>NNCF01127764.1:116470-176466 GCA_002313205.1 Laupala kohalensis | reverse complement strand
GGGGGGGGGGGGGGGGGGCTAAAACCCCCTTAATACGAAAGGGGGATAAGGAGGCTATAGCTATAGCAGATATCCTTTATCTGTTGAAAGTTCAGGTCCAGTGGGGTTAAGGGTGCTATGGCCATTGGACCTGAACTCTCTACAGATAAAGGCATAGTTAATAAATTTTGTTACTATTTACTCTTGTTACTTGATTATCTATTTGATAAGTTGATGTATTTTATTTAAATATAATATTTATGAAATTTGTGTTGTAAGACAATGATTTTCAAACAGAAATGATCCCTCCCCAGACTACAGTGTGGATCCGCCACTGAAGGCACCCGATCACCTGTGAATTCATATGAGGAAGATCATCTGGTCTGTGGAAGGGAAAGCGAAGGACGAGAGTGGTCATATGTCGCACTGCGTGTAGCGTGTCAGTGTGTTTCGTTTAAACGCGTCTGTCGGCTCATGTGGTGCGCTGACCTTGTGGCCCATTGAGCTGTCCTATTGCCTGTTTCCACACACGCCCCCGGCGACACGCGTGCCCTTGCCTGTGTCGGTTGGACAGTCCGTTCACATGCCTCGCGTATGACACTGCTCACACGCACATTCGCAGGAGAGCCAAGAAATGGAGCCGTGAGGAAATCCTCCGGAAATAGATGAATAACAAATCAATAAAATGTGAAATATTGTCACATGAAAAATGACGACGATTTTGTTATGTTTTCGCTCAGAGGAAGAATCCCACAAAGAAAAATATTTTTGTTAATTTGTGATTAAAAATTTGCTTCTAAATTATCTTCCGAAGCAAGTTGGGATTTGTTTGAGTGATGCAAAAAAATCGCACATTATTTAATTATTCTCTTGTTCAATTATCTTAATGTATTTTTACAAAGTATTATAGACCACCAAATGTGGACATTAAATAAATACTGACAATTTCGTACACTTACTTTCAGTGTATATGTACTGATGAGGTAAGAGGGAGAAGTTTGAAGAAGGGGGAGCAAGGGTAAGGGAAAATTCAAGTGTGCCTTTACCGCCAAAAAACCTAGCCTTATTATTCCCAATTCATGTGGGGTCGGCGAATGGGGACGGATATATGATGCTTCGTTTTGTTTGGCTGGGGAATACTAGGGTGCCGGATGCCCTTCCTGCCGCACCTCCCTTGAAGCGGTGATTATGTATGAAATGGGGGTGAATGATTATGATTGAATGTTGTGGTGGAATGATAGGCAGGGGAAACGGGAGAACCCCGAGAAAACCTGCCGCGAACACCGCTCTGTCACCACCTCGGATTCTACTTGGATCGGACCGGGTTTGAACCGGCGTCCCGAGAGGTAGAAGGCGAGCGCGTCGCCCTCTCTTTTGTGATAACAATAATGAACTATAAATATTATGAACGTTAATACAGCTCCACAGGACTATGTCATATTCTGTTACCACGAACCCCAAAGGGATACGCTATAAATAATAAAACGACAGAGAGTGTGTTCGTAAACAAGGACCTCTCAATTAAAAGTCGATAAAACATTTTTTTTTTCGAGAAACACGCAATTCGTGTGAAAACAATGTACTTTATGTTTGCTTTCATGTTGCATTTTTTATTTTATGTATTCATTGTACTTCCCGATTGGCAGCGCAAAATTTTTGTAACGTGAAGTAATATGATACACCTCTGCAAGGTGGACGCGTTGTTGCCAAGTTAAACTGATGTGTTGAATTTCATTTATCAAAAGTTTACTCATGTTACAGAATCGAAATGAAAAGTATTATATTTACGTTTAGTAATACACGTCAAACACTTACTCTCATAAACACGACACAAAATTCGAAATTTCTGGAGTCTTTTCAGAATATGTTAAACTTGATTAAAGGAGTTACTTTATAGAAATTTACTTCCGGTATATAAAAGATCATATTCCATCTCCGACTTCCCTTAGCAATGATGGACTCGCGTACTGCAGTACAGGTAATAAGTTCTGCGTGCTTTACCTGGTCGATCACTGTTGCTAACAGCTTTTTGCTAATGCAATTTTTTAAATCTTGATTTTATTTGGATTTATATTAAATACTGCGATTGTAAACTCTGGATACTTTAGTGACACGACATTTAATACAAATTTTATAAAAATTCCAAATCACAATCTGCTAAAAAATAAAAAATAAGCTTTCTTCATTATTGGAACTAAGATCTAATGTAACCAATTTTGACTGTTAATGGTCATTAAAATCGCGAGGAAATCACGGTTCATAACATTGTACACAAACTTTTTGAGTCATTTATTTATTTATTTTAAAAATATCTAAAAAGTCAAACTTTTGAGAGTCAATAAAAAATTCTGAAAAATATCAATGTGAATAAATATTTACACAATTTTAAAACACAAATTTTTAAATTTTATTTTTAATCAATGTAATAATTCGACACCGATAGCGTTTCGACAAGTTTCCATCTCCCCAAACACTTGTCCTGGAGATCTGATTCGCTTCATGACCAATCGAAACACAAAGTTTATCCTTCTTCCCTTGTAGACCTCATGCAAAACTTGATGAGAGTGTTCTAATCAATTCGTTTTCAGAGAACATTGTTAGCTCATCTAGCCCCAAGGGATCTATTTCTCTAAAACTTTATTTTATTTTTCGTAACAAATTAATGTTGGCACCAAACTCCCTCACATCTTTCTCAATTCGTGAGAACGTGACGCCATGACGTGTTTACTCTCTACTTTGTTGTGATCGCATGTGTCATCAACAGCATGAATTTAGTATGTAAAAAGTTTTGTGGTTGTATTTTGTAAAAAAATATATTTGTTACGCAGTCCTTCTACTGAGTAGGAAAAGTATTACAGAATGGTAATAAACGAATCGTAAAATTACAGATTCATAAATTGCCATAAAATTTTACGCCAAACTCTCGGCATCTTCTTGTCCCTAGGAGATCCCACCCCCAAACAGAATCCTGTAACTGTCGCTGACTAAATATTAGTGTACAACCGGAGCACTAATTCCTGACGAATCCTCATAGTCTCTTCACTCTTTTGTCGTGGCACAAGAATACGAATGAAAACAGAAATCGTTTTCTGGTATCCTGTTACTCTGAAGTACAATTCAAGAAATCGAAGCTGGAGAGTGTTCACAAACATTAAGTGAATTTATATTTCATAACCAAAGTAAAATTGACGAAACGTAGAAAATGAAATACTCAACAAGTCCAGAAAATTAAGATAATATCGTCCACGAGTGCTTTTTATTGTCGATGGAAAATGGTAATTCCTATCCGGGTCAGAGAAGTCAAAGAAGGTCCTTCTCATCCTCGCCAGGGCAGAGAAGGGATGACGCTCGGCTCACAAAAATTTTATGATAGTGAAATGTCCATTAATTTTAATTTTTTTAAACAATAATATTTCGAAACAAACATTTTATCGT
This sequence comes from Laupala kohalensis, assembly GCA_002313205.1. Classification (NCBI taxonomy): domain Eukaryota; kingdom Metazoa; phylum Arthropoda; class Insecta; order Orthoptera; family Trigonidiidae; genus Laupala; species Laupala kohalensis. Next base: position 173,052 of record NNCF01127764.1, on the reverse strand, counting down.
TCAACGATTTGTATAATTTTTAAATATCTGCAACCATTTAATATTAAAAATTTTCTGGGTATTATTAACCACAAAATTCTTTTTTTTAATATATTTTTTATTTATTATTAATATTATTATTAAGAATATTTTTACATGTAGCTACATATATTACTGTATCTCGATTGTAGGCCAGTGAAGATGACAACATAAGTTGTCGAAAGCCTCTTTGCCAAAATAATTTTTTTTTAGGTTGGCAATAACTCGCATTCTATTTTAATTCGTATCCGCGTTTCCTCCACAGTGAACCCTCCGTTCTCTAAAGAAATACGATTGAATACCATGTGTATTGATAAATGAGGTTATTTTCATTAAATGAGACCGTGTTAGGTATCTTAAAACCTCATGAATTGTTTAAAATTTAAAATATAGTTATGTCGATGAATTCCCAACCCATCTTTAATATTCAGTGTGCTCGTAATATAATACACAGAGAAATTCCATTACCATTGCGCACTTCATGGAACCCAGTTGCAACACGATGAGCATGCTGAATAACATTACTCTCGTTGTTTGAATTATTTGCTGGTTTGTAATAAAATATAAGTCGAGCAAACAAATACCCACGTTATCCTCACGTTGTCGTTATTATATGTAACATTTCCTATAGTTCTATAAATAGAGCATGATTGCTTTCTCTGACATATATATATTTCTTTCTTTTTTTGCTTGTTATCATATAGTGTTTACCAGGCAACAAACCACCATGTTTATGACGATGAGTCTGATACTGTATTGCAAAATAATAATTATTGATGGTTTTGTATTTATAAAATTCGAATTAAATCATGTTATCCTGAGAATCAAGTTACAAAATCTTCTGAGAGTCAGAATGGTGGAAGTAATAATAGTACTGTAATTACTTAAAATCTATACCTCGTAAGGATTTGATCAAAAGAATAATTATTAAAAATTAAATTCCTTTTTTTATATAAATATGGGTTTTGCAAACGGAGATTTTCTGATGATCACCGTTCTGATGATTTCGGATTCTTGGATTCCAAGTGTCTTTTTCTTTGTAATACAATTTAAATAATTCATTTAAGTTTATCTAACTTCAAAGAAAATATGAAAATAAAAAACAAAGGTAATAAGCGTCTTACTTAAATTTCTAGTATTAAAAATTTTGTTCGTATTTCTTGTGATGTTTTTAAAGTGTGTAACATGAACCGGAATGTAAAAAATGTATGGACTGAAACAGAGTGAATAGTTCAGTTAAAAGTAATTATGGATCATGCTGCCAACCTGTTAATTCATTTATTCTTCGATGAGACCTTCTGCAGTAATAAATAAAGAAATTTCCAGGTTGACAACAACACACATTATTCTTGATTTATCTTTTTAAATTAGAGTTGATCCTACTAAAAAGTAATAGCTTAAAATATTTCTTCGAACTAAAAATTGTACGATTATTTCTGACCTTTTGATTTGTGGCGCATCTCCGAAGCGTTTGCCGAACACAAACGCAGCGATCCAGTCATTGTCCTTCATAGAGAGAACCACTAGATTTTTCCATCCATCTTCAATGGCGGCCGCCACGACATCTCCTCCAGTCCAGTCTAAATCCACATCCATTGACTCCTCGATCTTCACACTACTCTTCTCTGATGGGTTTGTTTTTGAAGGATTGATCTCTGTATCTTCTCCTTGTATCACCTTTGGGCAACATTCCATTTCTAGTTCATCTAATTGGGAGTCTTCGTGATTTGCTCGTGTTTCATCCAGTACTTCATCATCTCCGAGTTTCATTTCATCATTAATACTGTCTGAAGAAGAATCATGATGTTCATGTTGACATTCCTTTCGTATGACTCCATTTACTGAGTTGTGTTTTAGAGAATCTTCAACAGTTTGTGAGTCAAGTTGTTGAGGATGTTTTTGCAAAAACACCATTTCCGGCCAGATTGTTTGAGTTTTGACTTCAGATGTAGTAGCTCTTTCATCGTCGTTCCATGGATACCGTGGTATTGGAGGTGGCGTCATGTTTATTACCGGATCTGTTCGATTCTTCGTCCTATGAGTTAGTGGTAGTTGCATTAACGACGGATCCCCACGAACGCTCTCTGCCGTTTCGTCACTTATCACTATTTTCTTCTCCTCTTCATTTTCATCAAGTTTACGCTTCTTCTTGGGTGCTAATGATGCGCATATATCAAGCCGGCGAATGCCCTTATCTGGTTTCCTCCTTTCCTCTCGTTGCTGATCCACACGGGGTTCTGTACTCAGAAACATATTTTGGAATCGATCAGTTGTGTCTCCCACATTTAAAGGTTCCTCGTCGGAGATGTTTGAAGTGCGTAGTGCATAGAATGAAACTCGACTCTCGATATTGAGCTCCGCATCAGATTTGACTTGCAACGTCGCTTCCGCTCCATTAGTCCTTCGAAGACCTTCCCTTGAATCAATCGCAGTTCTTTCCTCACATTTCTCTCCGTTCACTTGATTGGAGGATGAAGTGTCAATGGAATCTTCTGCTTTAACATTTCTTGTCGTGATTCCATTTGCATCTATTTTGTAGACAGCAAACGGAACGGAACTCGGGGGAAAATCGAATGGAAAACTCTTCATCGGCATTTTGTCCGACATATCGCTGATGCCTTGGTAAAGATCACAAGAGTCTAGACTAGACTAATTATTACAATTAAGTCGAATTTTACTTCGTTAATTAGATTCGGGTATAAATGTATCTGTAGAATTTTCAGTCGACGAAAAGATTTTCAAGACTTATAATTTAACGAAGTAAAAAACACGTCATCTATTCTTAAACGAAATCAAATTTAAAGTTCTCTGTCGAGCTATTCTTGGGACAATTTCAAGCTAACTGTGAATAAATTATTTCTTTTCCAGTCACAAATGAATTGTTCAAACACACGAGATCATTACTTACGAATCATCACAACGTCCTCCGAAAGTCCCCGCACCTGCAATAAACTGTCTTCAATGGCGTCTTGTCCGCTTTGAGGATAACTATCTACTGTGAGGACATAAAGAAATATGAGCGTTGCCGTGAGTCAACTGGCGCCATCGTGGAGTTATGCGATCACATGTCCACCGCGAGTTGGCGCGTCGTTCAAGAAATGGTGACTTTTTTTTTATTGTAGTATTTGTAAATGCGAAATGTAACGTGGTATTGAAGCTTATCTACTTGGAGCGATGGGAGGTAGGAGGTGGGGGACAGGACCAGTTAGCTACGTTGACCAACATCTTGGCCCAGGTGGAGGTGTTAGTTGGAGTGATAAAGTTTTATTTATTTATTTATTTATTTCGTGTCTTATGGCGAGGTTCGAGCCATTTGACCCGTCCTTCCACATATCCGTGACTTGGGTGACGGAATTACGAAGGAGAGATGTTGAGATGTAGAGTTAGTGATACAAGGAGTAGTAGACGGATAGAAGAAGGAAGATGTGTTTATCAATTGTCATATCTATAAGAACTGCGACAGTGTTAAAAGTTACAATTTTTTCTGATCCCATCAGGAATTGAACCCGGATAATTCAGTGGCGAGCAAACATGGTAGCCTCTGAGCCGCCGAAGAGGTTCTAATGGCGGCCTGAGAGTTCAAATATGTGTTTAAGAACTATTTCGTTGTGCCAGCCATATTTTCGGTTCCCATAAGCCCAGTTCAGATCATGTTCCGGACGGTAGCCGATTCGGTGGAAGGACAATTCGAAGACGAGGTACAAATCGAAACTACAATAGACAAGAATCGTCAGTGGATGTTTATGACTGATTCATCTTTAGTTTGATTCATCATTTCTTATTACATCCTCTTTCTTCATGTGTGTCACCATGTAGAGATCATTCTTGGTTAAGTAGTCCGAAAATAATTTAATTGCTTGCTCGACCACTTTTTAAATATTTTACTACGTTACTACCAAATATTAACGTCGCAAAAATGTACTATTTTTAAAAAAAAAATTCTTTTGTCGATGGCGGTCATTTGTACTAGCGGATGTGTTAATTTTAGAGCTCAAATACGGAGAGGCACAAATCTCCACTCGTATTTGTCTCGTATAGAATCCAAAACCAATCTGTATACGATAGCATTCTCTAAGACTTTTGTAGATTGATATTCGCTGTCTTCTGAGCAAATTTACTGCCATTAGATTGTGTAATAATTAAATAACTCAAAACCATTTAGAACATGTTATAGAGCATGAAACATTGTTAGTAATTTATAGATTGTTTCCTGTAGGAAAATGTAAAATAAAAGACCATTACAATGGTGAGGATGAGGAAAGGGAGAAGTCCTTTGGGACGTCTATTGTGACTAATGGCAGAGCCCTCATTGGTCATCCGCGTCATTTACAGCGTTGTAAGGTAAATGAAAGATGCCGATGTTATATCCGCCGTGAAAACCATATAGTTTACACGTTTTATGTGTTGTATTTCTTCGCACGCGTTCATGGGGTTTCACTGTTTTCAGAAGGAAAAAACACACAAACAATGCAAGTCACCCATGTCAAACAAATTAAAATTACAATAGAATTTAAAAATTATATTTTCTTCGTTTATTTTAATGATTCAATTGAAACCATAACAAGTAACAATCCAAAAACATGAAAAAATGAAAAACACTTCCTTCTTTACGTTCCCGAAAATTATCCATTCCTTCTTTTCACATTATTATTATTATTATTATTATTATTATTAATGTATCTGTCTCACGGGAGAAAAAAATTATCATCTCTATTTTCTACTCGCATACTATGCCGCTGCTATATGGGCAATATAGAGTTATGAAATCTCATTCTAAGTTGTATGTGTTTGGGAGAGAAGTTAAATCCCTTCTCCTAGCGATACACGCTTATGTACTTTCGAAAGCCGATTATCTCAATTTTTTAAATCGTTATTTTAAACATTTTTTAACGTTCGTTATTGACTAATTAAATCGATTCTATTCATCGACTCCAGCCTTGTGGTTCGTGGATGTCTTCTGAACGTCGAAAAGTTATATATTTTTGTATTTCAATCATTGCTGCAAAGTCTTTCAAACCGAGAGTTTATTTTGGACTCGTCCTCTCCCTCACTAATCTTGGAGAACTTGCATATTCCGCAAAAGTATTTCTTCGAGACCTGTCTTTACTCAACATTGGTGAAATTGGGAATGAGTTTTGGTGACGAATTTCGATAAGAACAATTTGTAGTGACACTAAAATATACGCATTGATTCAATATGAACACATCAAATATCTTCTGAATGATAATCAATCTTCGTAATGATATCAAAGTGCAGTTTTCCCAGAAATACATTATTTAACGTATTCATATGATTTGCAGCTTCTTAAGTAGCATAGATTTTGACATGTTGGACCGTCTTTATCAAAATAATTATATTCATATCGTACGTTGGCTCATTTCTGAATGAAGCCACGTTTCTTATTGTACATTTCCTCGTTTAATTTAACGCATTGTAAGGTGACGTGCTTAGAGAAACATTCTACTACTATTAACGTCCATTATATAATCAAAATAAATTAAGAATTTAAGACTTACGACTTTATTGTGGAAGAATAGCATTTATTTTGTGATTTGTGTGGCGACATATAAGGGGGCACGGGTGGGAAATTGTCTCTCAACAAAATTTGCACAATTTATGTTAAATTTCAGTTCAAAGTAGTTTGAAATAATGATGAATTTATTTAGTATTTTTGTGAACAAAAACATATGATAATAGAATGTAACTTTGAACAAAATATTATGTAAAGTTAAATTTATTCTGTGTTTCAGTATCCTAATATCTCACATACGTGCATTTTGAATTTTCTGACTTTTATAGCGCTTCTTGCTAGTAAAGACTTATTACTCTTGCGCAGTTAGCAACAAAATATACAGAAAAGTTGGCGTTGGTGATGTTTCGAATGACTCCCCTCTCCAACTCAATATATTATAATCCCACGGGTCGCGTTGATATATGAGAGTGCAATCTTCTATACGCGAAAGAAAATCTTGTTGAAGGCGAAGTATGTCGAGTTGTGTGCTGTACGAGTCAATATGTGCATGATAGAGAAGCCCTGGTTCATCGCAGAGAGACGATGCAAACTTACTTGCAACTGCAGAACTTCCCTAGGAGTAGATTGCCAATACAGAAGACTCAGAAGCACATTTACAAACACGAAAAGTTGCGGAGAGTTGCGCTCGCCTTCTCAGTTGGAGCATTGTAGTTTATTCATTGCAAAACGACGTGACCTATTTCGAGTTGAACATGTTAATATGTATGAATGCAATGAATCGAAGCATAAATTTAACCGTTGCACATAATGAACCGCGTTATATGAACCTTACATAATTCTTCAAGTTCCTTTGTCGTGATATCTTTATTTATTCTCAATGCTTAGAAAAATAATCACGATTTAAAAAAATTAAACGTGACTGAATCCTAATAATATTATAACCAAAGCGTATAAAATTCCCTTGTTTTCATTATGAATTTTTCTGATGAAATTTTACAAACATCTCTTATCTGATCCTACTTTAAATGTAAAAAATATTTAAATGTTTTAGAAATTCGAAGGAACGTCTCAAGGACTCTTTGATTCATCACGCATGATATTGTGACAGTGTGTTACAAGAGAGGGGAGAGTGTATAAATGCCTGACGTACTATAAAAATGATCCATTGACATGCTCTTATACAAATATTTTTCTTACAATCTCAATATTGTCACCGATGGGGATGCAAACGTGTGAATATTGTCGCTGAAAAATTGAGAATGGTCTTGTCGCATGTCTGAGTGTGTTCCACCAACGCCCTGTCGCAGACTACGTAGACGGTGAAACAGATTTCAATTAAACTAGTTGAAAGTGTGCGACACATACACATTTAAACAATAAAATATTGATGATTTAATGTATCGAATATATGTCTTGAGTANGGTGAAACAGATTTCAATTAAACTAGTTGAAAGTGTGCGACACATACACATTTAAACAATAAAATATTGATGATTTAATGTATCGAATGTATGTCTTGAGTNATGTCTTGAGTAAAAAAACGATTTATCCATGCAAACCTTCCATTATATAAATAAATGTGATAACGTTTATAAAGTGACTATATACTAATAACATTAACATTAGTGATGTGAGTATTCCAAACTTTTTCTATTCTTCTCTATCTCGATTCCATTTTTTCACCTCGACCAAGTTTCTCAATTTCTGAATTTACCATTTAAGAAAATTTGCATGTGTATGTCAACAACTCATATTGATGGCAAATCTGGAGAAGAGATGCGTGTCTCTTAACCTTAACTTTAGTTGTTTATGTCTTACGAATATATCTAGTTCAGGTCACGTGACTCGCTCTTCCACCTCGTCATAAAACGGGAACGTGACTTGAGGAGGAGATGCGATGGGTTGGTACGATATATATCTGGTAAATTCTCTTCTTTTCGTCGAAAAATCTAGAGATTAAAAACAGTGGTAAATGGTATAGATGATACATCGTCACCGATAAGATTGCAAAACTCATCCAATGAGGTAAATAAAGTGAAGAAATTAATTGATGATCTAGAAATAATGAAGGTGAAGTTATTAAGTAAGAGGAGCAATGCGTTGATATTCTCGACGTGGTTATATCGAAGACGGGAAACTGTCTCTGTGCAACGAAGGTAGTTTACTGTCGGCGTTAGAGCGAAGAATCATGATGTTTTCATTTCGAATTTCCACGAAAGAGGCTTCAATGCATACATGTGAGGGGGCAGACCAAACACAGACGTCCTTGGTGTGTCTCATCTGTTCGCATGGAAGCCATCGTGTAGCCGGATGCTCCTTCAACTTTAACGCAAAGCTCCCTTTGCCGACGGATGTTTCCAAGAACGTGATCACGTACGCGAAGCTCATTTCATGGTTTGTTTATTTATTGTGAGTGGTTATCGAAGTATGGATTCCTATCTTATATGTGTGATGAAGCGAGTAACATGTCGTTAACCTACGAAATATAACAACAAGCGAACATTAAAATTAATTTGTCAGATTTGTAAGTCAGAGTTATCCATTCATTCTAGCTGATGTGACCAGAAAGATTTTAAGACTTTAAGTGTTTTAAGATTTTAGAAATAGTTTGTTCTGGACACCTATTACACTGAATTATATCTCAAATGCTTCAAATATTCATCATTTCTCTACTGCGTAGGTATCGAGTAGAGATGTGAAATAAACAAAGTGCATTGTATTTGAGAGAGAGACTAGCCGAACGTACATGTTGGGGTGCAAATGAAGACGATGTAATCAATGGATCCAAATGGATTGGTAGAAGGACAAATAGTCGTGTGACCCAATCTATATATCTTCGGCATGTTGATTTGGATACTATCCTCGGACGTTGTATATACCATCGTCTTCCCCCCCCCACACACACACACACATGCCGTCTCAGTGATTTACACGGATCAAGCGGCTACGCAATTGAATGGAGAGATGCGTAAGAGAATGTGACGGATGAATGATAATTAATGTTGTGGTGGAATGACGCGGAAAACATGGAAATGGGAGTACCCCGAGAAAACCCGATGGTCTTTTGCTTGCTTCTAAATTAGTTTATTATCTTCGACGTGGTCATAAGCACTTTGTAACTGGATTTTTTCGATAATTTTTTATTATTATTTATCCCTACCTCAGATCTGCTGTGTCCATCACTGAAAATTTTACTTGTGGATCATCCGAGGTTATGCGTACGAAATGATAACTNTTACTTGTGGATCATCCGAGGTTATGCGTACGAAATGATGGATAAACGACCTTAGGAAAGCTCACACAGGACACTTGAAATTTAGGAGATATGATACTTAAAATATGCCGGAATCTTTAAGAAGAATTGGACGCTCTTACAGAGACAAGTTGTGCTCTGAAGAAAAAAAAATTCGTATAATAAAAGTTGTGAGGAATGACCCAATCAACAAAACTTAAGGCCGTGCTTTCAGAGTAGGGTTGTCGTGATTTCTCCCTAGAAGGGGAACCTGAAAATCACCATAACGTCACAGCATATATTAGCATTACGTGTCCTTAAAGCTCTAAACACCGAGTTAACGCAAAATTATCCGAGTTGATAGTACGGAGAGGATTGTCGTGCACTCGAGAAATCCCTGAAACTAAAACCAAGAACTCTAATGTGTCCTTTGAGTCTATTTGCATTCCCCTCGCCCAAGCAAAAAGCTAAGCCACGAGACATTTATCTCTTCTTTCCATAAATCTCAATGCTACTCATATCTCTCTGCGTATAGGCGTCAGAGATATGGGTTGGCGTTGCTTCTAACATTTTCTTCCTTTTTTAGGGGCTTATTTCAACTGATTCAGAATATACCCTTTCCTACGTTGCCTCACAGACGAATTGACGGCGTGTATTTCTACCTGGTTCACAAAATTATATTCAGAAAAACAAAATAACTATCGTAAATACTCAACTCTAAATAATTAACATGACAGCTCAAAATGGAGGAGAAATCTTTCTATATAAAAATTTTTTGACATAATTTGTCAAACATATTTAATTTAACATAAAGACTGATGTTGCTAAAATACTTGGTAAGTGGTGAAACTGAATCATAAAAATAATAATAATAACATATAAATAATAAAGCAGGAAAGCTTCGACCGCCTGTGGAGGGAGGAGTATGTGTCACGCACTCCTGCTCCAGTATATTGCCATAGTCGACAAAGGTTCCATTAACTTAAACAAACTGAACAAGAATTACGAAATCGTTCTCTTCGCTACCAGAATTACGAAAGTAGAACAAAATTAAAAGTAACTAGTTTTAGTCGTACATAATCTAATATTTCACTTTTGTCAAAATTAAAACGAGAAGGGAATTTTTGTCGGGCAAAATATAAAAAATTTAAGAGACCAAACGAACAAAATTGCATAGAAAACGGGATCCCTCTGTTGAAAAACCGCAGAAGTCTCTTTCCCCACTAATTGGATATCAAAATAGCGATCACAACAAAGCAAACGAACTATATGTTCTGACATAAGCCACATTAACTTCGAAATGCATCCTTCAAATACCGTCGTTTCTGCAAGAGTTGCGCAGTGGCCCTGTTTCTCTCCATTATCCGTACCGCGGAGCAACATGAAGTAAAGTACTTTTTCACCATTATTCAAAATCAGATAATCTTGCGCTTCTTCTCTGAAATTATATACCAACATTTAAAATAAATTAAAAGTAAAATTGTAGCATACAAAAACTCTAATGATTTTCGCAGAATTCGTCAAATTTGGAATAAATTCATTAATCTACGAGAGTTTCCCAAACTGAGGGACGCGATCCCGTAGCTGGTCCTGGATATGAAAGAGGGTCATACATAATAATAAAATTATTGCGTAAGAAAAAAAACATAATAAACAATTTTATGGCATTTATAAGTACACTTGTAAAGAAAATGAATGAATAAGATGGTTATGTTTTTACGTTTAATTTGTATTTGTAAGTCACTCTGTGGATCTACGTTAGAAACATTTTCAAAGAAAATTGCCTTCAAGTGATTTCGGAGTTTAGTTTAAATTCCAGGAAGTCGATGTCGTTCATTGGAAATTCACCGATACGAGCAGGTTTATATCAGTTTTCAAAATGTTGGAATCTTCAACAATTTGTGTATGATACTGTATTGTACCAGTCCTGTGAATGTCATTCTGTTTAAAATATGGGTCTATATATCGAAAAATAACCTAACATTCACGTGTACCTTTAATTTCCTTAAAAATGTTCGTAAAATCAACTAAGTTTTTGGTTGTTGCTTTTTAATTCTGGGGAGTGGTGTTTGAAACCATCGTACCTTTCTGAATTGCCCAGAAATACGTCTGAAATAAAATCTCGTTCGTGTGTTTCACTTCAAATACGCACCTATTTTCATATTGTAAAAAAAAAAAAATATTTCAAGTGCATAAAGAAAACATAATATTATTTAAAAACTTAAGATTTCTCTAGAATCAAATTAGTAAAAATATTAAGTTATTTAGGAATTTTGTTTTGAATTAATTATTATTAGTATTGATGATAATTACGAGTCTGTAATGACGGTGGCATAATGATAAAATTGAAACAATCATTTTGTTTGCTATTCGAAAAAGATAATTAATAATTCTGAACTTTTCTTTAAAAAACAAAAAATCTGCCAACAATATATAGTGATGTGTATGTGTTGGTCAACAGTTATGTTAAAATTTGAAATGAAATTAGATTCATTTGGCGTTCAGAACTTTGAAACAGAAACAAGAAGCACTAAAGAGATGACAAATGTAGTCTTCATTTACTTTGTCTCAGAAGTCATTTCTCGTAAATAAATAATATACCTTTCACCTGTAGTAGGGTTATTTATTAATGCAGCTCGGGCACTTCGCCAAGGAATTACGCTGTGTGCTACGTCACCTTCAATGAAACCGTGTCAGGTGTAATATTTATTTCGAACATGGTCTTAAATTAAGGCGACTACCTTTCGTTTCAAATGTCCTTCTGAAAGATAAATGCTCTTGAAATGATCTGAATGCTCGAGTTTATTCACACCAATGATGCAAGTTGGCATGAAAAGTTTCGTTTGTTTTCCAATGCGAGGTTTATTTATTTTGAAGATTTAAAATGACTCGGTGGTTATATTTATATAATAACTTCTCAAATTAACATTTTTTAACAAATGTGGTCTGCTTAATTTGGTCGAACACAAGTATTTATTGATTATTAACTTGCAGACGAAATGGAGAACTTAACACTTCTTTTAAAATTAGATCATATTATCTCTCAAACATTAACAAATTTTTGTTCCATGAGTTCGTATACAAATTTCAAGTTTTAAAAATAATAATATATGCTATTATTATCACTATTATTATTATTATTATTATTATTATTATTGGGCCTTTAGGGCTCGCTAACAATCTAATAGGGCATTATAACAATATAATAGGGCACTAGAGCTCTTATATGCTAAATGTTGCAATCCATGTTCAATGAAACACTGAAATTCAAATCATCTTTCATGGTTACGTCTTTTTATCTAACAAAGGATCACAGATGAAAAAAATTATTAAAAATAATTTTAAACAGAATTTATTTTCTGACAGTCAAATGCTATCAAGAAAATTATGAATATTTTGAAAAGTGGCAAAATGTTTTAAGTTCTTACCTCAACTGAAGTACAGAAATATGTATTGTAACAAAGTGTTTCAATTTAATTTTCGTGTTATTTTGAGACCCTTCAGTTTTGTAGAAATGGCATTCTGTGTAGAGTGGAGGTCACTCAAAACATAGCATACTATTAAAAAAAATTATAAAACTCTAATATAAGAGGGTTAATGATAAATTTATTTTGCTACGTAAAAGTAGATTCTAAGTATTCTGTTTTCAAAATTGGAGTAAATGTATTCCGCGCGGAGGAAATATGTATATTGTATAATTTACGTGATTCACTGAAATTTTCTAGAACGAGGTATTACTTTGGTCTTGGACTACGATTTTAATCATATCTATAAGGTGAGCGTTGTGGAGTTCAGGGCCTTAGTGGAGTTGTCGTATTTATTTTTTAAAATGTCTCCGGCGTCAATCTAATATATTATATTAATTAGATATAAACCAATTATATACGAAATATAAAAAAATATTTCTAGTGAAAATATAAAAAGAGTTATGAAAATTTGTCATATGTGTTCATAAAAGATTAATATAATAATTATTAAGACGTAGATTGTCACATTTACATTATATCTAGAGTTCATACACCACTCTTTAGACAAATTTGTGGAAAAAATATTTAATTCCCATGTCATTTAAATCTATAGCATGTAAAGGGGAAAATACGAGTCATAACATTGGAAAGTACAAACGAAATACGACTCTTTTCAATTTAAAGTGAAAAGTTTAATATTCGGGTCCACGAGTATACGTCACATAAATGAAAATAAATCCATCTGATAAAACACTTGGAGAAAAAATTAAGCTCAAATTTCGTAAGAGCTCTTCGCAGCGAGGAGGCCAAGGGCTTAAATGAAACAGAAGCGTAGCGTCAACTCGCGAAGCGCGAGGCGCGAGGCGGTGCCTCGGAAGGGGGTTGAGGCGGCGCCCATCAAAAAGAGAGCCTCCCCTTAGGGGTTAAAGGAGAGAGTGGCGGTAGAAAGAGCGAGGCGCGGGTGCGCGGCGGTGAGGATGGCAGCAGATGCTGCCGCGGTGTCCCCAAGGGCCAATGGCGTGGCTCGGGTCGAGGGGGAGAGGGATGAAAAAAATAACAGCGAATTCTGGGGAGCGCCGCAAAGAGACTGAGGAATGGCCTTGATCGCTTCGAACAAAAATAGTATGCAAGAGGACAGACGAGGCGATGGAAGGTGGAGGAAAGAAAGTTACTACAATAGAAACTCGATTATCCAGTGCAACTGGGTCCGGCAGTGATCCTTATGATCGAAAATCTGAATAATCGGATGATATACCTAATTATACTATTATGTAAAAGTGAAATTTTAATTTTCCATACGGGTTAAAAGGGGTAAACCTTCCGCACTCGAAAACGAACAGTATGGTTGGAGAAAACACTGAAGAAGTTTAATAATGTGTTCTTTTTTGTTTTCATTGTTGCATTTGTAAATGGGAAATGTTGCGTGGAGCTTATCTATATGCACCGATAAGAGATAGGAGGTTGGTGTTAAGACTATTTTTAGTAGGTGGGCCGGTTAGCTGGGTTTACCTACAACTTGGCCCACGTGGAGGTGCTAGTAGGAGTATTTACTAATGGTAAGAGTTAGTTATAGAAGAGTAGCAGGAGGTGGATAGAAGGAGGTTTTTCAGTTGTCACTGCCATATGAACTGGGACAAAGTATGAAAATAATATTATGTTTTGCTATCGAAACATTACCCAAATTATTTTTTAAACATACGATAAAGCGCATTGCCGACTGTCTATCTTCACTTTTCTTGAAGCTATCTTATTGGTAAGTTTCTTTTTATATTCGAGTTCTTTGTTTTCTTTGTCATGCGTGATTTGATTTATAATTGTTTTGACAATCGAAAACGACAAACATTTCAAGAACGATTATTTTCGCTCAAAATTCAAAACGTGGCGCGATGTTCTTCGTGGAATCATCTATAAACCACAAAACAATGTACTATAGAGAATACGCTCAACAAGTACTCTTTATTAGCTAAAATTATTAAACACCGATTATTGAAATAAAGAACTCTTGGGTAGTGTGTGCAACACAACAAATGTGTACAACGCAGATGACCGATGGGTAAAACGCACTCCTTTCCATTACAATTAAACCCTTTAGGGTACAGGTGTAATTAATTTCGTAGTATTAATCCTAATCTTCAGTCCAAACAACAGTATATTGAATTAAGTAACGTAATCGAAGTTTGTGGTAAATAGGACATTTAGAAACTTTTCTTCAATTGTAGAGCAAAATGTAAATAAAGAATAAATATTTTGATTATTAAACTGATTAGGATGAATCGAAGATTCGAATGAGTGACGGCCTGATCAAAAGGGTTCTTCTGCATCGTTGTTTAGTTTTTGACGGTTGTATATAGCATTTCCTTTTTCATATTTTGTTATAGTTCTTGGAATTTTTTATGATAATTTTTTTATATTTCATAACTGGAATTAATTTGTATCCATTCATAATATTTTAATGATAATATCCACTTGTTTATTTTAGTGAGAGAATATGATATTATTTAATGTTGTTTTCTTCAGATAACTAACACTCAGCCAATTTTGAAAAAGTTAGTCGCCCGTTGTTTAAAGCAGAAACAAATTTCTCACTTTATTGGTTGGTAGGTCACTTCCACCGGTTTTTTAATACTATTTTTTAAAACTATTTTCCTGTTTGTACACTATTTTACTAGCGCATTTCTTAAAAGTGACAGAATCCCTTACTAAGTTCTTTGCGTTCATTCTCTTTATAGCATTTTACTTATAAGACCGTATTTTCATTAGAAATTGCGAAAGTAAATTTCATTTGCTACTTTACATTCCCTCATTCCGCTCAACGCCTTATCACTCATCTGACTACAAAGGAGACTTTTGTATGAAGGCTACGGCAACATCTAGGAAATCCTTCCGAAGTTTCCTAACAGGAGACTGTTGTTTATGAAATTCTCCAGAAATGTTTTGTCTGTCATATGAAATACAACACCAGCGGCTCTTTTGATTTAGAGCTTCCTCAAAACAAATGTCCGTAAGCCAACATAAACTGCCACTCAGATGTAACACAGCTATAACAGATTGTCAAGATGACATTCAGAAACATGGAAAGCAAATAAACTCGCACTAAAGTACAATATATTTACGTTTTTTGACAAAGAATATAGCATTCCAAAGTGACTTGTATGTGAAGATGGTTGAAAATAATATGAATTTGAAATATAATACAACAGCGTTGGAAAGAAAGAGCAAGAGAAAGGAAAAGGAAGAATCTATTGAGGTATTATTTTCTGTGGGAGATTATCTCTTTAAGATATTTTCATTATATGTACTAATAAATGCTTACAGCTGCCTTAATGGTATTTGTAGTGAACAATGCATATCTAAAGTGGAGTTTTGGCGTTTATTGTTCACTTGCTATGTGAGTGGATATTAGCACGCGATCTCCTGTTTCCTTTCCAAACCTTCTTCCCTACGAGTTTGCATTGTCTTTGGAATTTCCTCCGGAGTAATTCTAACGAAGAATCATGGATGCTCAAAAAGATGGAAATTCTGTAGTACATTCCGAATTTCAAGAATTTCCTTTATAGTTAAAAAAAAACATTTATCACATTGATGCTTCTACGTATTTGTATGACTTTGACTGGTTGAATTAATTAAATTGTTAAATTAAATCATTTTAGAAATTCCGTGTACTCGAACGCCAGATTTATGTTTATTTGATTTCTGGAGTTCAGTGGCGGATCTAGACCGTAATTAAGGTGGGGCTTACCGGGGAGCATTTATGTTTAACAATTATGGTTTTACAACTAAAATTTTATAATTATTACCTCGAAATAAAATGCATCAAATATGTAATTAATTAATCTGGTATTATTAATTTTATTGATCTGGTATTAGTACTAACAATAAATATTGTATTATTAATAACAATAACAATTATAACTAATGACAATTGTCAATGTGGTAACACTTTTAAAGCTATAACCCCCGTAGATCCACCACTGCTAGAGTTTCACATTTCAAAACTTGACGATCTCAACTGTATTGTTTAAGAATAACTTCTAGACAGCGATGACGTCAATCTTTACTACCAGTGCACTGTTACGATGCAAAAATGAATATATTTAAAAAGTAAAGCTAAAAGTGAATTTTTCCTATAAATAAATTATACTTGTACTCGTGATTTGCGTAACTTTTGTTCTGAATGAATATATCATAGTTACATTTTATGCCATGGAGATGATAAAGTAAACATGTGGCTGGGTGAACAAATATTTTTTTCTTCATTGAGCCCTGAATATGACTAAAATAAATAGTCTAAACTTTGGAGAAATGACATAATTTTGTTATTTATTTGTCAGACCTAAATGCTAGAAATGAATCCCCAGTCATTATCATGGCCGATAACATTCCATGTATGCTTGATTTTTTACTACGCTTGTGTGAAAAAGTCAAAGACTTCAGAAGAGAAATGAATGATACATGTTTGCACGCAGTAATAACTAACGAAAATGTCTAATTTGACGCAACATTCGTGTAGTTTGTCGTGTATTTTTGTGCTGCTAAGAATTAATATAGACTGTACACGAATATTGTGCATTCACGAAAGTATCAGTACCGAAATCCCAAAATTCCCGCAGGCAATGCCCTGGGTCTCCACCCCGCACAAAAGTTCACATTGCAGAAACAGGAAATTCATGTTGCTCTTCTATTGTACTCTATCTCCGTTTGCGCTTCACAGCCCTTGTGTGGTGTGAAGCCCTCGGTGGAGGATGGTGAAGGGAACGAAGGGTATAGAGTGCTCCTGAGACCTCTCCAACTCTTCGGGATGGAAGCTGCGGGAGCTCCCATGAGCGATGGAGATGTTCCGCGGGATGTAGGGAAGCGTATACAGGCATATGATTTATCATGACATTTGAGCGAAGTTTCAAGAATGGCTTTCAGATGGATTTGTATTTTTTTTTTAGATCGTAAAATAAAATTGATACAACAGGGATGAAGAGTAGAATGTTTCTTTTGAGAAAGAACTGATGGATAACTAAATTTTAAGGACACGATACAACGAGAAAGTAGTAGGAACTGGTAGAGTTGGGTATTCCCAAAACTTGATTTGTTTTATGTTGCTGCATTTTTGCTAGGTGCAAATTATATTGCTCAAAATCGGACAATGATGTTGATCTTAAAGACTACGGGATACAGGTTTCGCTCTCGGGGTATATTTATAATAAATAAATTATACTGCTATCAACGTGAATTGTACAATCAAATTAAGTAAATAATTAAAACTTATGACCATTAATGGACGAATACTATATATTTTGTGATTTAAAGATCACAATCTTAAATTACAAAATGTGTAGTTTTCATCCGCAAAAGGTCGTAAATCTTTAATTATTTTTTATAGTAAATAAATTTTGGATTTATTTTATAAAATTCCTTTTGGAAAGTAAAATAGATTTTTCTACGTCCATAGTTCAAATACATGTTTATAAATCTTTAAGTAATTATAGCTATTTATTGTAAATAGTTTAAATAGAAATATTGTGGTATATTTTGCATTTGATTTTCTATGAGTCTTCCCTTGCAAGCGGTTTCCAAACACTGTTCTGGTGCGTGCTGCATGTATTTAATTCTCTTCGTTAGTTAACTGATATTGTTATTCCAATAATTCGGTAAATTGGAGAGAATAAATTACGCTCCTTCTCCATAAAGAAGGAAATAACATTTGAGACGGGGTTCTCTGTTCTCTCGCGAAAACCGACCGAAGAATTTCAATTAAATTTGCCTTGACAGGAGCATTTTCTTCGCTCGCATTCTTGCGAAAATACTTTCTCGAAGTTGCAGTTTTCGGGCGGGAAATGAGACCGCACTCGCCTCGTCTCATTTTGCTCGCAGAGTATACATCTCTTCACAGAAGAACAATGGCCGAACAAAAGAATGACTCATCTAAGCCTCATAAACTTTTATCTAATTCTCTGTAATGAATTTACGTCTCCCCTTCTTGCAGCCACGGTTCCTGGTGTGGCAATTTCTTTCCTTCGATAGGAGAGGAACTCATGAAAAAAATGTGTGTGGGAATTGGGGAACATGGCTGTCTCGAAGAAATGTAATCGTTCGGAGATCCCTTTGATTTTTTACGGTTTTATCTCAAGTAATTTTCTGTTTTTCTCAGACAGTTTTTTTAAACTTACTTGTAAATTGTACATTTGTTCATAATTTACTGTAATACTCGTAAATTTCATTTTTTGTAACCAAAATATAAATACGAAACAATAACATTAACTCCATTATATTATTATCTTCACGATTGTGTTTTTATCCTTTTTTGACGCGTCGAGGGTTTAAGATATCATAAATGATGCCTCTTTTACATTGTATGGTCTTTTAAAATTAATTGTTATGAATTATGACTACTTCTTAATTACATTTGTCAACAAATTATTTATTACATATTTACAAATAGTATATGCAATGGCAGGTAGCCGAGACGCTTGTATATACACGAATTTTCGTTGATCTACGTCGGCCGATTTCACTATTTTTCCTTTTTCTCGCTCAATTTACAGTAATTATTAGAAATAGATTTTAAAGTAATGATTTCTTCCCTGTACCTTGATTTTAAATTAATGATTCCGTTGTAATTTGCAGTTCGTAGACCTTTTATTATGTCTGACAATTTTGGAAACATTGAAATATCCTTTAGATATTTCAGTATGGTTTTGGCGTGTTTTATAACTTTGGTAACCCTAACATTGTTTTGAATCCACTGATTCGAACATTCTTAGAATGTCGGGAGTTGTATGTATCTGGGGTAACAAGTGTGTAACTTGATCAATTTCTAAAATCCTTCGCACCACAAAGAAGGAATTGTTTCCGCGACGCGTGAGTGCCTCAATGAGCACTGTTCGCCGCTTGAAGGAACCGTTTGTGCCGCCGGTGATGGATCCGGTTATCCGTCTTGTTCACATTCGCTCGCGGTCCTCTCGCGGAGGCGGTACGAGCGACGAGACGAGACGACGCTGGCGGCATTCGAGCGCTCTTAACTGAGTCCTGTATTGCCCAGACACCACGTGTGTGGCATGACGTAGTAAGCCAAGCAGACACGGACTTCACGGCTTCCGAGTGGTAGTCTGTCCCTAGTGACAAGACAGACAGGTTCAAGTGATGCTTAGAGTAGCACTCGAAAGTACGAGAGATGTATTATACTGGAGACCTCGTGCGAGCAATTTGTTGACTGATGGTTCACGGGAAAGGTGTTAAAAATGAGAATGTATGATTTCAAACTGCACGTAGTGGGAACGTTTCTTTCTAATTATCGTTTATCATTATTTAATTTTAATTGATTTTTGTCTTGAAAGAAATTCTAGCATGTTTAGGAATGACCACCAATGAATCTCGCACGAGTTTTTTCCCGGTTTGTTTTCGGGTAAAGGAGGATTCATACTTCCCGTTACAATAACATTATTTTCATATACATAGTGAGGTTAGAGTAGTTAAAAAGAAAGACAATTTTGTCGTAGTTATGAAACGCTTGGATTCAGTTTCAATGGGAAGAAACGAAAATGTTAATGTCGTCTTTTAATTTGTGTAATATCCACCCCATATATGGTAATATATTTGCCACTAAAAGGGTTCATTGTTTGAAGCATTTTGGGCCCTTGAAATGTCGTTGAAAACGGATCAAATGCAGGTGGTGACATATAAAACTTAAACTGTCAGCACCGTTATGACTTGGATTCCAGAATTTCTATTTCTCAAAAGTGTGGAGACCGCATAATTACTTGTGCGATATTATAGGGTGTCACATAAAACTACGTATTATAGCACGGAGCAACGAGGAAAGAAGAATTAAGTGGGTGTCCCAAAATTTGTCCCCGTATTTTCCAAAAAGTAAGAAAAAGAACACTTCTTAACTGGGAGGGGATAGCTTTACGTAATTATTGACGGGGTAAGAGTTGTCGTTACAGGTGTGTTATGGACGGGAGAGTTGTGTAAAGTTGTATATTTTGCATTACGTAATTGTGGACAGCCCCCTAGTGTAGCAGCGTTGATTACAACTTCATAGGAAGTGGTTGCTCCAATTCTGTTCGGGGCGGACTTCGTTTTCGTTTTTCAGACCCTCCGCGGTTTACTCGATGCATCCAGACCAAGTGTTTAGCAGGAGGCGATCTCCCTTCTCCATGTCTTTCCCTCTCGTTCCCCAGTGATCCGCTTCAGGAAATGAAACCAACTTTAAAGAGGACGAAAGCCCCAGCTAGAGGCAGATCTTCGACGTTCGCAAAGAATAGCTGAGCTAAACACTGGAAGAGCTCAGGAAAGAAAAAAAAACGAGAATTCAAAGATCTCTTGAGGTTGTAAACCTACGGCAAATATTTTTTATTCGTGTACAAAGATATACGAGAGAAAGAGAGAGACGATTTCAAGAATATATCTTTCCCATTCGAAATAATTTTGTATTAGATGAACTAGTATTCTTTAAATTAATATAGAAATCGAAATCTTTTACGCACTTAATACATAATCTATAGGCCTACTTATAATGAAATAGTAACAGTAAATTATTAGAATTATGTTTCTTACCCTTATGTTTGATGCCATATATCATAGATTCTAATATAGACCATGACTGAGAAAATTTGGTTTCAATTTGTTTACTAGATTTTACATGTTGATTTAAAATAATGTGTTTGTTATAGAAGTTGGGTAAAGTTATCTTCTTTATCAAATTCGTGAAATGAAAGAGATTTAGCATACTAATTAATGTACCTTCATTGTTCTCTAACAATACTGAACCACCATATATGTAAAACATATATTACAAATACTAATGATGGTTTGAGAAATAATATTCATCCAAAAACGAAATTCACACGAGTTAAGCTGCGGATGCACGGATAGTTAAAAAAATTCAGATCATTAAATTTTAATCTCACAGAGTGTTTCTCGGCGTTTGTTTTCCAATGATTTTATGCGCTGGTCAAGAGCCATTTGTTGCTAATGATCCATGGTGAACACGTATTTAACACAAGAATTACTTACTGGTCATAGATGCGTTTCCAATAATTCGTATTTACTGTGAATTTCAATCGCTTATAAATCAAGTAGTTCCGAATAATATTTATAGTTATTGTCACTTTATGTGTAATAGTTAAACGGATACTAATTGTAAGCTGGAACACAAGGTAATCTGTATCAATACCATCTACCTCTGTTCTGTAATTCGTAAATGTCAAATATTAGCAGTTTTCCATTATAATGCATACGGTACGCGAAATATTATTTTTTTCTTTGGTGTTTCCATTCCCTATGTCTCGATTTTCACCACACATCTGAATTTTCGCCTAAAAGAGCCTCTAATTGCGATGAGATATTCTCGATTTTTCTTCACATCTAAGAGATCGCATAATATTTTCGTTCTTCTGTGAGTAATTATTAATCGAACACAACTTTTGTGAACTGATGTTAAATTTTGAATTTCACCATATCATTTATTTGTTATTATAATGTTAGTCAAGACTATAGTACATCTTAAAAATGCATACACAAGATGCACAAACGAAGAATGTTCACAAGCAGCATGGATGGGAAGAAAAAGTCACTCAGCAATTCATCAATATTCGTCCCATTTTACGAGTACTATTCCATATACGTGGTTTTCTAGAATCCCTCCCTTGTCTGTGCGTAGCGATTCTGACTTAATGGATGAGTCAATTTTATTCATTGATTATCTTCATTTATTGTTCTCACAAACTTGTGGTCGGGAGTTAGTGACAAACAAGGAAAGTATTTCTGCTGATGCTAACGACCCTCCGCGCGGATGTATTTTGAATGGTTCTCTTTGTTCTGTCGAATTCATTGAACCAACCTGCTAGCACTACAGTCAAAGATCTACGTAGTTTTTTTGTCAATTATAAGCTTCTAATGTTGTAAAAAATATTCCCCTCAACTGACTTCTCCCCTCCACCAAATCTCCATCTAAACGTCACTAGTTCGTACTTATCAAAATCCATATTTTTTTCTTAAATTAATAAAAGAGTTTGGCTTCTTTTTACGGAGTCTATAATTATCGGAGTAAACTAGAAAAAATGAGTTCCTTAAACAACTATCTGATCTCAAGTGATGGACGCAAATTGTGTAAAATGCAGTAGCGTATTCAGTTTCCAATTTGAATGTATATGAAATAATTTTCTCTGGAAAGGCGATTTTCCACAATTCTCTCATCTAACGAGCAAAAATCAACATTCCTAGTTTATTTGGTTTCAGAATAGGGATTGTTATTGTATGCATAGCAGGCAGGAAGAATGCCAACCATTTTCGGATTTCGTTTTCACTACCTTACCTCACATGAAGAGCGATGAATCAACATTCGGAGTTCGTTTGTTGAAGAAATATTTGACTGAGTTTGTGAATAGATCAGATCACTAATATGGGTTCATTATAAATTTAAATGACGGGAAGGTTGCCTACCCACTTTGTTCAACCTGCTGAGGCATTACTTTTTTACGATGTTTTTGGGACGGGCCGAGGTAAGAATGCTACTGGCATTCGCTCTGTAAGGGGCCCTCCATAATTTACGTAACGCACCCTGAGGGAAGGCGAGGTTCTTTCGATATCGTTACACTGTGTTACGGTGGTATAGGAGGAACAACCTTGGTATTATGCAATGTATTTATAGAGTAGTTTTAACCTTAACGTTTGTAACAGTAATCTATTTACTAAACTACTCTGTGAAATCACATAGCAATGAGCTACGAAAAATTAAGTCAATGTATCAAAATTAGTCTCCACGTTTCCAAAACAAAAAGAATTCTCAAAGGGAGGTAGGAGGTAGGCTGGCGATACATAATTATTGGGGGAAGGGTGAGAGATATCGTAACAGATGCGTTTCACGAGGGAAAAGGGTTAAAAAATAGTAATTTTTGCGTCACATTAGAGGGAATAATCATAACACTATTTATTATTTATTTATTTATTTTATGTATTTTGCCAAAAGGATGTTCAGGCCATGAGACCTGCTCTTCCACCTAACCGTTGGACTTAGCAGAGGGAATTGGGAAGGAAAGATGTTGGGATGGGAACTCTAATATTGAACTTAAGATTTTCTCTCTCAGTTCAGGAGCAAATCTCATATTCAAAAACTATCTCTGTATTATTGCATGTGGCTAATACGTTAAATGGTGAGAAGACAAAGTGTAGTTATTATTTCTATAGCGTTACGAAATCATACACTCTCTCATAACTAACTGCCTTTGCCGACACATTTGAACAGCGCAACTTACTCTAAACCGCAAAAAGGTGAACTACACGACTAACACAATTATTCTATGAGTACAATATAAATAAATAATTGACTCCTTGTTGTAAAAGGGTCAAGNATCTGTCTCTTATACACATCTAGATGTGTATAAGAGACAGATATATATATATATATAATAGTAAAATAATTAGCAATGATAATAATTGGACCCTTTTGCACTGTGGACCTTTTGCAATGATTCAGTAACACGTGGAACTATTTCCAGCTATTTGTCTGGTAGTTCGTTCCTGCATCATGTTCACCAATCAGTCGCACACCAACCGCGAAACTGTTTACCCACATATTCGTAATTCAATATTATTTGCACGACTAGAGAATATTAATTTACTCATTTCAAGATAATTGATATTTTGAAAGATAAATAAACAAATAAATTTACTGTCAAAAAAGTAGTTACAAATTGCGAATGATCACGTGGAGGATAACAAACTATTTAATAAGACAAAAGTAAAATTTAACAAGACTATTTTTTTAAATATTCTTAAACCTCAACGTAATCCAAATATTATCGGATTTCGATAAAATTATTATTAGTTTAATTGTCGAACAAAACTGTGTAATGTAAGATGAATCATTATTTTGGAGGAAAATAATATTTATGTTGTCATTTGCCATTTCGTACATGATAAAAGACCTTAAGTATAGAATTGATCCTGTGCCGACTATACTGACTGAGAGAAAACGATTTTCTACGGCGTCGCAGAAAGGAACGTCAGACCTTGTCTTTGAGAGGGCGAGGCGCTCAGATCTGCCTGTGGCTGACACGGCTGGGCCAAGGCCTCTGCCGAAACCGCACTTTGATGTGCCGCCCAACAGCACTTCCTTCATCAGGTTTCGGACGCAACTTTCTTTGCTCGTTACCATAGTCTGCATACGCATCCTCTGCCCGGAAGCATAACCAATGCGGCTGGAGTCATCTGCATTTCCATCACCAACTGCACTTCGCCGTTCTCGAACGCGACACCATTATGCCCCTTCAATGTTTTTTTTTTAGAAAGGAGGGACAGTATGCAATAATTGAAGGCAGTTAAAGGGAAGCAGACGAGAATGATTACTGAAGAGTTAATTCAAGGTTGACAGATCCGGCGGGACAGGAGCACTAACGGTAAGGTAAAACATAACTGTATACCAGAGGTAAACGTCGCAGAGATGAATAGAAAAGGTTGATTTTAAATCCATGTCATGGAATTAACGACACAACATGGAAATTATAAGTCATATTTGAAGAGAATTGGCAGAGAAGAGACGGCGGGATGTAAATGAGGAGAAGGACAGCAGACAGTAGGCATGTGTTTTGGAATTGCGAACTATATGGAAAGGATAGAGCGGAATATATAAGACATATGAACGAGAAATGAATATGGAACGGAAAGGAGAAGAAGGAATTATCAAACAACAGGAAAAAGTATGAGGATGTAATAAATATCTGACACAAGTAGGACAGATAAAGGATTTAATAAATAAGAAAGATGTGAGACAATAAAAGGTGAGACATACAAACAAGACAGCAAAGAGGACTTGACAGATGATAGTAGATAGATGAGAGGAACGTAGGAGTAAAATAAACCGTACAATGACATTGTTGAAGGCAAGGTGGACAATGGCCCTTCCATGGAGACGCGTTCGCCATCAAAAGCCATCATCCCTTTCGTCGGTTCTCTCCTGGCGTCTCCGTTGACTTCTGTGGTGGCTGCCGCCGCCGGGCGTTGCCGGTTCTCTGCGCTTCGTTAGAGCGGCGACCCCTGCGGGCGCCCATCTCATATGCATCCGGTGAGCGAGCGTCGACGTCGACGGGAAAGTCACGCTGCTTTTGTGACGGTGCCCTACACCTCTTCCTACTCTCCCATTCTTTCGGCATGAGACGGCCTCTTCGACTTTGTCGTGCTTTGCTTAACCGTTTTAGATATTCTGCAGAAAATGTTGATCCTTAAAAAGGATTACTTTCTCCTTCAGTTCTGTCCAGGCACGTATGCCGGATGGATGTGGGGGAACCGGGCCCTCCCAAAATGTTTTTTTAGAGGACGTGCAAGTTCTCGAGAGTTTCATTTATTATTTATTTATTGTATGTTTGTTAATTGAACACAGATAAAATATTAAGGATACATAACTTATAAATTCGAGCCCCCACCCCTAGAAATAAATTTCGACTACATGCCTGATTCTGTCCTTATAAAGACAAGATCTACTGAATTATCATAGGATGGAGCCCTGCACAAAAATTTTTAAAAATGTTTGAGTGAATTCTTCATTACAATAAGATATGTAAAACAAATAATTTTAGGTAGTGATATTAATTCAGTGTAGATAATGACGAGGTGCTATGTTCCCCGCCCTAAAGAAAATTTTGTGGACCCCTTCCAAGTAGTCACAATCTCTTCTATGGTGTCAAAACTTCGACGTTTCATATGAAATTTTTTCAGGGACAGGGTATAGTCGCAGGGTGCTAAATCTGGGGGTATGAAACCTGTGGGTTGATGGACAAATTCTTTTGAGTTCAGAAATAATATTCTTTTCAGTGACGTTGGGCAGGCGAATTCTCAGTATCCTTTTATCTGCGCAGTGTTGTTCTTCCAATAACACGGGTCATTATCACCGCACATTTTCACTCAACCACCGGAAAACCTCACAATACAAATCTGCTTTCAGTGTATGACAACAAGGCTCGATCAATCGCTGAACAATAATTCGGATTTAATTTAAATTTAATAAGAAAAAATGGTAAAATTTGGTTTTGACAGAAGTGTATTGGAGAGAGACAATTGGGTTAAAAAAACGCAATTGGTACAGCGCTCCTGTTCGAACAGTAATCCTTATCAATGTTTTCAAAGTATTTAATGTAGGCCCCATGATTATGTAGTTCTTTTTGTTGTGAAAAGTAAACAAACTGTTCCAAACCATATTCAGTCATCTCTTCTCACTCTCTCGAACGACATTCAAGGTACTGGGCATTTTCACCGTAATCGTTACATTGAGAGAAACCAAAATTTGATGTGATTTCTTCAAAAAAAAAGAAATACCATAAACACACACAACAAGTATTTCATAAAATATGGCAATTATGTACTTACATTCCATTTGAAAAATTGCATTTTTAGAATTTTCTGTTGTACCCACATACTCTTCTCTATTACACCCTACCATTTTTCTACTCTATTTATAATAATGGAAGAAGTCTGTCATCCTACTTTGGTTATTTTTTGCTTCCAACCTAACCTAACCTAACCTAACTTTGTCCTCAAGCCGCAAAGAACTGAAGTGACCTAAGCTTGAACTAAAATGACTGGAACGAATGAAGTACCATAAAGTGAGAGCAGTATAGAGAAAAACATTACTGTTATGGCAAACCAAACAACCCTTGTTCGTTTCATCGTTTTGGAGAGAATATTGTTATAGGGACTACCGTTATAAGGAGAGATTACTGCGTATTCTTCATGCAAAATGATTCAATCTATCAAAATTAGAGTTCATACAACCTTAACACGTATTTCTACAGAAAATTGAAAATTATATAATTATAACACTTGCTAGATCATCCAGGGATATCAAGGTCCTGATGTTCATAGGAGACATGATATAAATTAAACGTTATTGGAAATTTTACAAAACGTTTGTTTGGTTCAATGTTCTTAATATTTTTTTGGGGAAAAAATTTCAACTCATCATTCAAACTTCCTTCAGTATTCGATGTTGTACCGTGTCTTACCGACAGAGCGATACTATGTATAAAAGTGTTAGGGACAATTGACCCGACCTAACCTAATATTAATTCCATAGTCGAAAGGCGATCGTCATTCAATTTTAGTAAATTTAGAATATTTTGAATGAGATGGTTCGGAAATATTCTCGCAAATGGAGATGTGAAGCAATAATTCAAGAAAAAAATTGATGAATACTATTCATTGATTGATGTCGAAAATTTTACTACACTTTTTGTTTCATTGAACACTAGTCTAGTTTGCGAAAAGCATTCAATATTGAAACAGCTGAATATCCTTTTGATGAAAACTAACTTTCCGGTGAATTTCATCTTCCGTACCATTTGCAATCCAACTCTTTCGACATTGCACAGATCCGCATCTCTCCCTTCATCTGGAGACTACCAGCGCCCGAGGGAGAATGTGGTTTTCCCATGGCAGTTGCAGCGGTTGGAGTTCGTCAAACTCCATCTCGGAAGCGAGGGTGGCAGCAGCGGTTCAATCGAAGAAGGACTTTGACGATAGCGAGTGAAGCTGCTCTTCCCTCGAAAGCGACCTTATCGCTTTGTTCTTTTAATTGTTTGGGCGCGTTCCTTTTACAAAAGCGGTGAGGTAAAAATGAAGAAAATGTTTAACGAAAACCTTTACCGACAATTTTTTTTAAATACAAAAAGAATCTCTCAGCTTTCTTAAACTCGGTGTATCAAGAAATAGATTTATCTTGAATTATGAATTTATCTTGAATTTTTATGGAAACATTAATTGTTTTCTAATGCATATAAATTTGATTAAATAAATTAATCTGAGTATCGAGACTAAAGGATCTAAATATACGGTTTTAGAGTGAAAAAATTATTTGTGAAATTGTGATTAGGAAGTAGTTTAAATAAGTGTTTCAGATAAAATTTATTAAACTATTAATTAAATGAATTAATGTATTATTAAATATTATTTTATTCATATCAGGAAGTATAAATAAGGTGCATTTTCCATAGTTATAATTAAATGTAACTTATTATTTATCAATTCAGCCAAGGTCAGAAATTTTTTTTTTTTTTAATTCTCATTAAAAATTTTCATTTTACATACCTGGAAGATAATTTGTCATTATAATAATTCTTATTAAATGTTAACAGTAGAAATAAAATATTAATAATCGGTTTTTATCTTTTCCCGCTCGGAATTGGGTTAACCATTTATTTAATTGGTTACGTAATGTCAGTTAACCCTGTTTGCAACGTTCTACTTCATTTGTTTTCTCTGATTCAGATTCCAGATACATTTTTTGCGTATCTATCTTCTAGACAGTGATATATATAATTAAATAACTTATCTTGAAGATATACTAAAACTGTCCGATACGGCACGTTATTATTTATAATTTTATTCAACAGACGAATTTTCAAAAGTATAATAATTTCTTCTCGGGAGTTATAATGCATGCACATTACGAGGTAATGGACAGCTCCCAGGCTGGCCAACAAAACTCGTGAGACAGTCTGTGTAGCATCCGGTCTTCGGTGAGAACGATATGAGCCTTGAATCGCGATACGCTCAATCTGCTTCTTCAATGATGCGCCATCTCTATGTCACACTCTGCGCCTCTCAAGAGATTAAGTGGCGCCGAGGAATCAGATTAAGTGACGTCACCCTTCCTTATAATAGAGGTTGTAAAAAAGATTTAAGTAAATCATTCCGTAAATCATACACGATTATCTAGCATAACCAGTGGTCAAATATGCGAAATTAACTAATTTTAACTTGTTTCGGCAGGCATATATTAAGTTCTAGCGCGTTGATACGAAACAATCGAGTTTTCATTGGTTCAAATTTCACAGAAAGTTCTATTTATGTTATAATTTTAATTATCTAAGTCGAGTATATAATTAGCTTACTTAGTGAAATATAATGTAGTACCTACTGCAATTTTTGACAGTATGATTGTAAATATTAGAAAGAGTAGCACCGCCTCAACAGTTACGCCTAGGGCACGGGCCATACCTGCTATACCCTAAAGCCATTACACTTCTCATACGTAAATCGCTAAAACGTAGATGCCGTGGAAAAATGGTTAGTGAATTTAATAAATAAATATCTGACTATCGTGAAATATTAGAAATACAACAAGATAAAATATTGGAAATATTTTTCATTTTCTAGACATGGGTTGCCCGGTTCCGAGGTTCTCTTCAAAGACCCTTGGACATACAAAGTTTGAGAATCACTGTCGCAGAGAGTACTGTTGGCAGAGTTCCACAGCCAAGTTTCCTTAACATGCTTACTTCTGGAGGTTCCCAGAAAGGGAAGAGTGCACTAAGGGGAGATGATGAAGGGAATCTTCTGCAAATGCACTTGTCCACCACGACAAAATCGACTTGGATTAAACCAAGTTTCAACCGCGATTCCAAGAGGTGAATGAATTATACAGAAATTGCGTCAATTGACCTGAAGGTGGAGTCGGTTTGAGGGGGAGGTGTCCCTTGACGCCAAAGGTTCTGGGCTCGAATCGTGGGCAAGATATGGAAGTTCTGATAATTTAGTACTCGTGGCAGGCAACGGGTAACCACCACGGTCTACATCCATGTATTTTAATAATAATAACAATAATAATAATAATAATAATAACAATAATAATAATAACAATAATAATAAAGACTGTCGCAAGGGTTCTTATGGCCGCAAATAAATATTACTCCTGAACATGACCATAATGAAATAAGCAATGGCATTGTACCTCAAAGCTTTTGACAGAGTTCCTCTTAGTTAGATCCTGCACACTTGGACTTTATAGAATACACACAAATATTATCCACTTTTTTGCGGAAGGGGAATGTCAAGCTGGCACATGAAGTTGATCCCTCCTGGATTTGAGAGGAATCTAGAACTATAAATATCAGAAGTATCTTTCAAGGTGATTCCTTATCTCTATTGTTTTGTATGTACCTTATCCCAGTCTCAAGGCAATTAACACTACCAGACTTTGGATACAAACTCTTCAAAAATGATATTTATATGGATGATCTGAAATTTATTTTATATGGATGAGTCTCTGACATCTCCAACCGCAAGAAAACGACAGAACGTCGTGAACAAGAAGGAAATAATAATAATAATAATAATAATAAAATGCATATTCATTTGGAGGCGAAGTTAAGGCAAATGCCTTCTCTTACACTTAACCTTTTTGTGAATACATTTACATGGTAAAATAACTATGTATGACATTATCTATGCGATAAAAAGCAAAATAAGAAATAAAAAAAGGAAGAAGATATCTGAAGGGAAATAATAATACATTCATCCATCCATCAACATTCGTACGGTACGTCCATGTGTTAATTCAACGCCGTGAGCAAAGAGGATCGCCGCGCATTGGAGGACGAGGATTTCGTTGAAATATTCCTTGTATTGTTATCTACAGTTTAGCCGCCTCGATAGAGAAAGAACGAGAGAACTTGTGAGTTTAGCGCTCGGGAATTGAAAGAATTAATTTGGAAGAAGACCGAGTATTTAAGTTATGTCAATCGGAAAGAAACTGGAATAAGGAACAGAGGTAGTTTGGAGTTTTAGTCTGAAGTATTTTATGATGGAAAAGGAGAGAATCATACCCACCACCATTATTCTCTAGAGCAACCATGACAGATGTGTCTGGAGTTGGCCAGTCATATCTGGAGATGGTGCAATCCAATCTTCGTATACAACACGTAGTTTTTTTAAATTTTTGTATTGGAAGTACAGTCGAATGCATTGATCTGAAGATGTTCTTGTAGTTCTCCAAATAACACACCTCTTTTCGTCTCTGTCCCTCGGAGCGGTGGAGTTGGTTCCGTCACTCGCCCCCGCGAATCCTCCCAAACCTTTGCCTCCACCGACGGACGCCTCGTTCCAGCGCCTGCGGTGCGCCGTCGTCGACATTCACACTGTCGCCGCCGCACCGCAGCAATAAAACGACGACGGTACGACTTGCGGTCTCCGCTGCGGAAACATCAAGTCTGCAACGACCCCACTGTTTATATACAGCTCAAGGGGGTATATAATGATCAAGGTGATGGCGATAACTTAGGGGTAGCAGAAGTTACTCATTTACCTTGGGAAGGGAGACAACTTGAAGATGAAGATATTCAGATGATTTTATGTCATGGTTCAGTATTTCTCTTTTCTCTGCGCTACCAAAGAGGAAATTTTTTTATTTCAAACTTCTTAAATATTGAATATTTTGTATTAACAGAAATCATTATGTAAACGTTTGGTGACCGGGTGTCGGTGACACGTCTAACGTCGCTTTCGCGGCTGTGCCCTTCCAAATCTTTCCGCATCCTTCTGCATCCTCTCTTTTATGAGCCTTGAATCTTGTAGCCAGTGTGCTCTGCACCAGTTAAATTCCAAGCTAGCAACCGACCAGAGCACTGCGTAGCTTATTTTATGCTCATGTTAGTTCTAAGTTTTATCAATTAAACTAATATATTCTCAACTGACTTATCTGTATTATCAGAAGATATTATACATACCACGTGGAATACCATTGGAGATTGTCTTCGATGGATGAAAGTAAATGAAGCAAAACCTTTCGAAAAAGAGAAAATAGATAATCACAAAACATTCTTTCCTCTAACTTGCTCATTGTTTCGAGTTTGAGCTGGCTGTAGTCCGCATTACTTTACTACTGATAAAAACGTATACGTGAGTTTTTATATAAAGACGATGCAATAGTCATATTATGAACCATAATATTGTTTATTGTACCATAAGACCTCTTCGGCTACGTGGCCTCCATCATCAATGCTGACTTTGTGTATAAGTGTTAGCGATGGCATTTTGGTACCATAAACGTGGGTAGTATAACTCTATCGTCTTTATGAAATATCTTTCGTACTTTCATTAACTAACCTCTACATACAATGTACACGTAGGTGACTGATAAGTAGCAGGTTTTTTGCCCTACAATTTAATGTTCATTGCACTATTTGATGACAATATACTATAATTTCTTAGTTGCTCTTGCTTTCTGTTT
The DNA here is from genome assembly GCA_002313205.1 of Laupala kohalensis. Classification (NCBI taxonomy): domain Eukaryota; kingdom Metazoa; phylum Arthropoda; class Insecta; order Orthoptera; family Trigonidiidae; genus Laupala; species Laupala kohalensis. The sequence continues at coordinate 140,868 of NNCF01127764.1, read as the reverse complement.
TACATACCCCGAACAGTTGGCAGTATTTCGTTCGTATAAATGTCATAAAAAAGAATGAAATATTTAAAATACAAGGTCTGTCCCAAAAGTAGACTGTCTTTTCCCCACCGACACGTACAGCTCGAATGGGGCGGTTTGTGGTGGGGGGTCTTGGTAAAATCGGGTTCAGAGACCATGACCATAATTAATGGTGCTTAGGGAGATGAAGCAATGTCCCAAGGAGTGTTTTGCCGCTGGTACAATATTTTTCTGGGCTGGTAGAGCATGACGATGAAGAACGCATGAACATCCATGTCCTGGGTAAAGGAAATGCTCATCTTTTTCGATATGAAGAATTCATGCTTCAGGGATTTGCAGAGAACAGTAAATTTTTCGTGGAAGTTCTCGATATACTGTGGAAAAGAGTGCAATGTGTCAGGAAGGACAATCCTCCCCGAAATAAAATCCTGGGTGCGCCCTGTATGTACGTTGTTTCATTAATTTAAGAAGATGATACACATAAATTCCACAAAGCTTAACGCGATAAGTCTGTGGTCAATAATAATGTTCAGGAGTTTTATTCAAGAAATTATCGTATCACTCTCCCTGACCATTTTGAACTGTCTGAGTTTGTGGCGTAATATATGAATGACCTCAAAGACTATTCTTCTGTGAATGAGAGACGACTGTTCTGAAGAGAATTGGGTAAGGTTTGCCAGAGTGGCAACAGTGACGTGTAGAAAAGCGACTTTGCTGTACCTTCACAATGGACGCAGAAGAATCGAAAGCAGTCACGGACGCTCTTCAGACGAAATGCCGCCGCTGGGCTGTTCGACAGACAGCGCGTCGCCGGCGTCATTTGTCAATCTCTCTTCCTATAGGAGCCCAAGGCGGAGAGAATCCTGCGGTTGACTAACACAATGACAATTTGTGCAACGTTCATGATATATTCGAGCGAAAACTAAACGGACGGCTTAACTGATACCTTAAATATATTATCCGTCATAGATCCAAGTCACATGAAACTCTTTTGAATGTTTCTCAAAAACGGTTACAACAATTTAGCTTAAATTTTCTGTACGTAAAGTACAATTTGTGTGCGTTACATTCGCGTTAGCGGTATTTCGCTTGAAAGTTTGGTATAGACGCTGTAAAATAATTTCTATGTGCTACACTTACACATTAGTTTTCTGTTTCAAGAAGCTTGAATAATATTTAGCCGTGGAAATGGACCAAGTAGACGTAAAATACACTTTTCGAAATGAAAGATATGATAATAAAAGATATGATAATGATAAAATACATAGGAGGACAGCAAACGCATTGCAGATGCGAAAATACATAAATTTCTGTTTACAACGAAATTACATTTACATAACACTTTTACGTTGTTTATAAATCTGATATGTCGCTATGTGTTTTGAAATAATATTCTGAATCTTTATTTTACTCTCAAATTTCAAATAAAAGGCAGTAATAAGTTCATCTAGCGACATTGAGCATGAATAGAACAATGGAAGAGGACCACGCCAGAAATGACCATTTCACTAAAGAATTTTTTCTCACTCTATGGTGCAGGCAGAGAAACGTATATGAGAAAGTATATGCAATGGTTTTGCACCACTAGTTTTTTAATAACATTGTTTTAATGGCAGTCGTGACATGACGGTAAAATATTAGTTTCTTATAATGAATTTCGATTTTTTATTAAATTGTTTTATTGTACCTTTGGTCGTTCCGGCAACTACTACTAAATACAATTCGGATAATTCACACTTCGATAGAGACTGTAGTTATATTTTTACAGTTTTGTTGTTACTGTTTTAAAGGGCACAGTTTCTCGTATTCAAACTGTACTCGATATTTCGTGAACGGTAGTACCTAGGGAGCATGTCTTCTCATTAATAAAATACATATATCTCCCACGATTGGCTTCTGAATACCCATCATAAGGATAGAAGTAGAAGATAGAAGACCTCGCTGCGATTAATCGAGCAGGACGTGTTCGATACATTTTGATTAGATCAGCTACGCCTGAAAATGCAACCAGCACGTCTGAATGTACAGAAAGCGAGGTCAACGTTTCCTTTGTCGAATCGAGTGAATTTCTTTATGTAAATTTCTTTATGCTACTCTTCTCAGATGTATTATTTGGAAATATTTTAATCAAATTAGATCAATTTTGAACTCTATTTCGTCGTTTGCTTAAATGACCATTAAGTTGCTTTTTTAAAGCTGAAATTGATATTAGCATATACTATTGCATCCGTTAATATATATTTTAAACGTTTAAAAGATTTCATTCGCCGATTTACCTTGATATAAATGCTGCCAGAAATAACGATCCTCTTAGCGGTGGTTTCTTAACGTTATGGCTTCAAGGAAGTTCATCTACATGGCGATCGGTGCATGAGTGCCGGATTTTTCGTGTACTAAAATCTACCCGCGCTTTATCATTTGTGTGCTCCAGAAAAATTTTCATAATAGTCTGCTGTGGTGGACTCACTCAATAACATGGAACCGAGCCAGAAATGATTAGTGAACCTCTGCATTCAATGAAACATCAATTTTTTTTTTTTTTACACAAATTGGGCTTTGTACCATTGCTATAGCAATGCTAATCATCTGAATATCTACGAACAATTATAATTTCTAGCTGTAGAATTACACGACTCAAAGACAATGTTCTGTTTAATCAGAGGTGTATAAAGCTGAAAAATCTGGTGAAAAGGGAATGATTTTTTTTATTTTCCTAATGTTATTCAATCTTAATAATATTTTTTCATCTAATTTTTTCGCGAACTAATTCAAATTCTACTCCATCCAAACAACATTTACTTAACATGTCGAACTGGAGCTCGTCAGCCGTACACCACAAAATAAATCCCGTCCCTGATTGTGTGGGTAAACAGTCGGATGAAGAGTAAATTAACGGCGCACCTGTGACACCAAAATCAATAGCGAACCAATGGCAATTTTGCGTTGATTTAGCGATCCATTGACCGTCAAAAATCAACGACAAAATAAACATTAAAGTAATAAAAATGATATTAAACCTCGGGGATAGTAGAAATGTTGATTTGTTGTTGGTATTCGTCAAATCCAGTAATACCAGATTAATTCTCCAGGGTTTGCGTCAGATATTTAAATTTATTTTTTAACTGATAGAGTTATGAAAGACGAAAACTGGGAGATTGGCAATTGTAAAAGAAGGGGACTTGATGATAAAAGTTAATTTCTTCATGTGAAGGTAATTTATTCTCATTTTGTTCATAAGTTGGAGGTATATGGATGAGAGTATATTTTCTCAATTTTAATACCGCAAACAAACAAAAATTGCCTTTTTAGGAAAACTCCTTTCAGTCTGTCACTCAGGGTCGATAAAATCGTTCAGAAAATACAGTCTCAAAAATATTTCGAAAGAGTGATCAAATTTATTTTATTTGAAAACTTGCCTTGATAATTTCATATTACCATTTCACTCCCAAAAATCATTCTAAAACATGTATACCTCGCCTTTCTTTTCTTAAACAAATATTCTCTAAGGAAATCACGCTTTTCGCACAAATGACGAAATTTCCTTTTCGTTTTCAGTACAATGTACAATCTTGAAAAGTTAACAATTTAATTTTCAAAAGTTTCTCAAAATCCTCTTTATTCGTGTGTGCTAGGTACGGGTGGTAAAAGAACAAAGTTGCATGTATATCACATTTAATACAAAAATGATAGTTTTCTGCTACTTTGAATTAATCAAATAAGATATTTAGTTATAACTGCGTTAGCATTAATTATTAACGTCACCATTAATTATTTACTATTTACAGACGAGATAGAAAATGTATTTACTATTTGCAGTGGAAACTTTACTTTACTCTAAATATTACATGGTTACAGATAAATATAACTTTCTGCCCATTCCGGACATCATTTCAAAATAAATCATTCCCACCTAACTGAATGACGATTGTGTTTACGTTATCGTGTCAAGTGTGCCCTTAATTTAAAGAAAATTACGCAAGTGCTGATTCCTTTCTTTTATATACCTTACAATATTTGTTGATCCGTCAAAGCATTCTCTGGAGGTGACGTTTTTGGCTTCACATCCATTTATTTTTGAATGTATATGAGATAATGTTGAAGAGAGTAGGAAGTGTTGTGATTGTATTAGTTTTAATGTATAAGTTTATTAAGTAATAAGTTTATTAAGTGTATTTCTTGAGGTTGTGGTACAAAAGTAAATTTTCTCAAAAATGTTTTGATAAAATAACAAACACTCAAAAGAGTAAGTACAAACTTAGTCTTAAAGACACTCTTCCGAACAATACTCTTCTTTTGCTTAAAAAAAATTGTTTCAAATACAAAGAAGATACTATTTCCGGTTTTTTTTGAGAATTTTTTGGAGTCAAATCTGGTTCTCTTTTATTGATGGATGAGAAAGTAATGAACTCATCGCATGTCGTATATCCCTTTCATTTTCCTCAGCCCCTCTTCATCGTCCAATATTTAAAACCTTTTGCGTAGGAAAGGTTGTCAATCATGATCCTGGAACTGTCACAACCCTTTCCGTGACAATTCATGAGCTCGATACGCGTCCGGAAGCGGAAAGGTGAAATAGTCTTCCTGGAATAGTTAAATATAATAACATTTTCAAGCACTGACAGTTGATGTGTGATGTTTCTGTAACTTCCTGGGATAGAATTATTTATACGACCCCTTGGCGGAGAGTTCGTATCCCTTCTCAGTTTTAAGGGAAGAAATGGCAACTTTCTCTCCCTTTGTATTTCTCTAAAATGACACCAAGACATTGCTACAATACAGTAGATGTATTCTCTTTACAAATCGGATGACAAGAAAATGCCTGTAATATTGGAAATAAATTTTACATCAATATATTGTTGAACAATTCAACAGAATCACACCAACAAGGATTAGTCAGCAAATATTATTAAATATTTTTTGTATTTTAAAATACTATTGTTTAATTAAAGAACTAAAGTTAAATATGTACATTACAAACTCATATTTATACGTCTGAATTTTTGTTCTATTTTTTTATAACGTTTTGTTAACCTTAAAATTTTCGATCGTGAGATTTCTACAGAAATATCAGTATACAGGATATCTGATAAACGAAAAATAATTTTTTGAATACTGTCCGTTAGTCCATTGCTATAGTCAGTTATATCCATATATCATGTGTAGTTTAGTACAAGATTCTTCACGACGCTCAAGCTGTAAATTGATTGTAACTTCAATATAAAGAGTACTCCCTGTCAAGACAGAAGTTCATTATTGGTAATTATAGGCAAGAATCTCGATAACGGATCCAACGATTTCATTTGATTTTTTAATGCTGCGAGTGTTGTTAGTATTTAATACACCTTTATGAGTTGTATTTCACTTGAATGTTGGTAAAGGTCCAATACAATAATTTGACTCTAATTCACTGCCAGATTAAGTTACTATTTAATGTGCATCAAAATAATTAACTACGTAAATGTAACCAGTAGAGTGACAAAATAATATTGAAAAAATGAATAATGTAATGTAAGTTATGAGGAACATTCAAATACGTGGACGAGATAACCTAAAACAGATTTCACGTAAGCACAGATGTTACATTATGTTGAATTATTTGCCGGATAAAACACTTCTGGAATATGAATCTAGCGACGGTACAGAGAAGAGGAAAATTACGCNATTTCACGTAAGCACAGATGTTACATTATGTTGAATTATTTGCCGGATAAAACACTTCTGGAATATGAATCTAGCGACGCTACAGAGAAGAGGAAAATTACGCTGGACACACGTATATCGTTTTAAAAAAATGATCAAAGAGAAATCACAAAATATCTATCAAACAAAATCAAAATCACTATATATATAATAGGGTGATTATAATTAAAGTTCAACTTTCAAACAGCTGTAAAAAACGTGTGGCAGAAAACGGTGGATAACATATTGAAAATTTCTTGCGATAATTAACTATTGATTTCATTGTTGTTTTTTATGAGGTTTTTGGCCTCAGGACAATTAAAAACCAATTCCATTGCTAAAATTTGGAACTTTTTCCCCCCTTCCTCAAGTACATTCAGTCCAAATTTCAGGTCATTCTGAGCAGTGGTTCCTTTTTTACAGTTTTTATCATAGTTGAACTTCAATTATAATCAAACATGAATATTTTTAAAATTGTTTTATCTGCTGCAATGACTAATCCAGCACGTTTGGATATACATTTGCAGTATAATGACAGTACAGGTTTAGTCATTGCAGCAGATAAAACAATTTTAAAAATATTCATGTCGTGATCATTTCTGCGAATTAAGAATTTCGTTTTATATATTCTCCATCGTGACGATTTAAAGATATTTTATCCACATATACGAGAGTTTATATTGAGACGAGAGGGGATCTCGTTATTTTTAATAGACGCTTATTTCCTCGCGTAGAAAACCACGGAAAAAATGACAGTCGCTCGCTCTTCAGTTGACTTCCTGCAACCCCTACTGTGTCTCTCCTCCAGTTCCTCCTGTCGTTAGCCTTCGCAGGGCTCACTGAGTGCAGCTGGGACGCACATGGTGTTCGGCAACCGTGTCAGCTGTAGCGGCAAGGCGTTTTTTTATTACGACCCAAGCTTTAAATGTAACTTTAATAGTGTTTTAGAGCAGGTTTCTCGAACTTTTCCTTTTCTCATGTAGTCTTCGCAGTAAATGTTGTATAGGACTATTATAATTTTGGTTAAAATTTCTCCCCTGTACGATGGAGTAATAATTTCATCCTGGCCCGGGTTTTTCTCCGTTTTTCCTTCGGGTAGAGGCGTATTTCTTATACAGGTTCTCTAGGCTTTGTCTAGGNAGAATAATCTATAGTTCGATAATAACTTGTACATGTAAATTTACAAACATATTTGCGTTAAATTACAAACATATTGACATTATATATGTATTATAACTCGCAGCTAACTTTTTATCTTATCTAGGAACTTTTGCTGAAATTTTTTTGAATCCGCCTCTGCCTTAGGGCCCTTGATCGGAATTGATGGGATGGTCCCTTGCTTGCTTCCGGAGAGTAAATTAGTTTATTGTCCTCCACGTGGTCATACGTAGTTTGTACTGTTTTTTTGACAATAAATTTATTATTATTATGTAAACGCTTTAAGCATTATGAACAAAAATCTGTTTGGAAGTTTACAAATATACGTAGATCTCTTAAATTGCGATCAGCCAGGCAACAGATTAATTTTATATTGAAAACTCCGGTCTGGTTTCCCATTTTTATTCAATACAACATAATCATAAAAATCTGATTATTTCGACTTTTGAAATCTCATTGTTATGAAAGTTATTGTTATAGATTTCGAGTTACTGGATATTTGGTGTGGATTTACAAACTTAATACCCTTAATCACACAATATTTAATGCGTGAATACGAATTCTAAGTATCATCTCGAATTTACGATATCATGTGATATATAAACGAAAATATGAATAAATTTTTAATTTTGAGCTTCATAAATCTACGAATTATGTTCGAGCGTATAAATATGATTTGATATAATGTAATGAATTGTGTGTGCGTATATTTCTGCGGGCAACTTCAGTCCTTCTATAGCTCGATAACAGATTGGTGTTACCTCCCTATCCACATTCCAAGAGCTCATCCTCACTGTGTTATCCCATGCCAGTGGAATTCAAGTCATCACATCACATATCTCAACTGTCAACACCTCTTGTCATCCGCCATTATCAGTATTAATTAATTATTATTAATATTATTTATAGCCCGAAAGAAAGTTTTATGTAAACTCTTCTCATCGTCCGAAATAAAACCCACGACTCGTGACATATAATTCTTAGCATGCAGGAATTATTTTAATCGTGAAGATTTTCCATCACGAGACTTTAAGAGAAATATTCCAGTTGGGGATCTCTCTCAACGAAAAATTTGTTTTTAGAATAGAGTCCGTTTGTACTCAGCATTTGTCACTGATGGATCAATTCCGTTAATATAATTAATATTTTCTCAACCCATTTGCCTACACTTAGTAAATATAGGAAATATATTGTCAATCAAAATATTACTATGTATCGGGGTTGTGACATGTGGTGTGATACTGTGCATTAATAATGTGCCTATAACTGTCTTATAAATGCGTCATATAAATGTCTTTTTCAAGTGTGTTGCGATTGTTTTTTATTGCTTCGTTTGATGAGTTTGTGAGTTGTACAACAAGTTTTAAGAACATTTTGTATATTTAAGTGATTTTCTTGAGTATTTCTCATTTTCAGGAACATGTTTGTTTTTCCCTACACTTTATCCGCTTATTTTGATTCATTCTCTTTGTGTGTGTCTGCTCTTCGACAGGGGTAAATACGAGTAATAAGCACACATGCGAATAAGACCACATACACTATTTATCATGATTTACTACTAATGATTCTTCCGGACGGCAGTCCATTTGCGGAAATAAATTATTATTATTAATATGTTTTGTTTAATTATTATTAATATGTTTATACAATATTAATATGTATGTTGTGTTTGGAGTATTTACTGCTTCTTGTTTTTGCGCATGCTATAAAATTTCTACAAGTTTAACTAGTATATGTTCAAATTTATTATCTTTCTTTCTTCCGACTGGTTTATCCTATAACAGCTATGACGAGAAGATTAAGTTTACAAATGCGCCAAAGGGAAGTTTTATAGACGAAAATTGTACCCTACAATTTCGTTTACAAGAACCATTTCTCATGTAAGATATATTACATAAATCTCTTTTCACAGAAAACAAGAAAATTCTTTTTTATTTCTAGTATTTCTATCACTTGCGTGTAAATGCATCGGTCACCTTTCAGAACAACGAAATTGGTTACACGCAACACAATTTCGTTGCAATCAATGAAGTTGTAATTTGGATTCACCGCGTGGATGGAATATCTTTTCTTCTTTAAACAGCAAAGCTGCGACCGCTGTTGGCGCAGAGCTGAGATTGCGAAGAGCATCCTACGAGCAGTGCACTAAATCATCATCAGGGCAATAACGGTGTGCTACGCCGTTCTAATAGCTTTCTCATCCGAGACAACGTTGGGACCCTGAGGGATCTCAAAGAGGTCATAAATAAGTATTATCGCATGAAATTACATCTACGAAATCATGAGGCAAATGCTGAATATTTAGATTAACTTTCAATTTTTCACTATGGGAGATATTCTTGTGCACAAATTTATGAAGTACGAAGAACACACATTTCCCTGGTGAGTTGTGATGTATTGAGGAAGGTTTAATAAAACATGCTTTTGCGCTGGCAACTTCAACTGAGTTATTGTACGTAAATATGGCGTTACGAATGTCAATTTGTTTCGATTTCAAGTGTCTCACTGTAATAGGAACTGTCGCTAATGTGTGGCTCTCACATTTAGTATTAATTTATGTTTGTCAAGGAGAATATACTAGTTTTCTTACGTGCCTGTGTATAGAGTAACATGAGACATTTCGTGATTGGCTGATCTTCCACTTACTAGCAGACATGTTCCCTCTTCTTGATTTTTATTTCTAACAGGTAGAAATCAACAAATTGATGAAGTAAAATGATCTTTGTTGTAAAATTATAAAGCATTGCTTTTTTAAAATATAACTAATTTACTCGTGATTAAATTAAATAATATTGTAACAAAAGTTATTTAGTAAAAAAATAAAACTTGCATACATAGGATAATTCTGTTTTTTTAGTTGATACAAAATCCAAAACACAGATGATACTTTCCAATTAATATTTTTTACTGTATTATATTTGCGTCATGGTGAAATGTCAAATATGTAACTGTAATAAAAATATTTATCAAAAATAATGAAAATTTGAGAGGAAAGATTGTATACATTTAAATAATTCTATACCTTGAATAGTGATAAATGAATAGACATGATTTTATTTTTGATAGCCTATACGTGACCTTGTTGTTTTGTAAGTTTTTGTATTTTAGTAAATATAGTTTCTCAAAAACTTTTGGTAAAGAAAATACGTACACTGTAACTCTTATTTTCAAGATCAGTGCGGGATCAGGGTTCCTATAGGCCTTTTGGCTTCTCTCCGTAGAACTTGGAACAGAATTTCAGATTTAAGAATTTCTTAAGCTTTATGTATTTTTCAAACCATTAACTATAGTTTGTAATATATACGAAATAATTAATTCCTTGTTAATTCCTTCGAATTTTGAACACGAATAAATATTAGAATAACTAATCTAAAAGTCCCCACCCAAAAAAAATATCGATACTGAACAGGAACCAATGCACTTAAAACCTCTAAAACAACTACCATTAGTAAAAAGTATTAATAGTACAACTAGATTGAAACAAACACTTCCGGAGCAACAACCAGGGAATCTTGACGTGAACTTCACGTCCGGATCTGACATTCTCCGGTCATTTCCCTGTGAAGCTCATCCTCGCGCAGTGTCAGACACCGGATGCGAGTCCAGGAACGTTGGAAAGACGCCAGAGCACCCCACCCCGTCCGACATCCTCACCCCATCCCCAACGCAAATCCAGAGCCAACTGCTATACTGTGAGCGACCTCCCGCAAGTGGGATGATTCAGTACTTCCACATGAGCTTACTTCGCGTTTATATATGGCATATAATGGTTCCCCAAGGGGAAAAAAGATTCAAGGACTGTCCATTTGCGTTTTAATTTCCGGTAGATAACATTTCGCAATAAAGTACAGACCGCGTTTTGGATTCCCTGGAAAGCAAACTTTTAATGTCTTCTGTATAGGATCATTGAGATGTTGGCGCTGTGCGGCAACTTGAGCTTAATTAACAACAGCCCGCTTTACGCTCATTTGGAAGAAAATGCTTGGGGATGTTTTCCAATTATTGTTTAGTATTGAGAAAGAATGATTGCTCGTTTCTACCCTCTTACCTGAGCATCGAATCTCTTCTACTATTTTCCCTAATGAATCTCTCTTAAATGGCGGAATCGTTTATGATTTGCTGGATGAGAAATCGAATGAACAGCCGCTTTCAACTTTTATCCGATTTGACCTGTTTTGTTCCGGTCTGTGGATTTTTCCCTCCATTCACGGGGAATGTCGGAATGTTACTCTGACTTCAAGAGCTTCGGAATGAACTTGATTATTCCTCTGTTTTCTCCAGTTTGGTAAAAGTTTTTTTTAACGCCTTTTCACTCTGTACAATATTTTGCGAATTTTTTCTAATTAGTGGGCATTCGAATGACGAATATCATTTTGCTATAAAAATAATTACGATAGGAGTTAAGTGTTAAACATTTTGAGTGATAGTTACATTACTTATACTATTAAGCTAACTGTGTACGGGAGGAATGTAAGACAAGTCATATAAATCAATCCTACATGAATATCGATATCGCTTGTAATAATAATAATAATAATAATACTAATAATAAAAGTAAAAATAAAAATGCCGCTTGTTTTCTGCGAGACTCAGACCATGAGATCTAACCATTTAAAAACATTTTACAGTATTTTAGAAAACAAAATGAACGAGAAATGGGAGTCTCTTCATATTCCTACTTATTCTATTTTACAGTATATAATTATTCGTACAACGCGATTATAATTCGAAAAATGTTTGGCTCGCTAAATCCTGCGACAAAATATTAATCGTCCTTCGACTCTATCCTTGGCATTCGATATCGACCCCATTGAAACATTCTAGACTAATCGTGGGAAATACTGTGAGAAAACACTTGCATTGTTGTAGCCTTGACATATACACGCCCCGTAGCTTCCTAGACGATTCGCGACTGTCTCGTGCACTTAGCGGAAGTAGGAGTGTCACTCAGAACATTCACAGCGAGCTACCACGTGGACGGCCAGCTGTTGACTCATTGTGACAGAGTGTCCTAAATGGTTAAGCTTCATGACTGGCGTTCACTTTAAAGACGGATTTTGCGATGTATCCTCACACTATGAAAGTTACGAAGGAGGAGATTTATTTGACGTATATCAACGAACCTCTTCAGGTTTTGCTATTTTTTTATATATTTACCATGAGTAACTTAACCAAATCGCCAGAAATTCATTCATATTGATTAAAATGACTGAAAATACAGTTTCTATGTTTTATTTAATTCGGGATGATAAAAAGGTTTCATCAATACGTACTCTCTGTACGCTGTTAATTTTTATTATTTTGTTTCTTTACACTTCATTTATTTTCTCATTTCAATAAACAATATAAAGAATAGGAAAAATTATTAAAAACAATAATTTCTCTAAATGTGTAACTGAAATGTAATTGCCAGTTATTTTCAGAAAATGTGTTGATAATAAATTGACATATTGACACGTGGTAATTGAAAATATTCTAGTTTTATTTCACTCTTAAAGAAATGTTTGAATAATTCTGCAATCGTAAACTCAGTACTTTAAAATGTAGCAGTTCTGCTCTGTTAAATCACTGAGGATGATCGCAAATCGAGTGAAAAGTTTTATGCTATTTTTTTTCAGTGTAGAATATTTTTTATTTAAATAAATAAAACCGAATAAAATTTAGAACTTAGTAGACTATTTTATTTTTTGTCAGAAACTTTGCCTCTTCATAAATAAAATTATGGGATGTATTCGAATACTGTTTTTTTTTTTTGCTTAGCTTTGGCGATGGATAGAATAATTTTTTCGAGTATTTTACTCGTCCTTGCTGTTTACTCGCTGGCCCTGGGATTCCAGCGACGGTTGCTGCCTGGGACGTTTGCGCTCGTCTCCGGCGCCGCCCCCGCGCTGTTTCCTGCCGCCCCCGGGATCTGCTACCGCCTTTGCTCTCGAACTGCCGCCCCCGCCCCCTCCGGCGACCGCCAAAACGAGGTCACCGGCGCAATTCGATCGGCGGATGACCGGTGTCGCTTCTGCAGCCACCCCCGCCCCCTCCTCGATTTGCGTTTTGACGACCTTGGTGGAACATGTGTTCAATAGACGAGGGCAAATAGATTTATTGCTTCACGCGGCGTTGAGGGTTCGAGACTATGTTTCGAATACATCCTGCCACATTATTACATTATATTCTAATTAGTAATTGATTATATCAATCGTTTTCCCATTTCTACAAACACTTGGTTAAGTTCTGCGTCTGAAACATCTTGTACCAAGCGTCTCAATAATTTATTGATAGAAACGAAAAAATGAATATGTTCCATAAAAAAGATAATTTTGACAGCCGAAAACATTATAACTTAAAATGTAATAGATAACAGTTGAATTTAAAAAAATGAAATTATCATCCGTTTCCCGTAGCAAAACCATATTTGTAACTGTGTTAACACTCTCGTGAGACCAACTCAATCGCGCTAATGAAATTGACACAAGTTAGCTAATTTAAAAATATTTTCAAAATGTTATTTCAATTCTAACTCGGAAGAATTACAATTAACATCCGCATCGTTCAAAATATTACAGTTTAAAAAAGAATATATCAATGAAATGTTTCAGAATCATTCCAAAATTTGTGATTGTCTTCCATATGTGAATATAATAACACTCTTGTTTGAGGAATATATTTTTTACTTCTCTGAAAATCCTGATTCCAACCGTCTGGTAAGGTTGTTACCCGAAGTTCCAATGTCTTCTCGTTTTTCGTAGAGAGCTAATTTCTTGTGAGAGCAGAAAACACGCTTGTGCCTGCGTTTGTTAAGGACAAGGATTAATGACAACATCTATTTCTTTCTTTAGAGAGGGACAGATTACTCCTCAGGCTCTTTCAATGGAAGAGTGAGTGGATACTATATAACTCCAACTGTGGAAAATCCAGGGACGAAGAAGAAGAGAATACATCTCGTCACGAGCTCGTGTGGTTCATTAGTTCAAGAAAACATAATTAGTTACCACATTCATCAGAGTACTGGCATTAATTAATTGTGTTCCAATTATGAGAGCTTGTGCAAATGTAGATTTTTCAATTCATTAAAAATAATGCATGTGAGTAGAAGTATATTCTGCCATGAGATGATGAATCATACCGGAGACACACACAAAAATAAAAATTGGTTGGAACCAAATACTAGACCTATGTATCCATGCGCATTTTGACGCGCTAAATCCCAATATAAATTCAGAATTGCTCCCCCGAAATTTTTAACCGCGAAAAACACATTTAAATACAAAAAATACGGATTTAAAGAAGAATGGAGGATGATGGAGAGATTCTGACCCTGGATTCGGTTTTAGCGCGTCATACATACGGATACAAAGGTTTAGTCTTTGAAAAAGACAATTTTTTTCTTTTGTACTTCTGTTCTTCTTCTGATATCATATTCGGATTTTGTGCGTCATAATATATATGGATACATAAGTCTAGTCTTTTGTTCGGACCAACGTTTAGTTTTTGTGTGCCTGTGCAATCAACAGAAGGCGTTTAGAGAATACTCTTTTCACTCTTATAGTTCATTCGAAGAAGTATATTCTTTTTGAGAGTGTCTACGATCTGTAGTAGGTTCTGATTCGAAAAGAGATTTGTCAGATCGCAGACTCCTAAGCTGGAAAAAGAAATGAATAAGTTGTGAGAGTAATGATTATTTTTGTAATACAAATGACGTTGGGGATCCATCCACTGGCCGTGCGGAAAGAAAAGCGCAACATTTTAATGAAATGAGCGGACGTTTAATTAGAAAGATTGTTCGCACGAGACTTGGGTTCCGAGTTAAAAGCGCATGTAAAGCGATGAAGAGTTAGAAGTGTGACCTAGTTTTTGTGAACTGACATAAAATATTAACATTAAAAGGTAATTCAATCTCGGAAATTGAAGCAAAAGGAAACTGTATACGGTGTGGAATTCGTGAGCAGCATAGCAACAGCAGTTGTTCTCAGATTTAAACTCTTCACTTGGGAGAGATAACAGTACTTGCTTGGTATATGTTCTTCTTGTGCAGAACTTTCCTTCATTTACAAGGTAGTGTTTAAAAATCTTTAGAAACAAACTTTGTAATTGTGAATTGTACTACTTAAATTGCTTTTTCATACACTCTCAGAAGTTAAGTGGAAAGCGAAAATAAGAAAAGAAATTTCAGCCAAATTGGAACGAAACGAAATTTGATAAAAGATACACAGATTCCATAGAAAATATTCGCAAGATAATCGGGAAAATCGTCAGCCATTTACAAAAATTAATTAAAAAAAAAACAACATATTATTGGGGGTCTCCATATCAGCCTGAACCCCTCAACCACGGAAACGCATGGGGATTGCAAATTGTTACCTGTGTAAGTCGGAATCTAAGCAAGTGCATTGTCATTCAGAGTAAAATTCTAAACTGAAATTAAACCCTCTCCGAGTGTATTTTGATTACTATTTCAATATCGATTACTATGCACTTGCGCTCGAAATCTGAGATATGAAATGGTAGGCGAGCGTCCTAACTGACGTCCCTTCACTACTTTTCGTTTTTCACTTCAGAAGAAGAAAATTCATTATACTTTTTTTCCTTAACGTTCAAAGGACAGAATTGAAATTTTGAATTAATAACCTACGGAGGAGTGGCAGGTACTTTCCACCACTCCGGTACGACAAAATGAATTTAAAAAACTATAGTGGCCTTAACATACACAGTTTTAAATAATATTATGTCAAACAAGCACAGATGTATACAGCAATTGTATTACTCAATGGCAACCCATACATTTCTTCCGTGCCATCTGAAGTATTCAATTCGAACACATGTGGTGTATGACGAGGAGTAAGAGGGCTGTAGAGAATCAGGTCGCACATGAACAACTGAGACGACTGCCTACAGATTCTTCGCTTTAATTATATATAACTAGCATAGTTCACTGAACTTCACTCGAGAAGGGTTTTGAATTTTCTACGTAATTATCATTCTTCAATCCCTATTGATATCTACCGAAAACGTTCGTCATGCTGAATGTCTAGAACACACGTTCTCCACTGACAATACTGCTGTGAATGAAACTGCGTTTCATAAAACAAAGAACTTGATCATAGAAACATGCTGACAAACAATAAATCACAAATGCGTGTTCATGGGTACTAGAAGAAAACCTGGAAAATGAAAAAAAGACAGATTGTTATATGTTTGCCGAGACTCTTCAAATTGTTAATGTAATTCAATTTTCATTGCCTTCTTAAAAAATAATGTGGCTAACAATCCGATACGACAGTACATCATAATTCAGTGTTACCTGCAGTGATATGCACTGTTCGTGTATTTCTGGCTGCTGAGGAATTTCCGGTGACCCGTAACAAAAACTTAAATTTATCTTCTATGAATATAAAAAGGAATGTTTGTTTGTTTGTTTGGTCTTCGTACGTTCCTATACCATTCATCCGATTGTAATGAAATTTTGGCAAGTTGTTTTGCACATACCCGCTAAGGTTTCTGACATAGTACAACTATTCTTCAATAGATTGACGATAAAAATTTCGGGGCGACCCGTGGCGCAGAGCACAGCACACTCCAATTCTTCCTCCGGTGACACGCCGGTTGGAACACGTAGAATTTGCAACGGTGGCCCAAGTTGATCCGCGATCGATGAATTCGGGGAACTCCCGTTTTCCTTGCCATTCACTCCACCATAACACTCACTCGCTTCTTAATTCCGAAAATACAAAGGGGTGAAATAGAATGACGGGATTTTTTTATTTTTTATTACATTTTTCCTAAATACCACGAACTAATAAAGATATCATCACGTGCTATTTTGTCTACACTAAATTATAACCACGCCACAAAAAAGAAAAAAAACATCCCACGCGAAGTCAGGGTCGGGTTGTTTTTACGTAAGTGTTGAGTATCACCATTCCTAAGTATCGCCACCACCAAGTCACACCTGGTTCAATTCCCAGCGCGGCCAGAAAAAATTTGTAGATTTTTATTTAAAATTTCGAGTTCATATATAACTGTGACCCTCCGCCCTCCTCCTTCTATCCACCTCCTACTATTCCTAGTATCACCAACTCTTCTATTACTAACTACTCCTACTAACACCTCCACGTGGTGCCTAGTTGTTGGTAAACCCAACCTAACCGGTCCACCTATATTTTTTTTTCTCCGGTTTTCCTTCGGGTAGAGGCGGATTTTATATAAGACTCGCTAGTCCCTTGCTTAGGGAGGCATCTATTGAAATAATTATTCGCGAATTTAGTTTATTTAATAGTTACGATTTATCAACAATACTTTCCGAATGATTTATGGTTTGATAATAATATCTACTTGTGAAATGACTTTTCTGTTTTTTTTCTTAAATACAGTATTTGTTTTTACCGTTACAGTACATCTGTCAAATTTTTTTTTTATCGTTAGGAGTTTGTTGAAATGTTAAATCTGCCTCTGCCGTAGGGTCCTTGATTGGAATTGGTGGAATACGTCCCTTGCATGCTCCTGGAGAGTAAATTAGGTTATTATCCTCCACGTGGTCATACGCAGTTTATAGCTACTTTTTTTGACAATAAAGATTATTTATTAACAATATCACTACCGCCCACCTTCTACCTCCTATCGCTCCATGTAGATATGCATCAATAGCACGCAATGTTTCCCATTTACAAATACTACCGTATTTTCCTAACCCTCTGAAAGCCCATTCGCGTGTCCGCTGTGCTAGCGTGCGGAAGCGTCTTTCGCGGAGGCGTCGCCAACAGCTCTTCCTTCGGAGCGCGTAGCGACCGCCGCCTCTCAGTCTCAGCGGACGAGAACGCTCTTTCTTCCTCCGCCCGCGCACCCGTCGAGTTTTACTGCAGTGACTGGAGCAAGTGTAGGCGGCGGATTCAGAGGCGACCGACGCAACGCGTCGGCAGTGTGACGTCATGCAAGGGTCAGCCAACAAGGGATGTAGAAAGGGTGACAGCGCTTGGGCGGTACCGATCACGTGGGGATAATATGTTAGCAAGTCTGGAAGGGGCAGTGTGTGAGGAAGACGCGCATACGGTACGGAAACAGATATGGCAGTCGATAACCAAGTAACGAGACGTAATAATTGCGAGAATGGTGATAATATGTGTGTGTGTGATGTCATATTATTCCTGTATTATTAAACCACATTTAAGAATACTTTTATCTTGTTAACAGAAGTACCTAAGGAATTTTAACTTCTAAACGATGAAAAGTGAAATAAACCTTAGTCTCAACATTCGTAATTCTGTCATAACCGCTATGTCTTAATTTATAAAGTAATTTTATATAGATAGTATTCCATTACCTCCCTTGAACTAAACTAATTGCCGAAAATGTAGAATGAAATAATATTTTCTGGACTTTAAAGGAAGTATAATCTTACATTTTAACTATGCATTGATTATTATTATTATTATTATTATTTTGTTCTGCTTCAAATTAAATTTCTAATGTAACATGGCAAATGACCTTCTAGGTGTTGCTTCTACGAGGTGACTCTGTCTTCCCGCTTTAGAGCATTCAAAGCGAGCGCACATTATCTCCTTAACCGTAATGATTTACAGTTCAATGCCGTTCCGAAGTTTATGTAAACACTAAAGTTATTAGTAAAATTTGGTTTAATCGTTCCCATTGAAGTGGATTTTTACCTTCTGAAATACAGCAAGTGAACATCCTAAACCAATTTATCTTAGCCCGCGGGCCATTTTCTATACTCTCTCAAGTGTTTGTTCCGGCACGGGATGGGGTTTGGCCAAATGTTGCCCGATGAATAAACCAAATGGGTATATTTATTTATTTCCAACGCGGTATTTTGATTCTCATCAACAAATTTATACTGTTTTCAGCTAGAAAAATTAAATGGTATATTTCTTTATTTATAAAGTATTTTTAATAATTGGTAATATAATAACATCCAGTCAGCGTGGCTCAGTGGGTAGAGCACTGAGTTGCTGACTGGGTGGCTGGGGATCGATCCCCGGTGATTTTCATCAGACTGGCTCCCATGCCTATTCAGCCTGCTATAAAATGAGTACCAGGATCTATCCTGGGGTCAAACCGGTCGGGGCGAGATGCTGACCACATCTCCTCCTTCTAGTGCCGGGGTCAAGAAATTGCGCGAGCTCTACCCTCCGCGAAGACCAAAGCCTACAAAGGGCTGTAGTGCCAGATAAGAAGAAGATTATAATAACATGTTTTCATATTGTAATGTAAGACAGGGAAGTTTCGAACGCAATTTTCTATTTTCTCTCACCGGATATGTCACTACAAATATTAACTCTGACAATATGTTGTGCCCCCCAAAGTTTGATGTACTAGAACTCACCGGAGGTAAAAAAAGGGTTCGCATGCGGGCCGCGGGACGCTAGTTGGACGGTACCATCCCAAATCGATGTTGCGGTTACTTAACCAACGAAAGGAGTTTCAAACAAGCATTGCACGGGAAGTCTCAAATTAATTGTTACCACTTGCTACATTGGATATCGTTTAAAATTTTTCCTTCTTGAACTGTACATGCGAATTACTCACATCTAGTTGTTTTAATTTTTTTTTAACGATTAGATAAAGCTGTCATTTTCAGATAATGGTCACAATAAATTACGATTAACGTTCAGGTCCCATGGAAACTGGTGGCGAAGGCCAACAAAAACGACAAGCATAGCTACAAGCGAATGAGAGTTATATATCGTCTTGTGGGTTTTTTATACGAATGTTTCAACTGATTAGATTCTTGTATTTTTTTCTGTTATATCTTGCTCACACGACATGACCTAAGAAGATGCATCATCAGTGATTTAAATTTCTTTGTCCAGCAAGAATGATATTTCTAGCCACTGTGCGACGTGGAGTAAACGCTTGTAATGGAAGGCCGTAGAGACAAGCACGGGTCGAACAGCGCGCACTAGCGATTTGCGAACGTCCAACTAGGACGTAAACTCACATTAGACAAGGCAGGATGATTGAGACGGGGCGAATAAAGTGTCTGCTCTGTTTCCATTTGGGACTTTCGTCTCCCTTCAACCATAAACTACCAGACGACCCAGCAATGGTGTGTTGGTTCCCATGAATTTGTTTAAAGGCCATTAACTTTGATTGATTTAATGTACGAGAGCATGATAATTACTGAAGTTGCTTATTTTGTTCCTATTTTACAATTAAGTAAACAGTGCAGTTTTAAGTCCAATAAATGTCTCATCTGTAATATACAGCCACACGTGAAGTAAAACAATTTGCTGTCTCTTCCTTTTATTTTTAAATGAAAAATAAATACTAATAAATACTAAATATAATATTCGTATTTTTAACGTATTGAAAAGAAAGTCCATCTTAAATATCTCCAAAACAAGTAAAGATGTCAGTGTGAGGTTTTTATTAAAGCAAGTCATGACATTAGGCTAATAATGTGACGTATTAATTTCTGATCCTAATATGACGTATGATGTGACATATGATTAAATGATTTTAACTTATTTAGCTCAAGAGATACTGACTCTAACTTTTCTACCGAAACGAGTACATCGAATTTTAGAGTCGTAGAGAAAGCCCTGAGCATATTCATGTATGGGTAACATGTTCGCTAATAGTATGCAATGTACGAAATTTGCCTGTGGTCTCTTGATTATCCGTTGTTACGTTTTTTTATTAAGCGACGCATTGTTTAGAAGTTTTGGAAAGGGAGAAGAAAAACTTGAAAGAACTCGAAAATTTGTACCACTACTTCATAAAATGGCTTTAATTAAGAGTGTGTTGAAAACTTTACGTTTCGATGCGGATCACGTCTTTATTGAGAATATGAAATGTGAATAATAAAATAATAAAATAATGTGAAAATTGAATTTACACAATATACGACACGATAAAAATGCAAAGAACATACAAAATGTTCCGATTTTAGCAAATGAACCAACGATTGTTTTCATTTGTGGCTCTGGGTTTGTAATTATTTTATCTTGATATTCGCATTGTATACTCCCGATGAACAATCACTGCATTCTCCGGCGGAGACAATATTAAATTCGAACTCCGTAAAGCACAAATGGTAATATATGTGAGACAGTAGTCGATAGTGATAATTTTTAAGAGATATATGAGTTTGTGTTTTCTGTGAATGTCCCATACCAAAATCTTTTGAGTTCGAATTCTGGGAAAGTCGTTGATCTTGGTCAATGAAACTTCATCTTTAGATCATTCGCAATTACCTTACCATTACTCATCATCATCAAGTTTGCAACAACGAGGGCATGCGACCACAGAAGCCGTAAATCTATCGTACCTTCAGCCTCTATCACAGAATTCGTCGTTATTTCGGACCCTATATAACATAAAAATGTCAAAAAACAAAAATAATTAATAAGTACATAATTACATGCTCGTTTTCTCGCAAACATGTAATGACTAAAGTATTAAAATTATTCAGAAAAAAATTTGAATAAACATGAATATATATAGTTATAATAGGTTATTAATTAAGTTATATTAATTACTAGTTAATCAAATTAATGCACTGGTTGAAATTAATTGAAGGAATTTTTACATTAACCAAACAAAAATATTCACACTATGAATATTAGATAACAAAACAAAAAGAAATCAATTTAAGAAGTAATACTGAGAAAATTAATAAAATAAAAGCAATTAAGGAAACTTGTGTACCTGGAAATTAGCAGAGGCTGTTACAAAGAGATCGCGAGCAAACCTAAGTTATAATACTACTACTAATTCTACTACTATTTACGTCCATTATGTAATCTTTTTAAATAAATAGTTAAAACTTATGACCTTTTAAGACGAATAATATTTTTATTTTTCGTTAAAATCTCACTACGTTTCAACGTGGATTTACGCTGTGGTCAGGTGATCAAGTAATAACAAATAATAATAATACCTTATCTTTATTAATGGTGTGATAAAACATGGTTAACTACGATCTGTGCTAAGAAGTAGATTAGTTATATCCTAATGTAACAAAGGACGCTAGAGATATTTATTGGTAAGCATTCCCAAGATAGGGGCAAATGCACAACGAAGTCGCATACTGATTCGTAATTACCACAATTATAAATTTTATATATCAACTTTTATGGTTAACGTTCTTTCATTATCAAATATGTTGCAGGGGATGTGTGACTCATCCGAAACAACATTAGCGGTAGCGGATAACGTGCGGTCAAAGGGATCACAAGATCCATAATTCCTGTTTCACTTTGAATTATATTTTTAATTAATTTTTGACGAACGTGGCATACAATTTTCCTAGATATCCCAAATATTTCCTTTGAAAACTGGATATAATCTTTTTACTAAGATTTCATGAGAATCCACTTTTTGTTCTATATACGTCTATTAATTAACGTAGATAAATAAATTATACCTTTTTTGGATGACCACACAATAAATATTGATCGTGGTTTTTCAGTACACTGCGAGATCTTTCTCAGATGTATGTATTGTGATCGTCCAGAAAACATTGGAAGTTACAATTTACTCATATTTCACAGGATACTTTTCGTCTATTTTTCTCTGCGAATTTTTTTTAATTATATTTTTTATGCTGTAGTATTTGTAAATAGGAAATGTAGCGTGCTACTGAAGCTTATCTACATGGGTCGATAGGAGGTGGGTGTAAGAGACTAGCTGCGTCTAGCAACAACTTGACCCACGAGGAAGAGTTAGTAGGAGCAGTTAGTAATAGAAAGTATTAGTGACACTGGGAATAGTAAAAAATGGATACATGAAGGGGTCATAGCTAGAAGAATTGGGACATTAAGTGAACAGCTACGACTTTTTGCTGGTCCCGAAAGGAATGGAACCTGGAGCCCGGACTCAGTGGGAAGCAAGCTTGCTATCCCTGAGCCATCGGAGGGTATTTCTTTTACGCCCAGCATTTTCCTTCGTATTCTGCACCCCCGGGTCCTCGAAGCGACGCCTCATCTCTCTGCTCGGCCGCGCCCCACTGAGATGCCCTGCTCACGCTACATCGCTCGGCTCGCGCTTTTAAACGCGTTGAGAGACGAGCTTCGCACTCCATTTGCTTCTTCAGTTGAGAGCAAAACTCCAGAAAATAGCGCGTCAAGTTCAATGGAGGAATCCCGAGAAAGAATGGAGGCTTTGCTGCATCAGAGGTTTTGTTCTTGCAGTAACGCTCTGTAAAATAATGTTAGAAAATTGTGATTTAGATTTTCACGAACGGTGTTCTGGGAAATGATGGCGTACTCTTACATTTTCAATATAAAAAAATGGCAAGCACCTCACATAGTAATAAATGTAATATTATAAGAATATAATATAGAATAATGAAATATCGATATATCCATAACTAACATAACATGTCTTTTTGGAAAATTATTTTGTAAATATAATAAATATATTATATTTTTTTATTGATTTCGAAAAATCATGTGATAGATTATTTTTAGATTAAAAAGAAACAATAGATAATTAAGAAATGACATTCATATTTCGAGTGCTGCGTCTTACAAATTATTTTATTGACACATGGACATTTTATCATTTTGTTAAACATAACATCGTAAGAAACACGTTTTGACCAAAATTGTGTTAAAACTTTTAATGAGTCATTATGCAAGAGTCTATTTTGGGATTCCAGATTAACTATGAACTTCAGTAAATATACATTTTGATTACAATTCTTGAATGTGCTATTACCGTTGTCTGGCTAACAACTATGTCTTCTTATATAAAAATTATTTTTCTGGATAGTGAAAATAAGACGGGTTAGAAGACGAAACGTATTGGACTTCGCATTCCTCAGTACCGGCTATACTAATACATATTATTTTAATGACCGATGAAAGTATATATTAACAAAACTAGTGGTGCAAAACCATTGCACATACTTTCTCATATACGTTTCTCTGTCTGGACTAACAGAAAGGCATTATAGCATTCTATTAGGAAAGGGATGATTTTCACATGTTACTCTATATTTTAATCGTTTTAATTTTACCCAATTTAAAAAGTTTATTAAAGAAATATTTTACTAGCATTTATATAAAGGAATATCTNTTTTACAAAATTTTTTTTTTTTTTTTTTTTTGGGGGGGGGGAGATAAGATAATCAAGAATTATATTCCATTTCAAAAGATATATTTATTAATAAATATAAAAATAAATAAGATATTATTAATGCGAGAAAACAAAACCAGAAGACCATTAATATTCTTAATTAATTAAATAGGAACTAAAGAGTTAATTTTTTTGCAATTTGATTTTCAAAATTATATTAATAAACACTAATCGTATCTATTAATTATTACGCTTAAATAGGTGATACTGTTTGTTTTATTTACGTCCTGTTATTTCGTTACGCTCTATATCTATCTCGTCAAAGAATTCTGTAAGTGTTAAAATATATTTTTACAATAATACTATTTTTAACGATTGAAAATACTATAAAGCATTGTATTAAAATATCATGAAAATTAAACAAAAATATATATCAAACATTACCTTCAAAACAAATCAAAAACACATAGTCAAGATAATTATTAAAACGATAAGAAATAATATAAAATAAC
>NNCF01127764.1:78335-116031 GCA_002313205.1 Laupala kohalensis | reverse complement strand
ATGTGAAGTGCCCTTTGTGTTCAAGTAAAAAGTAAATTGAAAGCACGTGCATATGTCAGGAAGGAAATTCTACCCTAAATACGAAAAATGAAAACAAAATATTTTTCCATTCGGTCAGGAGTGCTGCGCACAGACGGACGGACTGGACGGAAGTCCAGCCAAAAACCACTTTTTCGGAATCAGGGATCTCCAAAACGGATATTTCCGCAATAATCTCGTTTTCGAATTTTTTCACGATTACAATACTTTTTATATACTACGTATATGAGAAAGTAAAAAAGCAGTTTGTGTTAATTCTCTTTCAAGATTTCCCACCAAGATTTATTTCAAAAGACCACTTTTACACTCGTGTGTAAAACATCATTTTCTAAATAAAAAGTTGATTCTTGTTAACTCGCAACTTTTGAGTACCTACTCGAGGAGGAGAGTTTGCATCGTGAAAATTGCGACGGACCGGGACTCGAATCCGGGACCTCCTGCTCTGGCCGCAGGAGCGCTGTTCTCTGTTATGAGTACTAGAGTGCTAGGAGTACGAAGAGGATTCCTTCCTAGGATTATTCTAGACATAACCTGAAGTCTCGTGATATTCTCACTTTTATTCTGAAAAAAGAAAAAATATCTGTAAAACATCGATTAGTAACCCAATTGTTATTGCGAAATAGTTGTCGTGATGTAATTTTATGTTCGTATATCCGGAACATGCTCGCTTTTCACAGATGCTCTTTCTCTGGAAATAGGTTTTGGATTCCTAACCTCCGCATCTGAGTTCTTGACCTACATATGGTAACATAATGACCTTGACACTTTTCACTCTGCATCCGTTTCGTCGTTAGAAGAGTGGAGACGCTAATGAGTCACTTCGTTCGAATCGCAACACTCGAATGTTTTTTTTTTTTAAGCGCCAGGAAGAGCGGTGTACTCACAGAAACGATAAAAATGAATTATATTTTTATTTTAAGCTGGCATCAAATTTATTTGTTCCAGTATTTCCTAAAATCAAAGTATCAATTAGTAGAGTGAATTAGTTTATTAAAGTATTAAAATAAAAATAATATTTTTATATGATGTTCAATAAATTTATGACGTTATGACGGCCACAAGAAGGAAACTAATCCTAGTTTCACGAAAAACTCTCACGCCCATTCAATACATCTGATGCTAAGGATTCACCATTTTCTGGATAAATTAGTATTTGCCAAAATAGGTTTTGGCAAAAGTAATGAGCTAGCTATAAGTATTGGAAATTTAAAGGCGAGGAATTTAATAAATAATGAAAGACCTAAGATCTTTTATGGACGAATAATAGATATTTCGTGATAAGAGCTCACAACATTATTAGATTTTACAATGGACATTAATTGTAGTACAAATTAAATATATTGTGTAATCTAAGTAAATGCCATTTACGAGATGACAAGCATGAATTTTTACATCCGATAAATCAGACGACCAACGTCGGGATTAAATACGGGTAATGTGGTACCAGCAACCTTTACTTAGAAAGCTGAGAAGACCTGATGGAGTTACTCGTCATTGATGTGTTGGTAAAGTCTCAATACCTCGTTTGGATTTCAACCGCAGCCGTCCCGCAGTTCAATACAGAAAAATGTCCAGCTAACGCAGTCACGTACGCGAAAATCTCAGTCCGCAGTGGAAAAGGCGGGAGAGATACAGAATGTCTCGGCACCGTTGCCTGATATATTACTGAGAGTTTATTACCCATCGACGAATTATTCTGACATTATTTACGTATAATTTATACGTTCTGAGAGGTTACATACATATCAAGAGGTCTACGAAAGATACGAGGTATTTCACTCCGTTTTAGATGGAATGTGTTAGATTAAAGAGCACTGAGAATGTAGGCAGTGGAGTACGCGGGACGACGTTTTTATTGCAGTATTTGTAAATGGGAAATGTAGCTCTATTGAAACTTATCTACATGGAGCGATAGGAGTTAGGAGGGTAGAATGGTAGTAGTCTAGGTGGGCAAATTAGCTGGGTTTACCAACAAATTGGCCAACGTGGGGTTAGCAAGAGTTGTTAATAGTTATTAGTTTATAGTTATAGTAGGAGTTGTTCATAGTTAAGAGTTATTTATACTAGGAAGAGGTGGATAGAGGAAGAAGGGTTTGCCCTTCAGTAGTCACAGCTATGTGAACTGAATCATTCATATGAAAAGCTTCAAATTTTTTCTAGTCCCACCGGGAATGGAACCCGGGATGACTTGGTAGCTAGAACGCTACCATCTGCGCCACGGAGGGGATAATGAAACTGTAGAACCTAAAGACATTGGGTGGCAGAAACAGCACACAGAATTTACAAGATGATAGTCATGTATTGTAATGTAAACATGACTATTTAAATAGATAAATAGAGAAAGAACTTCAAGAGGTAATTATTATTGCTTAAGAAGTGATGAATCGGCCATTGTTACGAGCAGAGATTCACTTCTTAATTTAGGTCTTTATCGTTCTTTGCCATATTTCCTCCCGTACATAATTCTGTTTTCGTTGTGTATATATGGAGATGCTGTTGGACTATTCATTCGAACTTGGTTGATTAAATGATTAACTTTTCAAAGCTATGGAGTACCACCTTAGTTTCATGTACTCCTCTAATCACAGACGTAAAGTTGTCATAAAAAGGAATCTCTGTCCGTGCTATGAACTCCGTGCATTGGAGTGAAATAGTAGACGTGCAATAAAAAAATGTTCCTTCGATACCTAAAAGATTTATTAGTGAAAGGAAATTTGTGTCTTTGATTTGTATGTGCATTGTGGTGTTCTAAGCTATGTTGTATGCATTGATACCGTTGCCACTTCTGCATAAACTTGATTATTTTCTCTTTACTGATGTGTGTCATTAATTAATTTATCAGATTAATTAACCTCTTCATTCACGGAATCTTCCATCAAATATAATTCTGTATTTTAATATTATGAAGAAAAAATATAAAATTATACTATTTTATGTTAGGGATATACTATATTCACTTAAAGAAGCTGTTTATTGACAACTCATTACATTACCTACAGAAGTAAAATTATATATTTATATACCAGGTTTAACAGAAATAATTTCTAAGGTTTCGGATATTAAAGCTTTGTTTCTAACCTCCATTATGATTTTTTTCTGACAACTGTTTTTGTCGGAATTTAATATTGAATCGTCAGTTTCTTAACAAGATCCTGTCGCTCCGTATGGTGACTTTTGTCAATTATATGTCCAGTTTTTGTCGATATCATCTTTTTTCCTCTGCCTCAACAGATGCTGCAACCGTACAGGGAGAGAAGAAGAAAGGCCGTAAAATGAAAAACGGATACGAGGGGCTTAGCGCACATAAAGTCCCGGCAAAGTATTCCCATTTGTCCCCCTTCCGGGAACATAACGCGCTTGAAAATTAATTACGGGTCGTGTCTTACGATCATTAATAGGACTTTGCAATTAAAAGCTCAGAATGCACAACATTCATTTATCATGTTTCTTTTATTTTGATTTTCGTACAGTATTTTGTCTCCCTGCTCTTCACATAAAAACTGTAGTTACACGATTTATAACTTCAAATAGCAGTCTTTAATTACGAGAAAATGATAATATATGTCTCGTTTATATTTAAACAAATTTTTAATATTTTTTTATCTCGGAAAAGCCGTCAAGAATGTATATCAATGTGGGAACACATAAATGAATTTAACTTTTATTTCTCCGCACGAAAATGCTGAAAGTGAATACAAGCAAATATAAATAATCTCACCGAAAGAAATAATATAAAGAGCAACGTAATATATTGAAGAAAGATGCAGCGGAGCCTACGAAAAATGTGAAACAAAAATTTACGAGATATTTCCTTAATGAATGGGAGAGTCACTCAGAACGTGCAAACGATACAATGTGTCATTTAAATAACATCATATTTTATTAAAAGGTTCAAGGCAAGTGATACTTTATATCTAGCCAATAAACAACTCGATAGGAAGATAGTAATTGAACTTCATATGGATGGATGGATGGATGACGGAGTACATCCCCTTTCCTCAGGGACCGAACAGCGTTTTGTAATCTTTTATTTCACTGGAGTCGCGCACCTGTTTCATCGTCTCGGAAGCTGAGGGTAGTCCCCTCCGGATCCTTTACTGATCCACGCAGTGCGCTTCGCGCGCAGCTGTACCTTCTACAAGTCACGATTCTTCTCGACCCCTCGAGAATGGAAGGTGTCCTTTGGGAAATGTGTTTCTTCATCCTTTGTGAAAAATACATTTATTTATTTTACTTCGTCATAAACTTAAGTGATATTAATTTTAACTTCATAAATAAGCAGATTAATGAATTAATGTAAATTATTCTGTTTTCCATATAGATAAATCTAGGTTCGTTTCACAAAAATGAATTTTTAGAAAGTGGCAGAATACGAGGCGAAGTTGAAAAATATAGTTATATTCCAATCTTAAGTAATGAATATCTCAGGTTTCGTGACGAAATAACATTCCCTGGACGAATTCAATCCATTGCGCCTGACATACGACCGTATAAATTTAAAGACAATTTCAAAGTCACGTACCGAATAGTGTGTATCTCTCGAATAATATATTAACATGACTACATTTTTTTCTAACGCCTTTCTCAGCTTATATTTTCTGTTCTCGGTATTTTGCAACTACATTGGAGGCACTTCCCCATGACATTTTTTTAAAAATTTTCGTTTCATATCACGACAACGTTTCAATAAGCTTTACTAATAATCAGTTCATTCATTAATTTCATATATTTCACTTTTATCAACATAGAAGCACTGGATAATTTAAGCAACTGAAGTAATTAAATACTTTTCTCATAGTTCTTTACTCTTAAAACACCTGTTAAGAGCAACAAATCTTCGTGTTGTTTCATGAATGATGGCTTGAGTTGACTTGGGAGTCACGACTCCTGTCGAGGGACATTTTGCACTTTTCTCTCTAATTGTAAGTAATTACGATATTGTATCGAAATACACGTTACAAATAATAATTGTGTTATCAAACTAAGAGTAACAACTGCGAATAACCACATTGAGGGGGGGGGGCGGAAGGCAATAGATTAATTAACTCTCCGGGAGCAAGCAAGGGAGTGCACATGCAGAAATCCGATGAATTTCGATGAAGGTATCAAAGGCAGATTTAAGATTTCTATGAGAAGTGATTTAACCAATACGTACTTTTATCTATGTATTTGTCCCTAAATTAATTGTATCTATTAATATCTGGCATTAATTATAATTGTCTTAATGACGCTCCCGTTACTATATAGATTCGAACATCATGGGCGTAAGGAATCCACACCTAACTGAAGGAAAAAAAAAACAGAAAGCTTCAAAAATCGGATATCCGGGTTTTCTTTGGTTCTTTAATGTTCTTTTCGTTCCATTAACCCTCTTAATTTCCTTTGAGCTTTGAGTTATTCTTTTCTGAATAACGGACGAGTAGAAACGAATACATGTACATGAAAACTTTCGTATTACATCCACGAGGTGTTTTTTTTTCCTTTTTTAATTTCCACGATAGCACATATCACATTAATGACATTCTGTTTCCGGATTCGCGCATTTATATTTCACAAACGATTATAAACTGGACCCCCGCTGGCTAAGGGAAAATTGAATTTCCATTCAAGTTTTTTTTATTCAGCTGTCACAAACGCGACACACAATTCGCGAATATCCTTCTTAACTTGAAAATTGAGCAACGATGTGTAATTCGAGTGTTCTATGTTATTATGTTACTCAGAACAATGCGATCGATGTGTCCGCATTGATATGCAACAGATACGATGATGGAGGGGAGATCGTATTGCAAAGTCCGTGGCGTGCGTCATTACAGTCGAGTCACTGGTAACTAATGCGTTGACTGTTGAATGCCAATGACAGAATGAGCTGTCAAATAAATGATATGACTATAAATTATATTACTTATATTACACATTTATGTATTCTGCAGAATTGTGCGAGTTACGTTTTTCCTCATGATCGTTTTGTTAAACGGTGGATACTTCTCTTATACAATTCGTTTTCAAGAACTGGGTTAATAGAAATTTTTCTGCATCAGATATTTTCCTAGAATTTTTCTAGAATTTTGCGCATTACTCAAAATATTGCTTGAGCACTTAGAACTTTTAGACATAATGTTAGACATTAATTTTATTCCCAGCCTTAGGCGAAATAAACTTACAGTACAGAAGAAAAGTCAAAATTTTCCCTGGGTTCGAAAATATGGCATAATCCCCAACTGTTCCCAACTAAACTGTATTGTTACAGTCACTAAAATTCGCAAATAATCATTACCACGAAAACAATAATTTAATACATTTGACAAAGATTATATAACTTAATTATTTCATTGAATTTCGTTTTATCTAAGTGCAGAGGAAAACACACATTGTGATAATTTCGACCTGCTGCACTGTACCCGGTACATAGGTACAGTCCTAAGAAGAAAATTATTAAATTTCATTTTTTGTGTTCGTTGTTTCAATTCTTGAATTACTTATTAAGCAAAATCAATTTACTTTCCTTGCGTTTTATTTCCTGTGTCAACTTCCTGTACTTACTTGTACAAATATCTCTCTTCACATCCTCAGTCTCCTCTGTAGATTAGATAACCCAACGCTGCGCGCTTTTGAGAGGACTGAAGGTGGGTTAGAATGTGAAGGTCAAATGTTTTTACAATCTGCTAATTGCCCTCTGCATCTATACAAATAATGTATACAAATTGTCGGACCTATCCTTCTAAGGGAGAATAAAGAAAAAAAATTGAAACACAATGTCATTCAATTACTTTTTTTATTTTATTTAAAAATTAAAATTACTTTTATATTTCATGAAATTATTAATCGTAAGTAACAATGGCTTAATCTCGTATTTCACCGATGTACGATGGCCGCAGCAGCTCAGCAGCTCTACTATTTAGTTTTACCTCTACTCAGCGTTTCATTCATCCGCGCAGCTGATTGGCTACCCTAATTAATTAATTACTAATTAGAGATAAGTATCTCCATCGGAGAGTAAAATGGTTCCGGGCTTTTAGAATATTTTTCTCTATCTTCCCTCCATAGGAAAGAAGCGAGTTTTGGAACACGCTATATAACACATTTTAATTTGAGCATAAATAGAATGATTTGTACATTGACCATATGAATATAAAAAATTCCTTCCATCCACGCCATCGTATTTCCTCCATTGTTCCACATTGTGTGTGCGGAGTGAGATTAAAAATCGACTTTCGTCTCCGTGTGTCGATCGATGTTACTCGTCGTAGCGTGTCAGCGGAGAGGCGACGGTGGCGTCGTTGGAGGACGACGCGGCGTGATCAGTGACCCGCACCGTTGCACGCGCCGCGCAGTGCCCACACGCGTCAGGAGCATTCTCCCCTTTCCTCCCCCCCCCCCCATCACCATCTGCGCCATCGCTTCCCCTTCTTCATCTCGCGGCGTTGGCGTCCATCGCCCTCGCGGCCTCTGGACGTCCTTCTCTCTCTCTCGTGAGGGTCGACGTAGAAGACCAGACGACTGGATACTTCCTCGTCACCAGCGGATGCGTTCGTCTGCAACCATATGACTTGGTTTTGTTGAAAAACCTCTCTACGACCACGGTGCATAGACCAATCAGAGCAGGAAGAGGCTTCCGCTAAAATTTAGAGGCTTCACGTCCATAGAGTTCAATGAAAATATGACTCCGTCAGTTTGTATGGTATATACGTCGCACTTTTCTATGTGTATGTTTTTATGAATATGCTTTTTTATGTATAAAACAAAATGAGAATAGGAAATACATATGGTCATCCTGTACAATTATTTTGGCGTACCTCAAGGGTCAGTGCTGGATCTGATTCGTTTTGAAAATATGTAATAATGATTCTTGTCCTGCTAAATTTGATAACACATTAATTAATTTCATTTATGACTAAGATTTGTACTATGAAGGTAGAGATACGGCAAATAGAAATCCATAAATTTAAATTATGATAAATTTAGATTATTTGGTATATTTAATGATTTTAGGTAATATGTTGTCAGAGAAAAGTTCAGATCATGACGGTCTAGTATGATAGGGTGTTACAGCGATGTAATGCATGAAGTGTACGAATAGAAGTATTGCCCAGAAAGATCCTCTTCATGTGGGGAATGTAGGATATGTGCAATGTGTGAAGGGTTGTTCCCATAATACGTACTTTATCTGTTACTCCTGAAATGTTTTGGCCAAATCACTCGCAAAGCTCGAAGTGATGTGAAAATATAAAATGAATTTCTTTCTTTTCCGTGTTAAGATATTAATTCTACTTTTAAAAATTAATTATTGGTAATATTTTATCATATTCACCAGTAGATTTATAATTGGACTTCAATCTATTGAAGGACCTCAATCATAATCCAGTTCGGACATTATGTCTCCTTCATTTACACCACCCTCTGATTACATTTACCTAATTTTAGCGATTTCAAAAATTAGTAATTAATTTTCTTCATCATTGCCGCAAGTGCTAATTTACTCTAATGGTGAATATATAGATGTACGAACCAATATAATCTTGGTGAAAAAAAAAAAGATAAACGAAAACATTAAGATAAAAACGAAATTCGAGACAGGAACTTTTGAAAACTACTCCCAGGTTTTAAAAAAGACAGCTTCTAATGCAGAACGACACAATTCCTTCCCCCAATAAGTTTTGCAAGCATGATACAATGCTTCTATTTTTTGTCACGTACTAATATTTGTGTGAGAGAAAAGCAAGTTGTGATTTCAGGACAAGTCATATTTTTTTCTTGGTATTGTGCAGAAAAAAATAAAGAGAACCGATTAAAGGTTAATGTATGATATTGCAATTTTTTAAATTAGCATGATTAAGCTCTTTTATTCGCCCTGATAGTGGATTGTTTCATCAAAAACGTCAAGTATTGTAGACAGTTATTTCGATCCTAATATTATCTTAAATTTTTGTCTTCCCTTGATATTCTTTATACAACGTGTGTACGTAATTATTGTGTCACATCCACTGCCTACTCGAATTTTATGAGAATGAGAAGTAATTTGAAACGTCAAGTTATGTGATACTACGGGTACATTATATTTCATTCAGTTTTCAACACTGTTTATTTGTTTCGTATCTAATATATTTTGTATTTCAATCAATGAAGCCAAACAATTTTAAGGTTGATGAGCACAATTGTTTCCCATATTCGCTTTAATCATGATTTAATCATCATTCTGAAGAATAACGCCAAAACCCGATTCACCCATCCCCACTTATAAATGAACGGTTTGTATGTATCCAATGTAGTGTAATCAACTAATATGGTCTTTGTACAAGTGTTCATTAAAAAAATATATATATTAAATTTAATTTTTGCAAACATGCTCACACAAATTTTGAATGTTTTTTATCAATGAATAAATTATTCATTTTTGTAAGATGAGGTATTGATGGTAGTCAAATTTATATTATTCATAATGGTTCGACACCGTCTCTTGCATACATTACAGAGCTGAATCTTTTTCACGGAACTATCAGAATTTGTATCCAACGTGGTATTATGAAAAAATTGGTAGTGGATTATGACATAGACGGGGATGAAAACAATACAGCTACAATATATTTTCGAAGAATGTACTAAATATCAGCTCATAAGATGTCCAGAGTGATAAAATTAAAGAACCAACATTTTTAACGACATGATACGATACTTTTTGAGTTATTGTTATGGCATCAGGGAGCAACATCCATCGTTCGATTTTCGCACAAAAGTGAGAGAACTTATGATTTACTGTGAAGCACTCAAGTTTTAACACTGCTACGAGCTCTAAGCACCGATTCGTCACTTGAAAGACTTCTTATAAGAATCCAACGTACTGTCGAGAAAAGTTTTGTAGGAAAAGAACCCGTGCACGATTTTTCAATATTCTTCGATAATACTGTCATTGTTTCTCAAAATATATATTTTCACAAAATTATGGTTAAGGAAACTATGATAACAATTTTTGGAACTATGCGGAGTAAAACTTTCTTAGTGAAGCGAAGTGATCATTTTTATTTGAAATATTAATTTTGTATCATTGATTATTAAATATATCAGAATTTAAAAAATCAACTTTTTTTTGTTTTGAAGTGATAAATATAGTAAAACCTGTCAATTACACATGTTTCCTAGAATATATTTACTGAAGTACATTTGAAAAGAAATATTATCATTGGTTCTTGTCTGATAATTCAAGCAAATTGGGCATAAAAACTACAATTTTGAAAATAATGCAGAAGTACTAGTGGTCAGAAAAAATTTTCTAATAAGAGAATTAATGTGCATTAAATTATAAACATATAAAATGATTTGATAAGTCAATAATAATAATAATAATAATAATATCATTGATTCACTGTCGTCTTCAGTTTGTGTACTTGGGTATTAACATTATGAATTTTCCAGTACATGGATTTCTCTCGAAATTATCTTTCTCATGTGATGTTTTAACAATATTCAAAAATAGAGGTTAAATCCGGAAAATATTAAATAAAACTGTCTCGAATCGTCCTTAAAGTAGAATCTTATAAAAGAATTAATGTAAGACGATGATACCAGTAGCACGTTTTTTCTCTTCATTAATAATTTTTATTTTTTTATTTTTGGGGGTACCACAGGCATTCTTTGATCATGCCACGAGACTTCTAAAATGTTGGTTAATTAAAACGAAAAGCCGAGATCATTTGGGTCGAATAATACGTCGAATAATCGTGTCTCGTATATTACGAATTCTATTTCATTTTCACCAGTTATTACTGGTACAATATGTCATTTCCTCGCTATGCATTTGCAGAATACCGAAGATTATATAAGTATTTGGAAAGAAAAGTGTGTGGACGATTGTCATGTCGGATTTGCCGCTACTGAATGGGAAGTTGAAGAGCAAAAATGAGACGAAGCAATAGGGTTTGAGATTGATACGTACATTTCCGGGCCGGGTTCGGTTTCTCACTTTCCCTCCACGCCTCACGTATTTTTGCTCAAACATTAGTTCTTGTTCAGAGTTCACCAAATTAAAAACCTTACAACGTTGAGTTTCTTTGTCGAACATTACCTAATTAGCGAATGGTTGAATTCGGAAGGTTGCCAGGGTAAGTTTGGAGAACCCCCCCCCTCTCGCCCGTAACTTTTGTTTGTTGTAATTTACGTACTTTATCTTTCATTAATTAAGTTTATTCAATAGTCATAAAATAAAAAGTAATATGAATTAATCAATTGAACGCGATAAAAGTTATTTGTCCTGAAAAATTTAAGTTATAAGATCAGTAAATTTTCAGTGACAAGTTTGGTCTCCATCCGAAATAATTTTTGGTGCGGATCTGGGTTTTATATGAGTAGGCTTCACACGAGAGTTTTTGTTGTAATATTTCTGTTAAACTCTTCGTATTAATTTAATGTAGGCAGAATAAGCATGTCAAATATGTCTTTACAAACCATACTGAGTGTCTCTTCCCGTCGAACCTTTTACGTCTATGTCAAAGCTTTACATTTGATCCCAAAATGATGACAAATCATGGTTTAGAGATCAGAATACTTCTTTTATGGTAGAATAAATCAACACTGCTTTCAATAATAATGATTTAAATGGTTATATTTGTTGAAAAATAATTTAATGTTTTTCTTTACTGTCACTGCCCTTTACTTTTTCTTCACCATTTGAGTTCGTCCGCTCAAATGTGTCGATCGACTACTTTTGCCTAGTGGTGCCGCTTGGCGGAAATTCACAAAAACGCTTGTAAAATCGAAACTATTCGATTAAATGTTACAGTTTAAAAACAGTTTTTATATTCTTTAAATTGATGGAACAATTAATGCATTTAATTTGATATGGGTTTACTTTTCCTTTCCTAAATTACTCTATTCATTGGAAGTATTTTAACACGTCAATTTGTAATATGTTTTCATATATAATTTGGGTAAGAACCTTTGTAGACAAACACATGCTGCCGAGGATATTTTTTAGAAGTAATTGAGACGAACAAAATTGCCTAACTTCGTTGTAACGTGTCTCTAACCATTCACGTCGCGTACGCGAATTTTATTTTCCGAAGGTTGATTTTTTTTTTTCGATTTACTTCAATATTAGCATCACTGTATATTATTTATGCAAGAGGTTTTTTATTTATCTCCTCAAGTTACAAGATGAAAAAAAAAACTGAATTAATTTCCCTTATTATTGCATACCGCCGTTGTGGCAGAAGTTCGCTGCCCCAAACTGTTAGATCAGAACTGCACCCTCCGACTTTACAAGCGTCGCTTCTGTTTTGTTGTTAAATTGTATTAATGCATTCTGTTTGTTTGAAATCAATGGAAATTATGGTTATTGTTTCATTAAACATTCTCTTAGAATCATTCGACCAATCTGTGCTCTCTCGTCTCGCGAGACTGTGCACAACGAATGAATTATTCAACGGCGTGTTGCTATGATGATGAAAGTTCAATTTCAAAAAGATTTAATAACCACTCCATTAGTACTCATTTCTAGGGATGCTTTATGAGAATACTGTCATAAGATCAGACGAGATTTTACTGGATTTTACTATTATATTCTACCATTGTGTATGTAACATTTAATTTCCTAACGCTCGGAATTAATCTATTTCGAAACTATTTCATTTGGAATTGAAAATCTATTGATTTTTTTGTACCGTAGGGTAGCCACAGAAATAAAAGTTTTATTTTTATTTAAATATTCCGTTTGATTCATAACTTCATTGTGAGTTCTGAAAAGGAATAAAAATTTATAAAGAATATCTGAATATGTTATATCCCAATTGTCCATTTAATAGTTATTTGGAACGTATATTTGATGGGACATGAATGCAACAGTTTAGTGGTCAGATGTGGCAGTTATTATATTTAAAAAATTGTAGTAAAAATTAAATATTCACTTAAATAATGAAAAAATTATCAATTACTTAATCACTTAAGTTTTTTTACATTTTACACGGTCCAGTAAAAGTTCTAAATCGTTATAAATGTCATTGCATTCCGATATATATTAATGTTCTCTTTCTGTTAAATTAACGATGTAAATTTTCTCTCAAATATGTTTTCTCGTTTCTTATATAAAATGTCAAATCGTTTTTGTTTTTTTTCACATTTCCAAAGAGCAACATCTCTTCTGTTACATTTTGCTATTGTTTCTTGTGCGTTTTTCTCTCACCACAGACAAGATTGTTTTTCTTCAACCATCTGTTTCTAAATTAGTCAATCGTTCATCACCCAGCTTTTTATAAGAGACAACCGCAGTCTCGTATTTTCGTTACATTATTATTTAGTCAGTTTTATGTAGCTGTATTATCAATAATAATATTTAATTATCATCTAACATCGAAAATTACAATTCTTTTCCTTAGTTCTCTTTCAGAAAGATCTTTAAAATTCTTTGAAAAATGTGTTCTCAAATACTATATGGAATAATACAATTTTTGATATTTTTACGAACATTTGATTCTTTTGATTGTTTCCTGCAGCTTAATTTCATCTTCGGTACTTCTTTTCCCGGATCACCTTATTTCATTGTTATTCTTCCCGAACCGTCCTGTAATATGTCATTACAAGCAAAAGTATCCTTCGTTGATTTTCGCAAAACAGAGGCTCGGAATATTTTTGTACGCTATATTTTTGCAAAAAAAAGGACACTTCGAGGTAATGGAAAAATAACAAACGCGCCTTTGAAGAAAAACACCCCTCGTTTCTCTTTAATGAAACTTTCTTTGAAAAACTTATTTTAAAATGAAATATCCTGACAGGATTTTATTTCTTTTATTTTCTGTAAGACTTAAGTTATTTAATTTTATTATTTTCATTTAATTACTTTCCATATTCAATAACCAACACATTTACTGGAAACCTTTACAAAAACTATAAATCAATATTCTCTTAAATTACATTTGGCAACAGTAATAATTTCTGTAGAAATTCTCAATAAAAGTCACTTTTGTTAAAAATGGAGTCACTTTATCAATTAAACCTTTCTGTATATTTTACGTATTTTTTGTTACATTTCGTGTTTTAGTTGGCAGGAAATTGGATTATTTTTACTAGCACTAAAATCGTTTAATCAAATATTTTTATAGCATTTTCAGAAAACGAAACAGGAATTCGTAAGTTTCTATCTTCGGAAAGAATTCAGATGTGAATGATGCTCTAATGAATACGTATTTTGTCGAATCACTCAAGAGAGCTGGTTCTTAGTTGGTTTTATTCCGTTGACGTGCATAAAATTAGCATGTCATGTTTGAAGAATGCTGTCAACTACAATCGCTCAATCACGCTTGGAATTGAGCGTGCGTGAACATATGCTCAGTTGCTCGTGTGACTGGTCCAAAAACTGCTTTGAGTCCGACATGCTTTGAATGAAATAAGACCTCTTAAACAGGCTACAATCGAGGATCGCGTCATTAACTAGAGGATAAGTCTGCTGCAATTAGTGTTTGGTTGGAGGCAATATAACGATTTTTTTATTGTAGTATTTGTTAATGTGAAATGCGTGCTATTGAACCTTATCTACATGGTAGGAGTCGGAGTTGGATAGTAGTTGGTTAGTGGGTGGACCGGTTAACTGGGTTTATCAACAACTTGACCCACGTGGAGGGGTTAGTAGGATTTATTGATACTAGGAGGAGATGGACAGTGGAAGGAGAGTTTGCTTTTCTGCAGTTACAGAACTGGTACATTAATGTGAAAAGCTACAAATTTTTTCTGGCCCCACCGGGAAATGAACCTGGGATGACTTGGTGATGAGCAAAAACGCTACCATCTGGGGAGTAACCATATTTGATCATTATTTGAAGTACAGTTTATTTTCTTAATTATTTCACTCGGATTTTACAGATCTCACAATGATCTTCTTTATTCTTACTCAAGCCGTGGACGTTTTGTATTAGTTAGAGTACTTAGATCCATAGTGTTCTCTCAAAAAGATTCATTTTCTTTCTTCATAGTTTTTTGCGAATGATGCATACTTTTTACTCATGAAAGCATTAGTTCATTAAATCGGTAAGTTCACTGAGTGAGTGAGTAAATTAAGTACGGTTCTGAAAACATTTGTTAAAAATTAAAATCAACTTGAATTTTTTTTAGGTTAATAAGACAAATTTAGTTTATAAGAAATATTTGTTTAATACATTTCAGAGAATGAATCGTAATGCCATAAATTCCTTCTTTTTTTTTTTTTTTTCATTTTTGATGCAAATATTTTGAAATACTTCTTTTTACATTGGGATACACCGTTCCATCTACTTTATGAAACACAATCTGGACCTATCATTTGCTCGACAGAGTTTTGCGGGAGTTTCCGCTTTTTTGAAATTCTTGAAAAGAAGTATGAAAAGGTAAGAAGTATGAAAAGAAGTCTCTCTTGAAGTTACAACATTTCTTCTTCAGTCGTTTGAACCTCGCGTCATTTTTTTTTTTTCGAATATCCAGCCATACGTATTGATTCCCGTAAATACTTTAAAGCAAAAGTATAAAAAAGTTTCTTAAGAGTGAGAGTCAAAATAGTCGACGCACAGACCACGTCAGGTACGATTGGGACAGAGCTACGACAAAGGTGAACGCGCCACTACTCCTGCAAATATTACTGGATTATCATTTATTAACCTAAATATTGATATTACTGCAATAAATTATCATTGTCCCACCACACAAAATGGATGGAGATTTTCTTCAAAATCTGTCGTTCACAAGTATTAAGAATTACAACATTTTCTACACACTACACGCATGAGAAAGTGAAATATCCTTCTATACTCTCTCACAAAGTCTGCTTCGAGGATTATCAGAGGATGTTTTAAGTAAATCCATCCTGGCTCCGGTTTTTTCTCCGGTTCTCCTTCGGATAGTATTGGATTTTTTATAGGCGGGAAAGTCATTTAAAACTTTTGTTATTATTCATCTCGAATTTTCACCGCACGTCGTATCTACGGAACAATAAATGGTCAACGGTCCATATTTTGTTGAGTAGTTTTTTTATAAGTATTAAATACGCCACTGCCCTTAGGCTCTTGATCGGAATTCATGGGATGGTGGGTTTTGCCTGTTTATGGAGAGTTAATTTGTTTATTATCCCTCACGTGGTTATACGCAGTTTACAACCGCTTTTTTTTTACAGTAAAGTTTATTTATTTTAAAAAATCACGAATAGTAGAAATCTTTATTCACTTCTTCGTTCACCGAGCTACGTGTCACAACTCTTCGTTCGTGGTCCTATCAATATTATCATTCTCCGTATTTGATTAAAATCTACAAAGGTATAAAAATAATCCTCGTCAAAACCACGTCTGGTGACTGCGTAAGCTGATCCACCTGGTTTCGACTGTTTGTCAAAGCTTCGGGCTTCGTAATGCTACTCTCAGATAAAACAGTCGGGCGACAGCCAGAAGCTGTCAAAAGTTGTTAAACCTACCCCCTTCGATCCGCGGCACTTGTCCACTGGCGTATTACATTTTCAAGCACGTTGTACGTACATAAGTTTTGTTCTTTGTGCTTTGCATAATCACAAATCGACGAGTACTCTCGTTAAACTATTTATGTTTTTAATAAAATTCCTAATACCCTTGAAAAATATACCGTAATTGTAAAGAGAATGGAGACAGAGGGGAAAAAACGAGCAAAATTCTCAAAAATCGCCGACTATCGTGATTCAACCTTTAATTTACGATTTAGAGTTACGGTTGTAACAAATATATCAAAAAGTGAAACATGTGAGGAAAATAATGTTCCAATACTTGATACGGATACTAATTACTTACCTATATAATAATGTGTGGCGTGTTTTAAATAATATAGAAATCTCCTAGATTGCGGTGAACCTCACCGCCAGGTAACAGATTAATCATGTTACGTCGAATGAAAATGGGAGACGGGACCGGGGTTCGAACCCGGCTCAAGGTCCCGGGTTCGAACCCCGGTCCCGTAATCCCATTTTCATTCGACGTAGCATGATTAATTTTAAATAATAATTATTATAGTACATTGTGATGAATCTGTCAGTCAAGACAGATATGAAAACAATATGAACAATATGAAAACATAATAAATGTATGGTGAACAATGTCAAAACAAAATAAATCGTGAAAATAAATTATAATCACGTAGCGTATTAATGTTTTTCAAAGTTTCATATCTACAATAATAAAGAAAATCCAGAAAATGAGTCCCATCACAAAGAATAAAAGAGATTCCATTATTTTATTTTTTTTCAGTTTTTAACTTGAGGGAAATATATTACCTTTCTTGTGTCTGTCGGCCAGTTATTTATAGTATAGCAGAAGGAGACATTATGATCGGAACATCCTCTTAACATTTATTATGCACAGTCATATTCCTTGGAATTCTATGAAGTAAAAATTGTTGAAATCCGGAATGATTACGTTCTAAAAATTCTCGATAAAAGCAAATGAGATCAAATTCTCGATAAAATCAAATTAATTATGAATGTGTACGTCCACCCGATTGTAACCAGGTTGAAATGATCTCTGTCAATTTATTACAAGTTATATTACTTGTATTAAAATACATTTTAAGATACAATACATATTTTTGCGTATTTTGTGTAGGTATATTAAAACAATGATATTAAATGAACTAACTGATCTCACTCGCTTAAAAAAAAACTAAAAATATTAAGATTGCTTGAATGTATCAAATTTCTAGCTTCTCTAGAAATGATTTAGCAATGTTGCAATGATAATACAAGTTGATGTGGTGGCAAAAGGATTACACAAATGAAAATGAGACATGAATATCACAACAATTATCTAAAAACATAATAAAAATTGCTGAATCAATACAAAAGCCGTATCGGTGTAAAACACCAAAACAATTATAGTTTACATTAGTTTATTCGAGGAGCGCTACCTGGGGAACATTTTATCAACAATTGATGAGGCAACCAACCATAGAGGACACGTACTAATAAATGATAAACTAGTTTACAATTTTTCTTCCGAGTTATGTTAAGTATTCTTTAGGATTGTATTCTTAAAACTTGTATTAAAAAGGGATATATTATTTCAAAACATTTTTTTATTTTTGATCAGAAACTATATGTGTGGAGCGGCCAAAATACTTCATTAAACGACTTCAGCATAATTGTGAATTTCTACAAAACATTACGAAACAATATCACATGTTCTGATTTAGAGAGGGTCTAAGTGACGCTGTGACACAGTACACGAAGGAACATAGTGACGCGATAAATCATCAAAAGTATTGAAAAATTGGGCGGAGAGTTCATTTTTTGGGGTGTTTAATCGAAAAATATATAAGTAGAATGTACACCTAATTAAGAAAACAATGAAAATAGTTATATAGTTGAGATATTCTCGGATTGTCTTCTTCTTATTATTATTAGAATTCTTTAAAAAAATATAAGGAAAGATATCTTACTTATTTGAAATTTAATGAAGGTGAATGTGACAATGGAAATGAAATTGATTGTCTTTAATTTGTAACACACAGACTCTACAAGGTTTTGATTGTGAAATTTAATGAAAATAGTTCTTCGAATTCAACATCAACCGTCATTACAGTAAAATTCGTAAAGTGAAACTTCCTAATAGTCGCTGAATATTTGTTCGTTTTAAAAAGAGGGGCTTTATAAATGATGTTTTATGCATAACGCCTCTGCATATTTCCTGGCAACGCGATACATTTCATTCGATTAGAGAGCAGACATTTCTGTGTGGGAGCGCGAGGCGAGTGTTACTGTTTTTGTAGCTCTCCAATGTCACATGTGGATAGCGCTGTAATACGCGACGAGAATCACATCGAGGCACACTTTAGAGCACTGGAAGATGAAAAAGAGAGAGAGAAAATTCCGTATCTGGAGAAAACGGAAGTGAATCTCATTTCCCACGCCTCTCGGAAGAGCACAAAACGCCATCGCGCGCTGGGGAAAATCAAGTTGCGTTGCTCATTAGAGTTATTCATTCATGAAGACAATTTTTGTGTCAGCAGTTGCAATATTTTAAGAGGAATGTAATATATATGTTATGATTTAAGTGTTCAAAGTATTTGAAATGTATGTTTGTTTTTTCTTTTTTTTGTGATACATGTCCGTCCTTATTTGGGGACGTCCATATATTACGCAACGCAAAAGTTATCATTTCAAAACATTC
The DNA here is from genome assembly GCA_002313205.1 of Laupala kohalensis. Taxonomy (NCBI): domain Eukaryota; kingdom Metazoa; phylum Arthropoda; class Insecta; order Orthoptera; family Trigonidiidae; genus Laupala; species Laupala kohalensis. The sequence goes on along the minus strand of NNCF01127764.1, from coordinate 96,859 downwards.
CCCCTATCTTTCATTACGCACTTGTTACGATACCTCATCCCTCTATTTAAGTAACGCTAGTCCTATCTCCCACCCCCACCCTCACCACTATCCCCATCCATGCACGGAGAGAAGAAAAGTTTTGATTGCTCTTTGGAAAATATAGGGACAACTTTAGTACACTGACTTAATCGTTCTTGTTTCATTGATCTCTGCTTTACTGAGCGGTTGAGTACGAGGACATATTTCTTTAGTTACAACTACGCTATAAAATAAATTAGCGTTACGTTTCATCGAAACTTATCTCCCTAACCCATCGTAACGCAGCGTAACGGTATCATCCCCCTCCTCCAGGGCACGTTACGTAATTTGTGGATAGAACCACTTTAGTTTCTTTTGTTACTAAACGATTGATCATTTGCTGTTACTAGCATTGTAGCCAATGATTAGGTTATGGTTAATAGACTACTTGTCCATGCTCAATAAGTCAATTGACCTTTGCTGTTATAAATTGCTTGTTATAAATTACGACACTGACCAAAGTAACGAATATTTCTTAGTAGTAGACTCGAATCAATGCAATGAAAAATGAAAGAATAAACTGTGAATCGTTACATTCTAAATCGGTTTCTTTTGTGGCCCGGATTTTTATCCGGTTTTCCTTCGTGTAGAGGCAGAATATTTTTATACAGACTCGCTATGCTCTTGCCTACGAGTGGCATCTATTAAAATAAATCTCGAATTCAGTGTTATTTAACTGTTACGATTTATCATCGATACTTTGCGAATAGTCTATAGCTTGATAATAATACGTACAAGTGAAATTACTTCCTTGTGTTGTATTAAAAACGAAATTTGTTGTTATTATGCTAATATTATAACATAATACTGTTTTTAGGAGTGTTTTGAAATGTCTAATCCGCCTTTGCATTAGGGCCCTTGATTGGAATTGATGGGATGTTCCCTTCCGGAGAGTTAATTAGTTTATTGTCCTCCACGTGGTCATACGCAGTTTGTAACAGTTTGTTTTTTTGACGATAAAGTATATTATTTGTGATGAAATGTCGATATCCTAATACATACTTCATTCATCTCGCTGTAAATGAGAGCTACAAATGGATAATTTATTAGTGTTTTATGAATGTTTTTGTCGGTTACTCGCAGTTCACTAAAATACGATGACACATTAATTGTGCGAAATGGGATAATGCTTAAAACTGGTCATGTTAAATTGTTAAATATTTTGATTCATTACCGGCAAGTCACACTGACGTCAATTGATTGTTCTAAAGTGAATATTATACTACGGTTTTTAAATAGAAGTGACCCCTTTACGTCGTATTTTCATAAATACATACCAAGAAGAAGTTTCTTTTACGAAACTCCCTTTCAAGGAGCGCACCATAAAACAGAGTTTTACGAACTTGCATGTGAACATCGCATTCCAGATACAGTCATGACGTGTTAAACGTGACATGGTTTTTACTTGCTGAAGGAGTCGAAACGAAAGGAGAAGTCTGCCGGGGCAACGAAAACACCGACGGTGCGTCCAGAAAGTTTGTATTTCGTTTCGCTGCAGAGATTACGTTTAGAGAGAAATAAACAACACTGTCACTTCCCAGAGGATGAGAGTGACGTCAATAGCTATATTCTTCGTTGTTGTAAACAAAGGATCTTTCCACGCAGTCTGATGTGAGTGAAGTCACCAATAAAAGGAAGACTCTTCTACGATATTGACCTTCTGAACATGATGTTTGAGTATTAAGAGTAAGAAAATTTATGTCGTTAAAAAATGTTTTCTTTTACAGACTACCCGGGGTTCCATACGATAACAATAATTATTGTTAAATAAAAACAAGTGGAATCTCTAGTCTCCGTTTTTAAAATGCACGTACTAAAACGACTGTACTAAAATCAAAATTAATTTAAGTAAAACTGAAAAATAACTACAACCAAGTCTCTTCCTCGGTCACTTATCATAGGTGCAAGTACTTAGAAAGTACATAAACGTTGATGTTTTTAAAATATAAAATATAAATTTTAATAGTCAAGCGTCGTAATTACTAATAGTTCTCCAGAATTTCTGAATAAACCTCAAGCTTTTAAAATTTATATTTTATATTTTAAAAACATCAACGTTTATGTACTTTCTAAGTACTTGCACCTATGATAAGTGACCGAGGAAGAGACTTGGTTGTAGTTATTTTTCAGTTTTACTTAAATTAATTTTTTTACCTTTTAGTACAGTACTATTTTATAAAAGCTTCTTTTAAAACGTTTATTTTATAATATGAAAATTGAACTCAAATTATCTTCGAAAACTGACCTTTTTATGTACGTCAACTATGCTCTTGAAATTTACTAGAAGCAAATATCAATAAGGACGTGACATAAGAAGTAACAAAAGCGTTAAAATGATTGGGACATTTTTCATAACTCTCGTTTATCTATATTTTTAACAGAGATGCTACGAGTATTTCTGATACTAGATGTAGTCAGAGTACAAGAAATATTAATAAGTCATGCACATTTGTGAAATGGGTATGTAAGTAACATTAAAAAGCATAAAGTATTCATTTTCCTGTAAGCGAATTTTGTATCATTGATTCTTTTCATGCTTGCTTTGTTATCTCTCGCTCTGTTTGTAAGCACTGCTTCTGAATAATAGGTATAGTTCAATTTAAACGAATGATCTCCTTTTATTCTTCATCTCTTTTAGTAGGAGGATCGCGCCAAATAATATTTTGTAATTCATGAATATCAGGCTTCAATGAATCCAGGACGTCTCTTTCCATATTCATATATTTAAAACTCGTTCACCATACGTGTCAAAAATAATTATTCATAAATTCTCAAAGTGTTTTAACTATGCAGCATAAGTGGAAACTAAACAGAAACGAACTGAAAGTTAAGTTATATCTTATTTCGTGCATTTTTATTATTGTATTTAAGGGGATTACATCCGCGATAACTGAAGTCAAGTTGCCAACTATTCACGAAACTTGGAAATATTCACCTGAGGAGTTGTAATTCATTCATTCATTCATTCATTCATTCATTCTACTGTTGGACGAGGACAATTATTTCGTGACTTTTAAAACTTGAAAAAACAAATTTCGATTGTCGCTTGACTCCTTTGACAAGGATTGACGTGATGTGGTTGCCATCTTCGTTCGTATGTTCCACAGTTTTTGGTGGATTATTTTTGTGCCTCGTAAGATATGAAAATTTTAACATCAGTGCGTTCCTATATCAATTCGCTATGTTTTAGTGGGTTCTTTGCTATGTTAAGTCGGTACATTAAAAAAACATAAGCCCGTAGTAGTTTTAAGTTAAATAATTCAAAATTTTGAGACGATGAACATTCATCGCCACTGAATAGGGAATGGTTCAAACTAGCATTTAAAATATTTTGGGGGATACTAAAGCCTAGTCATCTTGGCGGATAAAATACCTTAATTTAACTCCTAATAATAAAAAAAAGAAAAATTACCAGAATTCGAACAACAGTACTTGTGTGTCTAGTTGTTTTGTTCAACATGAATTAATCTTGAGTAAAGTTTTGAGCTGATAACAGTAGTTGCGTATTGAATGATAACGATTGATAATTCTCTCAATGGTACTACGTACTCATAATAAACAACGAAAAGTCAATTTTACTCTTTATTAGACTTGAAATAAACATTGGTCATTAACTTAATTGTGTTTGTAAATTGGGATTTTCATTCGCTTCTTGTGGCATAGAGGAGGATTCGAATGAAGACTAACGTTTTCTCTGTAAATCCTTGTTAATCAGATTCTCGTTAGTTCCGGGGCTTTTGCCCTTCCTGTGGGTTTGATCTCCGTCCCCTCTCACCCTCTCTCCGTCCCCCGCTTCCTCGTCGATCTCTCTTGAAGCGGACAGACTGAAACGCGCGTTCGCCAAGCGGAATTTCCGCAAGGCTTACTGGATTTCCATAATGGACAGCAGGGAAAATATGTGCTTAGTGAATAGCGGCTTTTTATTGAGAGCTTGGGGAAGGGAATTTGGAGAATGTGCGTACTAATGTTTACTGGTGGATGTTTTTCTTTCCACATGCGATCTCAGTTGGTTGTGAACGTTTTTCTTTTTTAAATACTCGGAATATTTTGGAAGATTCGTGAAAACTGATGAATAAACACGGCTTGTTGAATATTATCCTTAGAAATATCCACTCATCCCAAACACGAATTATAATCGTACCAAAAATATTATTGTTGACATTGAAGGCTTATCAAATACTATTCAGTTAACATACTTTCAATGAAAATTTATAATAAATTTAATTTATTATTAATTGACCAATTAAGTCCTTACGATTCGTAATTATTCGTAATTTAAGTTCGTATTTTCATGATGTATTAACATAAAATAATAATCAATATTTGTTGCGTACCTATGCCATTTTGGGCCATTCACGGAATTGGATTACCCCCTGCGGTCACGCCTTCCAATGCGGAGGATAATGGAGAGTTTACTGTATTGTTTCCGTTTGTGGTTGGAACAAATAGATATTTGCCTAGTGATTTGGAAGACAAACCTGTTGATACCCCGAGGGAATTATCATTTCCTTCAGTTCACGTTACCGATTCCAACGCAACTCGGCAATACTCATATTTTTATAATACAGTACTCTCTCTTCATAACGATGTCTAAGGGACTGGGAATTTTCATCGTTATAGAGAGAGATCGTAGAATAGAGAAAAACCAAAATTTGATGTAGTACGTTTAAACATAAAATAGTACCATAAACTCACACCACAAATATTTATTACATAAAATACTACAATTATTTACTTACATTAAATTTGAAAAAGAAAGCTGTTGTATTTTCCGCCGGATCTACATATTTTCCTCCGTTGCACCCTACAATTTGTCTACTCAGTTTACATGAAGGGAAAAAGTGCGTTATCCTAGTGTGCTTCCTTTTCCAAAACACTTACTTGACATTGTCCTTCAAGGCGCAAAGAAATGAAGAGACTTCGGTTTGAACTGAAACGAACTGAACGACTAAAATACCATCATTATAAAGAGAGAGTAACATAGGTGTATAGAGAGAATAAATACATTACTGTTACGTTCAATACTCACCTATGTTCATTTTATCGTTGTAGAGAGAGTCTACTGTACGTGTATTCGGAGCTTTTCAGAGGTCCTATGGTACGATTCAAGAACTCCAAGATCAGCACCTTCATGTTCAATTTCACTTCGAAAATGTTTGTAGCTGTAAGAAAGAAAAAGAAAGTTAGATATTCAATTAATTTAAATTATTTTATTGATTCGAATGTATTAAGAATGACTTCAAACGAACTTAAATATTTATGTAAAAGAGTTTTCACAATATTCATATTCTGTAGATGGAGATTTATAAGCCGACAATACATAGAGTCATGTCATAACTTAATCAGCAGAGTAAAGCTGATAAATCGCATTATAAGATTTTAGAGTATTATAATAATTTTAAATTTTAGATACCAATTACAAAAATATTTAATAAGGGATACACATTGATATTTAAGGAATCTTTTGCATTCCACGTTAATCAAAAAATTAGGATCCACTGTAATAGACATTTAAATTTGAGATAAAACGTCTACAATAAAACATGAAAAATTTACTATTAATATGCATGTGAAATTTCTTACAATTAAAAATTTTTTTTTTTAGAATTTTGTATGAAAGCGTAAAGTAAGTTGTGTGTAATACATAAACAATAGGGAGTTTTTGCATAGCGCACCTGCGAGTTAACGTATACGCTATCCACATGCAAGTTACTTCTGCGCATGCTCAGAAGTTAGTGGTACACTAACGCTCCCAGCGTAGTACGTTACAACACCTGTGTTTGCGTGTGATGTAAGTGGTGCGCTAATGAGCGATGTCATGGCGGATTCTTGTCTGAATTTGGGGTTATGTTGATATCTGGGAGGGCACGCGAGAGATTTGTTGGTTGTAGGTGTCGTATGAGCACGTTTTGTTGTCCTCACAGAACAGATTAATTGTGTACGCTCGCATAGAAGTTTTTTTTTGGGGGGGGGGGATTATAATTTTTATTATGATTTGATTTAAAGGTACGCTTTGCAAAATGCGTCGATTGCGTCATGTACGTTACGCGGTTAGCGTCATCAACCTAACGTATACGTTAGGAAGCGTGTACGTTATGCAAAAACTCTTTAATAAATGTGTTGTTAAATAATAAGTAAATTGTGTTGGTAAATAATAATTACACAACTATACGCGTACGATGAATTATGTTATCTGCTCTGCAAAGTTGCCCCCCTCCTCTCTCCCCCAAAAAATGAAAATTTGAATTTCCCCCCTCGTGGACGTGTTCTTGTCGACGCTCAGGTGGCTTCTGCGCGGGGGCAGAGACTGCGCAGTCAGTCACCTTGGCGGGCAATCAGCCCAATTCGCAGTGATTCGACTGCGCGGCCAATTGATTTTATGCGCTGTTAGCAGCGTTGGCGCGGCGGGCGGCTGCTGTTGAGACTTTGTGCGCGGGGGCAGTAGAACACGTGGGATTGCTATGACCTACATCTCCCACACGCAGACATGTACCTTCAAGATAAGAATGTCCGATAGAAAGAGTTGTATTTCGGGAGGGTAATGAGAAGAAGAAAGGTCTGTATCGTTCTCATAAACCGGAAGTTTCTTTGGAGCGTCGATTCCCAATTGAAGACCGGAAAACCTAACAAAGAATTCTGAAACGTAAAAACTCGTGCGTTAAATAATCGACAAAAATTTTCATAAAAACTTGGTAAATGTATTGGTACATCTCCTGTTTGTTTGTTCTTTAGGTTTCTTAATATTGTTCGTATTTTTATCAATTAATAAATACATAGGCAATAACACTACGATTGAAAAAAATATTCTAGAATCAACTACTTCGATTTTTTGGACAAAATTACGAATAAAGAAGTAACATAAATACGCTCATATGGCGTGTTGCCTTATGTACTTTGTAGACCATTTCTCATTTGACCATATCTGCAGAATTACGTGCACATGATAACTTCATTTTGTGCTTCAAATACAAGATTTAGAGACTTGTGACGAATTGGCGAACAAATAATTCATATCAATAGTTTCCGTAATCACATCTCGAGGAAGAAAAAAAAAATTAAAATGGGAATTGCCGATAATGGTGCATCTAATTGACAACAGGCTAACGAATGTTTTCAGTGTTCTCGGCAGCCTCTGTATGCGCACGTGTTCTGCGGGAGCAGCGATCTCAACCAGAATAAGCGCTCCAATGCATTATTTGCCAAAAATGGACGTTCCATTCTGATGGATTATGTATGATCAATTCAGAACACGTTACTAATTCATACGAGACTCGGAGGGCTAACATTGCGTTCGGGAGGTCACATAATTTGCCTCATCCACCGCAAAATGATGAAGTACGTTCCTTGATTTAAAATCAGGAACGTGTGGATGTTGAATGCGTTGACCTCCATTGTTCTTTTTATGGGAGAGTTTAATGTAAATGTGTGATTGGCAGATGGTGATGTGAATATTTGTGGCTCAAAACTAGACCTACTCTTAATTTAAATTTAGCACCTATTACAAATGATGTATTTAAAACATGTTTCGTATATACTATTCATGCGTATAGTCATTTGTAAACAATATTTTTTTCATTCGTAAGACAATATTTTCTAAAAACTACAAAGAAGTGACAAAGCAAATTTCATTCACATTCCACATCGAATTCCACAGCAAAAGTCTTCGATGATCCTAACTTGTTTATAACATCTATCGTCTAGGCAACAGTCGGAAACGTGCGACTTGAGAGGCCTGCATTATCTCCCGAAATTGCAGTTTTCTTTGTCTTTGTCGCGACTAAAACTCTTTAAATGTAAAATCTAATAACATGTGGTAAATTTACTATTTGTTAATTGAATTACAACTTGAAATAATAATTGAACAAATTTAAAACGTTAGGATTTTCAAGCTAATAAGAATTCATTCTAGGGGAGTGGTGTCTCCCTCCGCCAAGAAAATAAATCTTTAACCAAAGGGTTTTGGGTTATCATTTTCTCAGACTCTAGTTATTTTATTTAAAATACCTCCACATATCGTGTGATAACCAAATACGTCAGAGTATAATGAATACGTCCATTTTAACATTTAATGCAAGCTCTACGAAATTTTCTCATGCTTTTTTCGTTATTTCATCTTCGTGGTTGATTCCCGTGAGCAGTGGTAAGAGAAAGATTTTTCAGCGAAAATGAAATATGCTGACGGCAAATGAAATTTGATTAAATTTAACCGACAATTTAAGTTATGAATTTTGTATGAAAAGAGCATAATGACAGACTGTAAGAGAGGGTGTGCGAGTCTGGCGGCTAGAAGTTTAGATGGTGAGAAACCTGATGTGACGAAGGCTGCAGAAACCCGCATCTCAAGCGGCAATTTCTACAAGTGTGGCCGGAGAGATACCAAGAAAAGGAGTATTCTCGATAAATAACGGATAACACGATATCTTTATTAATATTTTAATCCTGAAACGGCCCTGTTGAAAATCTTCCTCATCCTTTTACTTCATCTTATGTGGATTACAGAGTACCCTCGTCTCGGCTCACGATTTTTGTGATTTTTGTACAAATTATTTTTTTAATTGCCCAGTAATCTCTACTGAAAATTTGGGTGTTTCGGTGAGTATAGTGTATATTATTCTTCATTATATGATTAAGAATACATTTAATCCTCTCTTTAGTAATATAAGAGTTCGTCGTATGAAACCACTCACTGAACGGTGTGAAATTTATCATCAATGGAGGTAGCAATTAACAGGAGTTACGTATAAGATTATTAATTAGCAATGTTAACTTCCCCACGCAAGTAATTTTGGATGATTCAAAATTATCTAGAAAAAAATATAAGAAAGTGAATTCGTTTTCGGGAATGAAGGAGCGAAAAATTCTACATTTTATAATTACTTATAAAATACTAAATGTAAAAAAAAAGACAGAAATATACGCGATATTGTTGCAGGTTGCGGCTAAATCTTAATAGATACAACATTACCTGATTGTTCTCGAAGAGAAAATATCTGCTTCAATAAAATACTAAATACCACGAAACTTTGATTAATACTTAAACCCATACGTAATTCTGGGATCTCGGAGATACTCAAAGTTAGACAAAGAGAACGCTAGAGATCCCAATTTAACATCTATTAACAAAAAAGCTCATGCAACATAACACTTGCCGTAAATTTATTGTAAGTAACAATCAATATAAATAATGAAGCAGTCGACAGTTTAGCTTTTGTAGTTTTCATGCTGCTTGTCTCATTTCGGTGATGTTTTCAGCTCGTGTTTTCTAATTCTCCCTCTAAGTGAGATTGGGTTAAGCATGGTTATTAGAATTTTAGAATTGGAGAATTAAGTCCAAAATTGAGATATTAAATGAATAAAATAAATGACTATTAATTAACATTTTCCTCCTAAGTAGAATGGTTATCTCAGACTGCTCGAATCTCGCATTCATGAACTCGATCTCAATCCGAATCCGTCGTTTTGAAATGCACATCGCACCGGACAGAATTCGTATCAATATGTAACTGTGGTGTGGACGTCACATATACTGTACACGGAAACTAGATTAGCTTCAATCAATACTCTCCTTTCTATGGTTTCATTCAAATAACTCATACCTCCAAAAATATATGAAATGTAAATTTCGTCCCGTCGCGGTAAGTGACATCAATGCTTTATTCACCCTTCATATAGATCGAATTTGCGAGGACCGTAAATTTTTCAGAGGATTTATGTATTCTTTACAATCTTTCGAATACGTTATTTATATGTGACGAGGGTTTTTTTTATTGTGGTTGCGGTGTGAATGAAGCTTTTTGATGATTCGATTCAATTCAGAATTCTGGTCGGAGGATCTCGCGTGGAATTTTCCTCGAGGTTTGACGGAGGTTAGTCGTCGGAACTATTGAGCACTGAACTGTGACTTAACTGTTGAACCAATGCATTTGCTGGCTGAATGGGAAGCAAAGCATCCAGTTCCGAGAGTCTGCTTCTCCCACAGGAATTTGCATTTCTCGAATAGCTGAGGATAGACTAGAAGTGACCGAAATTCTCTTATTATACCGAAGCTTGCGACATTAACAGTTAACTTTATCGGAGCCGAGAACATTAACCCAACAGTCTATAACACGTGTTCAAACATATTGAAACCCAGAAATTCTCGTTTTTTTAAACTTAGGGAAAAATTTAATTTTGATCATAAATTTTATATTACACCATCAATTCGTTAAATAGTTGTTGCGCAAAACAATTTAATTGTGGAATCAAGTAGTATTACTTCGAAACTAATTTTAGAAATGTAATATGCATTTAATTGTGAACTTAATTCACACATGTTTGAAATTGGTTATTCTTACTCTTGATCATTATTAATTTCTTACTAGTAATAGAACTACAAAAAATGACCTTCGAGTAACTAAAGCAGTATGAAAAAAATGACTAGGATGGCCAGTTGCTTACGTTGCGTCGTCTACGTAGCGATTCGAAAACAGCCACTCGCTAAAACATGTCCCTTTCTCCGCTATATTAAAAATTGTAAGTATCATTGAACGTTTATATGATAATAAATTTAGAATGAACTTTCTGTTGTTTCACATCATCGTTTAGAAAATGGTCATGAATTTGATTGGGAAAATACCAAAATACTTTGTATTGAAATTTTTTTTTTTACAAACGTGATATTTATGAGATGCTATTTATAAAAAGGACCAAAAATACCATTAATTTACACAATGATACCTCTAAGTTGCCCTATATTTATAACATTATATTTTGAACGTGTTTTATTTGTAATTGATTGTTTTATGGTTTTATGTTCTATGACTCCCAATAAGTTGTTTACTCCTTAAATGCTTACCCCCCGTCCATAACACCTGAAATGTCCGTTGGCGTTTTTTACCGTTGATTCATTTTAGTTTGACTTGAGCTTTCACTCGCAAATGTGTTTCACTTGATAATGGTGCCATACCGAACCGCTGCATCGTTCTTGCTTTACTCAGTGACGTTGTATTTCCACTGAATTCTAAAAAATAAATATTGTCTGCTAAGAAAAGGTTATTTATTGACTTATAATAAATTTAGTGTGAAAATAGCAGTCGCTAACAGCGTATGACCGCTTGCAGGACAACTAACTATTATCCGGAAACAAACAAAGGACCACTCTGATCAGTACCCAAAGGAAGTTGACACCCTTTTAAAATACTTCGTAGGAAGAAAGTGAAAAGATTGGGAAGTTTCGCTTTCCCGTTGCCTGGCTCATGCGAGGCTTCTCTTCACGTGAGTGGTCATCACGCGGCTGCAAGCTCATTCTGTCAGACGAATGCACTTCAGTCGGGGATGGAAACTCGACTCCGGGGAGAGGACTTCATCACGCATGGGGTGGGCATCGTTCCTGGGATTTGATTTTTCCTTCTTCTGGTATACCATTGTGTACCCGTGCGGATAATGACTGACTTGATAAACATTTAAATATACTATTCTTTCCTCAAATAATATAATTTTAATGTATGTTCATATATCGCATATGTCGTGCAGTTTTTTTTAAACTTCCATTCTGCTATTTAAAAGCGCGTCAGTGAAAGAAAACACCTGAACAAGGAAGAGATAATTATTTAATCATAAAAAATTGTTTTGTACGATTTACATGAACTATACTTCTGTAACATATATATGAATTTAGCGGACTAGTCCATATGAACATGCAATAACATTGCTTTAACATCTTTTGCGTCATTGGTTTGCGATCGTCATACCCCGATCTAATTATCCGTCGTCAAACAACTACGATTGTTCATTGAGTAATTACCTACTGATCATATTCGGCTGTTAATGGCTCTTGCGTCGACCAAAAATTAGTCGGTAGAATTGATCTGTAATTGCGTTTCGGATATTGAGAAAAATTATGTGAAGTTAATCAAAATAATCGTCCCCATAATTATTACGGACACTGTTTATGCCCTCGAACGTAGGTTGTAATGAATTCCTATTCGTAATTCTGGCTTTAATGTACTTTCTTACTCCACAGTTTTTCTAGCGTTTTAGAATTCTATTTCGTAAATGGTGATTCAAAACGTTGTAGTGTCTGTAAGTACTTAAAATAGATATAATTCGCAGAAATATATAGTTGTGTAAGTTTGGCGTTTGTGAAGGAGATACCGAAAAAAACGTTTTGCTGAAGTGAAACTTCTTTTAAGTTTTTATGCGAAGAGTGGAAGTGAGATGAGCCCGACGGGTAGGGAACTCTCAATTTAGAAAAGTTTAAATAATTGAGAAAGACTAAACGTGGCTTCAGAAATTACCGTCCACTTGGTTAGGAAGAATCCCTAATGAACTGAAGTAAAAGAAAATAATGTTATGGAAGACGATCGACCTAGCTGTGGTTTGAACTTCGGACGATATCGTGTTAATAAGTTGATGATTTTGAATGAGAAAGGATTCATTTAGAAAGTGATTTCCAGTATAAACGACCATTCATAATATTAGCAACAAAAGATGTTTAACGTGTGTTTAGTTGTCAATTGTAGTAACTAGCACGCTTGAATGAAAACTTTCACGGCCACAGTGATTAAGAAGAGAATTATTGTTTGTATCTTCTTATAGCTTATGTGGTAATGCAGGAAATTTAGACGAAAGATCTCTCACTCTCACAAAACATGCAAACAATAATAGGTATGACGGGTTTTAATTAGTTCAATAGGTATTGAAACGTTAAAAATAAATTCAGAATAATCTTTATTGTATTTTCTCTAATCTATACGATTTTGAAATTTCCTTTTGTGCGATAATGGGTTGGAAAATGATTTGGCGTTACCTCAAGTTTATTTTACGTTTTCTCAACGCCACGTTGAGTCACCTATTGCGGAGTCATCATAAGTTTCCGATGGTGCTAAATTTGATAAAACTCGAGAAATACGATAAAAAATTGTTTCGACGCCGAAAAGTCGAACACAAAAACTTAATATCCTTTTGGCGTTCAACTCGCAGTGTTTAGTTGGCATTTATTATTTCTTAGTAAAATTTTAATTTTCAACTAATTTGCGATAATAAGTCCATTGGTCTCGAGGTATTTCGGGACTGTTAATTTATTAAATACTGTTTAGGGTATAAAATTGTAAAAGTTGAGTGGAAAGTTTTGAATTTGGAGTTTCAACCCGAAGCACACTTCTCACAAAGTTAGTAAGTTTTTCACCAAGTTTAAGCTCTTCATAAGTAACTGCAAGTCGTAGATATTTAAGGATCACCATTCGCATCTTAACCGAGTGATCCTATTGCTTCAGGCGCACCACGACCTACTACGGGAACATAGCACTACTTTGAAATATTTTGAATGTTTTTTTTCTTGTCAGAATTATGTTTACCATTTTATTACTGATTCTATATTATGTAGGCCTACTCTATGTTTAATATAACCTACAACAAAATATAAATTTAAAACATTGTTTCTAATACAAATAACCTTAAATGGTGACTAAAATTGCCCCAGAACGTTTTCATTCGCAAATTTGGGGGGTGAAGGACTAACGTGACCTTCCGCAACTGTCCGTCCCCAATCCTTCTCAACTGTTGACGAGATAATCCGAATGTCACAAATCCCGAGTCTCTCAAAATCCTCCTGGACTGAAAAGCACCCCCTTATTCAAAGTTCAAGAACCAGAGGAGGCAATATTTTTGGATTTCATAATTTATCGACCGAAAATAAGACAGATATGAATCTAATGCAAAAGAAAGTATCTAAGATGGATGTAAGTCTGTTTTATCGTGTTATAATCGTGCGTTAGATATCAATGAAGATAGCTCTTCACTATTTCTTAACTACATAGTATGGANAAGTTTTTCACCAAGTTTAAGCTCTTCATAAGTAACTGCAAGTCGTAGATATTTAAGGATCACCATTCGCATCTTAACCAAGTGATCCTATTGCTACAACCGCACCACGACCTACTACGGGAACATAGCATTACTTTGAAATATTTCGAATGTTTTTTTTCTTTTCAGAATTATGTTTACCATTTTATTACTGATTCTATATTGTGTAGGCCTACTCTATGTTTAATATAACCTACAACAAAATATAAATTGAAAACATTGTTTCTAATACAAATAACCTTAAATGGTGACTAAAATTGCCCCAGAACGTTTTCATTCGCAAATTTGGGGGGTGAAGGACTAACGTGACCTTCCGCAACTGTCCGTCCCCAATCCTTCTCAACTGTTGACGAGATAATCCGAATGTCACAAATCCCGAGTCTCTCAAAATCCTCCTGGACTGAAAAGCACCCCCTTATTCAAAGTTCAAGAACCAGAGGAGGCAATATTTTTGGATTTCATAATTTATCGACCGAAAATAAGACAGATATGAATCTAATGCAAAAGAAAGTATCTAAGATGGATGTAAGTCTGTTTTATCGTGTTATAATCGTGCGTTAGATATCAATGAAGATAGCTCTTCACTATTTCTTAACTACATAGTATGGAGAACACTGTGGGTCTCTAATCGTAGGTTGTCAATAAAACTTACTTATAATGAAAATGTCTAAAAACGGTAGTAATTTTTAGTCAGAGTGCCAAATTCGAATTTTACTAATTAAATAAAATCTGGTATTTGTATGAATTTTGTTTTTCTCGAAACGTCAAAGCTTGATGTCAACACTGCAAATTCATTGTTTTCTCAATCGCACCTAACATCATCTGGTAGTATTTAGCCCGATCATTGCTTCAGAATAACGATGAAAGAAAAAAAATATCGCGTGTGCCACAATTTTATGTTTAATGTATAATCGTGCCTCTCGACAAGCTTATTCAAACCCAGAAGAGAAAGGTTGAATGAAGGCATTTAAAAGGTTCAGTGAATAGAACTTTGACGTAGATGATGGAATTAAATGAAATAAGCTGATGGAGATGACTAAGAATTTTCCCGTGAGTAGCGTCTACAGAAAAAAAACAAGTGAATTAATGAATGTTTCGTAATTCTGTTTCTTGAGACTAATGAATGAGCGTATTTTAATCGTGCATCGTAACTTCAGTTTTCTACAGCCAAAGTCTGGAATACGACATCAGAACGGAAACTACAAAAATAGAACAAATACTATAAATAATGTCTTGCATTGAATCTCTTTACATTCTTTAAAAAAATGGCTGATAGCATCCTTTCCATAAACATGTAAAATAAACAATTACAGAGCGGAAATCGAAGTGTATATAAATATAAACTTTATTGTCAAAAAAGCAGTTACAAACTGCGTATGAACACATGGAGGACAGTAAGCTAATTTACTCTGCAGAAGCAAGCAAGGGTCCATCCCATCAATTCCGATCAAGGACCCACGGGCAGTGGCGAGTTTAACATTTGAACACACTCCTAAAAATAAAAAGAGTTCGGTACTTGTTATAATATTAACATAATATCAACAAATTTGTATTTAATAAAACACAAAGTAATTTCACAAGTACGTATTATTGTCAAATTACAGATTATTCGCAAAGTATTCATGATAAATCGTTACTATAAAATAACACTGAATTCGAGATTTATTATTTAAATAGATGCCGCTCCTAGGCGTAAGCCTAGCGAGTCTCTATAAAAATTCCGGCTCTACCCGAAGTAAAACCGGAGAAAAACCCGGGCCACGATTAGATACACGAGTCAGGATTCACCAGCAAGGACGATTTGGTTTTCACCACTATAATTAAAATTCACCGAAAATAAAATTATGTCGGTATCCACATGAAATCTGCGTTCCGGAGTTGCAATCACCAACGCACGGTGCTCATAGTAGAGGAGAGAGGGATGGGGAGAATAGAGACGAGATGAGTTGGGGATGCAGCGTGAGGATACGGTCTGCGGGCATCATCGCCTACGAGTGGAACGATCGATACGCGCTCCACAAAGCGATAAATCGAGAGAAGCGTCCGTCGACGAGTGACGGAGATTGCGGTATCCGACGGTGGACGATCGGCGGAGTGAAGTAGGGAAAAGAGGACACGAATGAAGGTGGCCAGAAAACAGGGTGGAGATGGTCTAAAGAGGAGAGATCGACGACCACGACGGGAGAAATTGACGGAGAGAACGGAATTAAGGTGAGAGGAGCACTCTCCTAATTAGTCAAATCACGGAGACGTATAATTGTTTTCTTTATTCTTCTTCAAACACAAAAATATGAATTATAACGAATAAAAAACATGATTGTTCTTTCTCTATCGATGTGGTCAGACTGGAACAACCTCGATAATAATATAAGGAATATTTCAACAAAATACTCGTTCTCCAATACATTGCGATCCTCTTTGCTCTCGGAGTTGCGTTAACACAAGGGCCACTGTATGAATGGGTGGATGAATGAGTTACTCTTTCCTTTCTTATATCTTCTTCCTTTTTATTTCTTAGTTTATTCTTTTTTTATCGCGTAGATTACGTCATACATATTTACGTATTTTACCGTGTAAATGTATTCACAAAGAGGTTAAGTGTAAGAGAAGGCATTTGCCTTAACTTCGCCTCCAAATAAAGGTGCTTATTATTATTATTATTATTATTTAATTTTATCTATCAGTTAACAATACATTTAAACAATATTCAGGAACTCGCTTGACCCATTTGAAATGTATAATAACACGTAAAAACATCGCGGCCCAGCAAACGATTTCGTGATTTATGCATGTCACCTCAGAAAAAGTTACACAGCTTTCTCAGATGTCAGGTGACCTATAGATAAAAGAAATGTAAAAATACTACGGAAAATTTACTACAAATCAAAGTAAACTTTCATTACTTTCGTGATTTAAAAGAAATATTTATTTATTGAATATATATATTGAATTTCTTTCATTGAAAATCAGTGTTTTCTCCGTTAGACGCCATGTATTACAACTCTTATTTTAATTGCATTTTTGTGGCCGGTGAGGTATGTTTTTCAAGTTTCAATCACAGTAAGTACATATTTCTCTGTTCATTTACGCATTTCAGATATTTTAGTGTTTTAATTCTACTTGCGTTAGCACTAACTAAAACGAGTTCAAGAAAGAAAAAGAGGAAAAGGAGAAAAAACCCGTGAATATAGAAAAAGTTCATGCGAAAAAATAAACATATCCTCTTCAAAGACACTGATCAACTATGTTTCCTGGAAGAAGAGATGAGAAAGAAAGTGGAATATGTAAACACGAAATATACGTACAAGGAAAGAGGATGTAGAATAACAATTCAAAGAAGGCTAAAAGGATGAAAAGAGAGATGAGTAGGAAAAGGGAATGAGAAAAAAATGACTTTACAGGAATACGCTTGCGATGGAGATTTGCGGAAATTATGAGAGGTAATTGATTTTTAACTATGTAAGAGAGAGCAGTACGAAAGAAGAGAATCACGAGAATCCATTAAAATTGCTCGAATGGGCGAGAGCAAGATAAAGCGAAGTGAAATGTGAGAGGAACAAGAGCGGAAGCAGAAATAGAAACTGAGGAAAGGAGAGGAACCGAGCTCTAAAACGGATATGTAATATTAATGTGTTTGTGATTGGCAATCGACGTATGTCTAACGCGCGTACAAGCAAATAGCATTCTTGATGTTCTCGAATATACCAGCGAGAATCCGGGAATTTTCCCTCTCTGTAAACTTCAAGTACACAAACCTCTCTAGAGCTGCTTCGCTTCTAAAACTTCCCCCGTTTTTTAACCGGTTTCTTTCAATCCCAGAGCGGTCGTGTACTTTCCGAAAGTTAAATATTGTTTCGAAACGAAAGAGAAAAGCTCTTTTATTTCCTTTCAGAGACATTCCAAAACTTCTGTCAAATTTAATTATGGAATAATTGTATTGAAAGATTTGATTACCTTCTTTTACGAAAGAATATTTTTTATGTAAATCACTTCGATCGTTGGACAAAGAAACGTTAATTCTTTCAGGAGATTAATGATCACAATAAATTATTTTAAAATTGGTTTAATGAAAGAATAAACTGATAGAAAATAAAATATAATTCTTTCCTGTTATTAAAATATACAAACACTGTTTCACATTTTTATTTTTTCAAAAGGTAACAATGATCTTTTCACTAATTTATTCACAGAATGCAGAGAGTTCAAATGCAATAAAATAAGAAAATCTCTTCGCAGTATTNAAACACTATGGAAATAAAAATTGCGTCTTTCAATAAAGTGAAGAGTATTATTGTAATAGATATACCAATAAAATATATATAAATATATAAATTTATTGTCAAAAAACAGTACAAACTGCGTATGACCACGTGGAGTACAATAAATTAATTTACACTCCGGAAGCAAGCAAGGGACCATCCCATCAATTCCGATCAATGGCCCTAAGGCAGAGGCGGATTCAAAAAAATTTAGCGTAAGTTCCTAGATAAGATAAAAAGTTCGCTGCGAGTTATAATACTAATAGAATGTCAATATGTTTGTAATTTTACGCAAAAAATTACATGTACAAGTTATTATCGAACTATAGATTATTCTGAGTATAGTGTTTAAAAATCATAAGA
>NNCF01127764.1:57608-78207 GCA_002313205.1 Laupala kohalensis | reverse complement strand
GAAGGAAAAACGGAGAAAAATCCGGGCCAGGATGGGGCTACAGAATTAATGTACACAACCGTGCCAAAGTTGAGTACACATAAAACTAAATTACTATGAGCCATAAGACAACACAACCATGCAAGAAAATAGTTTTTGAAATTGTTATAAGTTATTTAAAAAGTGCTACAGCAATGGCGTGATAAAGTACAAGACGAATTTAACTTTTATTAAAATCAATAAATTCTTTTACAGTGTAGAAGCACTGGTGCAGGAGGTAGTTTTTAACCGCGGATTTGAAGATATTCAATTTCATAATGTCTTTTATATTCGGAATTATATAGAACGATTCCCGAATGATGTGGTCCTTTTTGGCAAAGAGTGGTTGACACTTTAGGGCGAATAAATATTATTACTATTGCGAGTATTGTTTTCGTATGAAGCAAGGGTGGCACTTCAGTAATTCGGTCTTTTATATTTCTTTCAGTAATTCGGTAATTATATTTTATTTCATTTAAGTGCATGAGTACACTGTTAAACTAAACATTTATCAGATGAATATTAATTACATTATACAGTTACATATATATGTTATGCACAAATTCGGAATTCTGCCATTGGACGGAAAACAAAACCAAAGCTAGTTTTGGCAGACGCGTTTTTGCCGGAACTAGTTTTGAGTGTATTGAAGGACAGATCTAGTATTGAGCATTTTCACAATACTGTAGTTTCGTGTACTTCAAGCGTATATAATTTCTAGGGTATTTTCTGTGATTAACATATTTATATGCATGATTAATTTATAAATATGTTTCATTTCCGCTGTGTGGTGGCTGTGTGGTGGTCTATAAATTATTTTTCCCCCTATTTTTATCTGTCTACATATATAACATTGGGTATATGTATGGCTCACTATAACTCTCGACTGCCTGAAGCAATTTCAACGAAACGGGGTACAGGGATGATTCACCATCTGGCAACAAACATTGTGTTGGTAACACATTACTTGCACCCCTAGGGAGGGGTGGGAAAGGGTTTATATTTGAAAATAATCGGAAACAACCTATATTGGTAATGACTACATTTTTGAGGATGCTGAAATGAAGAGAAACATTTCTCATGCCGCTTAAACCTACGTTCACCCCCTATGAACGAATGTACACTCTTCGTCTAGGGGGTGAGAGGGAGACAATATAAAAGTATTGGGAAATGACCGCAATTACTATCGGATTTTTTATTATAGACCTCTGATTTCTAATAGCTATGGAGAGTACAAGAAAAATCGCAGAAAAAGACAGTTACCACCATTGGATTTGAAAAATTTGTTTCTATTAATGAATATTAATTTTTTAAAACATAAAATGTTTCAAAAAGCGTGATATTTTTGCGGTTTTTGCCGATACGTCGACTTTATTATTTTTTATAAAATAAACTAAGAGTGAGAAAAATAATTCTTATTCAGTAAATGATCACTATTGTATTTGTGACATTTATTAATTTCAAGTTTCTACATGCAAAATACAATGAGTTATTAATATTTTTCGAAAACACTGCTAAAAACGACCAGACACATTATTAAGGAATATAATTTATACTGTCGCACTCAGAAGAATGACATGATCACGTTACAATTAAATGTAAACATTTAAAACTATTTGTGTAACCTCCAGCGAGTAATAAATAAAACCATGTTTTCAAATAGCGACCAGTGATGAATTTCAGTCACGCGCGTTGTTGCCAATTTCGTATTCAGTCAACAGGCTGGACTCACAGCTGACAAAACTATACCAATCTGTAACAGTATTTTTGACACGTATAATTTGAGAGGTAAATAGTTACATAGCTGTTTTGTAGAATATGCATATTTTCCGTGTCTTGAACACTACAAATATAAATTTGTAATTAAAAATTCTTTTCGTGTACCTTTGTCTACCAGAAAGTAGAAATTGATTCTGAAAAGTCAGGACCAATTGAGGAAATATAAAATAGGTTTGATCAACGTCATTACCGTACCCTCTCAAGAAAGTAACAAGAAATTCTAAGTCCTTTTGTTGGGCCCTGCATTTTCCAAAAGAAAGCTCGTACATCGACGGGGGGAAATCTCGGAAGATGTAGGAAGTGTAAGAGCTTGACTTATTGCAACCTATTATCCAGAAATGGAAGTTACACTGCCTCGACGTAGAGGAGTAATGATTGTCCGTTGAGGTACATCGTTTCTGAAATCGCGGCGATTACAGCTCGGTCGTCGCGACTGACCCACTTAGCCCTCACCTCAGAGGAGTGATTGAACCGACGCGAGTAAATATTGAGCCATTTTCGTTCCATCCGGTGCAGACCACTCCCTGTCCGAATGGTTCCCATTCAGTGTGAAGCCGGCTCTTCCCTTTTCTCTCTCTCTCGCTGTCCATGCTGAAGCTCTCGTCGTGAGAAAGTGCGATCGCATTTGGCGATGCACCCGCTCACCTGTAGCTCCCGTCCTTTTGTATTCGCCCTCCGCGCTCCGCTAACTTCCAATGATGGACAGAGACCGAAATATAACGAAAATGGAGTGTGCCCCACTCAATTTTCGTATGCACTCTTTACATCAATTCTTTCAGTGGGGAGGTAGATGTGAATTAAAATGTTGATCACATAGGTAGCTTTTTTGCACATCGAAAACACTGGAGTGTATAATATTGCCTCTTGCTTCCTAGCAGAGAAGTAAAATCCTTTTACTTTATCATGTAGTACGTAGAATCATTAGAAATTGTTGTAAGTCTAATCGAGAAAATTTACGTTCGCATGATTTAACCGATTGAGGGTTACCTGATACCAACTGGTTTCGGGAGTACTTAAACTCCACAGATTTTCAGGTAAAAGGATAATATCACCATTAAACTCGACATTTCCTTAAGGATTAGGTCTACGCGGGTCTACCTGGACCTGTTGCCTGAATGGTGTCGGTGGGCAGCTATGAGTCATAGAGTTGGCGGTGCTACTAATAATATATATTTTTAAAATTATAAAAATTGAATTGTTGTTTCAGAACAATTGAAATCTACACCAAAAATGATGAAAAATGATACCGAACACAACTATACTGGCATCAAATGCACAGTTTACCACTAGTCCAGGTGACAAGAAGCAAATCAAGGAAAAAATAAGTTCTTTCTCCATGTTATTTCTTCTTCAGTTTTTCGCCTATATCTTGAAAACAATGCATCTTTAGAACGCAAGATTCCTGTACCGAAATAATGTAAATTAAATTTCCGACGTGTAATGTTCTCTATTATTTTCTCGCCAGACGAAGGGAAATAACTCCAGAGCGCGGAGAAATTGATCAAAATTCTTGAATGGATACAACAGTTATTTTTCTTAATTATTGAAATCTCAGCCTGCAGTTTCGTTATTCCCCTCCCTTCTTGTTCCATGGTAATTTTTTTTTAATTTAAAGTTATCGAGCTGCTCCTAAAATACTAAAATTTTGTAACTCATTTTTTTGCATTGGTAGTCGACAGAGTCGAAAATGAATGAAGCAGAAGTCACGATGTTTGGACCTCAAAATGGTGACAATGTTATTTACTCCTAACAGGTCTGTTTATTTCAACATGAATGAATTAATTACAATATTAGATAAACACATGTTACACCAAATACTTGACAACAATAAAATATGAAACTTACTGGATATTTTTACTTTAAAAAATCTAGTGACTGGATTTGAAAAACTAAAATCCACTAGTCAGAGAATTGCTCGAGAATTCTCGAAGCTTCCAAACTTCAATGTCCTAGAATTGTTCCGTGCAATTTCTTTTGATCTTATAATTCTTAATTTTATATGTCGACCTCAGAAAACACGTGGAAAATTGCGCTCTTGTTGTCAACAGACTCTCATACCTTACTACCAACAGAAATCCAACCAGAAAGTCTGTAGTTTATGAAATAACACCCTAATTATCAAGTTAACGCAAAACTTTCATGATTAATAAAATATTTTGAAGAAAAATCGAAGTTCAATCAAAGTTTTTGTAGGGGTTACTCGTTTCATTTCTGACATTTAGACGAATAACCAAAGCTGCTGTTTCAAAGATGTCTTATTGCTTTATTCCTGAAATGAAATGCACTTTTTACGATTTAGAAGAAATTAAATATTGTGTCAAAAAGAAAACCGGAGCCAAAAAGTACTCCAAAGTCTAATTAATTGATTCTAAAACCAGACATGCCGAGCATTGAAGCACTCTCGAGAAGTGATGCATTTACTCTAGGATAATCAAAATTTCGCAACCGAATGATTTTCACGATTACAATACTTTCTATATACTACATTAATAAGCAAAAACAGGAGCTAAAAACTCACTTATGTCATAAATACGTCGTGTTTGGGTTCATTTTTATTGGAATAATGCGTGGAATTCAAAAATTATAAGACAAGAGGAATTAAAATGAAAATGCTCAATTAATAGCACTTAAAATAACTTTCCAGTAAGTGACTCACGAAATCCATTGGCGGCAAGTCGGACGGTTGGCGCGAGGTTCGGCGGAGGGGTGGCGAGCCATTAGGACAGGTACAAAGTGTACAGTTTAATGGTACCTAAATTTTTTAATCCTTAGCCCGACTTTATTACCGCGAGGAAGTGTCGAGTTGAAGAACTCAGCTGGTTTCTACTAGTCCGTCGGTTCATCTCTTCATGTGCGCGCAGGAATCAAATTTCGGAAATTTTTTGAAATAACAGCTCCCAAAATGATGTGTGTAAAAAAGTTTAATTAGTATGTATTGCGATCGCATCCGTATTTCTAGGTGGTATTTGCTTGTTATAGAAGCAATAAAATAATTTATCTGCACTACTATTTCAAGAATCCATTTTAATAATAATAATAATTACTAATATTATTGACCTTGTTAGCTTGGCATTTAATGATAAAACCTAATTTTTATCTAAATAAACATTCTAAAATTTTATTGTACTTTTGTAAGAGATTCATAAAGGTCTGAATTAAGAAATTTCTCCGTTTACACAACAATTATTATCTTGGTAGTTTAAGCTGAAAACCATTCAGCATGAACATCATGGCTTACCCTTCTTCGTGAGCCAATTCTTCATTCTAATCCCTTGAATTCATCAGAATCTGTAATAGTGCAAAAATAATTTCGATTTGAGAAGTCATTTTCTGATGCCTACTAGGTATCGAATTTAAGGTGCCATGAAAGTATCGACACTAACACTTTTCGCTATCAAACCAAAAGTCAATATTTTACTTGCATAGGAACAGCCGTAGCTTTGAGATTTTTCCAAACATTCCAGAAATGCATCTCGTAAAAATTCAGCGAAAAGAAGAAGTTGTGTTTCTCTCCGTTGTAGTCGATTCGTAAAAAGAGAGCGCCTTCATGAATGTTTCAATTGAAGACGAAAAGACTCGAGGGAAATGAAGAGCGATGCCTGTGGGACAAGTAGAGAGAGATCAATGTGTGCTATTCTTGGGATACGTGCGTAACAGGGATCACAATGCGCCTTTAAAGGGATGGATGAGGCAGTTTACAGATCGTCCAACCTGTGGTTTACGTCTCTTCGTGTAAATGGTTCTTTGTTGAAGAAAATGTAAGTTTGCAGTGAACGATCCTGTATTCTTGCCCTACTTCTTCACCGATTTCCCTTAGGGTAGAAGTCGATTTTATATATGAGCTCTCTAAGCTCTNTATTATTTTTTTTTCATTTATTAAACCAGTTAAATTACATGTACATAGTAATCCTAAAGAGGTACACGAAGCCATCTGTACATAGACTGGTTACACTTAAAAATAACTTAAATAACTAAATTAATAAAAATAATAAATACTTTGACAACAAGTAAACTTTTTGTAATGATTATTTATTTATATTATGATAGATTTACCCAATAATTTTTTTTTTCAATTTCTTCTTTATTATATCCTCTTCAAAGTTTTAATTCTTTAGATTATCAGGTAGACCATTAAAGGTACCTACGTCAACTATTTTTGTTTTCATGGGCCTTCTTAGTTTTAAGACAATCCAATTATAATATATGTTAATAGTTACAAATTTTTAACGATATTTCCGAAAAATTTAAAGCATGATAAATTGAAAGGCGTTTCTATGTTGCTCATTGTTTTATTGGTATAAAGCTTCTTCGGTTGCATAGCAGCTTTATACCAATAAAACAATGAGCAACATAGAAACGCCTTTCAATTTATCATGCTTTGATAATGTTGCTAAAGCTCCACAATTACCAAGAAAAATTTAAAGATTTGTTAATAATACCTATTTGTTTATTGCTTTGTATTCTATTAAATATAAATTTGTCGGTATTTTTTTGATAAAATGTAGCCATCTTTTTGTACTCTTTATCTTAGAGGGGCACAGAAATGATAAATTCCCCTCTGCCTTACGAACCCTTGATCAGTTTTGATGGGATATCTCTTGCTTGCCTCCGGAAAGTAACTGACTTTATTGTTCACGTGGTCATAAGCCATTGTGACTGCTTTTTAGACAGGAAGTCTATTTAAAACAACACGTCCTTTTCTTTTTTACTCTACAGTTTCGGAAAATTTTCATTGGTAACAGAAATCGAGTTATAAGACACAGTGGTGATTATACCTGGTGCGTCCTCTACTGAAGTTTTGAATTATAGGAGGTGATACTTCGGTAGGTAGAGTTTAAAATTTCTGTTTCCGGGTAAGTACATGAATTTAGGGACCGGGGAATAACATTTTTCTTTAGGTATGACGCCTAAGTCATCAGTAGTATGAAATTAGTGAGCGTAGAAAACCTAGAACAAGTGCAATTACGACGTGAGAAATTAGTGTCAGCATTATATTACAATTTACTTAAGTCGCTCGTGTTTCGCTCATCAACCATGTTTCGAAAACAATACGTTTATCCATTTCAGTCCAGTAGAAGCTAAGTTCGGAAATAAATCATTTCTTGTATACTTATATGAAACAATGCAGAAGCACAAACCAGTATTCGAACCCAGAACCGTAGGTGTCACGCGATTCATCGTCTCGTCCATATGATTCTCAGTTTAGAATTAATTTCCCAGATAGTTTTAGTTAGTGTCATTTCCGTACTTTTTCTATGATGTATGAGATTTTCTTGTTTTGCATAAACAATTCTACAGTAATGACATTATTATCGTCTAAATATAAATTCTACAGTAAAAATGAATAACGTAACGTGACATATTTATTTTAAATTTTGAAGATCTAATTTTAACAAAATAATCACATATTTTTACGCAGTTAATTTTTTGCTATTTACAAAACTTTTAATTAGGTGTTCTACTTGCAAATGTATCATTATTTACGTTTACTAGCAAAAATGTCGGGTTTTTTAGAAAAAAAACAGTCAACTTGAATTACAGTCAATTATCTGTTGCTTAAATATCCGTAACCATCGTTTCGAAAGCTCGGGTAATCTTCTCTCATCAGTGATAATTTTGAAGAAACCCTTCCTTCGCTAGGGTGAGATTTCTCACAGCAAATTATCTGTTGTTTCAATAAAGCGTCCCTGTCGGTGACGTGACCCTTAAAGGAAAGAAAAGGCAATAAGGGTACAACGGTGCTAAACGACGGTAGCAAACCGGGAGTCGCCTCGTAAATAGCTAGATATAATTCATCGCGTAGCAGAGGGTGATTAAGGGGAAGTACCTGCTTCGAACGAAGAACTCTCTAGCGGGCGGAAAGTGATGCAGTGGAAGAGATAATGTTACGGCAGTAGACAGGAATACCAACGGATGGTCGTGAAATGGAGTACAAATTATGTTGATCTTTCTTTTCTTTCTTTCTTTTTTTTTTTTTTGCGGCTTGGAAAAGAATGTCGTGTAAGTATCAAAAGTATTAAATAAGACTCGGTATTTATAAGAACTGCCAGGAACTAAAATCAATTAAACTATTTGATAAGTTTGCGAAATAAACACTGAGATTGAATGCAAACAGGGCAGGAAAAGCTGGGTAAGTTGAATAAAGAATACATTAATGCCGTTAATGCAGCTTTATAAATTCTAAGCCATGGATAAATTAAAAAAGTGAAATAAAAGTATTGGCGAAGATACTAAATCTCAAATTATGGGCGATTTACAGAACACACATTTAACATAACAGAAAAATCGTGAGTTATCAAAAAGTAAACATTTCTCAAAGCCAAATTGATAGGTACCAACCAGGTATTTTTCACCAAATTCCCCCTTTCGTGTAGTTTTAAAAATGTGGAATTTCTTGATTACAATGTTTAAAAAAATGTAAAATACAGAATTTTCATCCTCTTCCTTCCAATTTTCATTCTTTTAAGGGCTTTAAGCTATTTACTTTATTAAGTTACCACACTCCAGAAAATTCCCCATAATTTTGAAAATAAATCGTTTGTTAAATGTACAACATACATCGGACTGCTTTCTCTACTTCCCTGTGAAACAATAACATTCCTTTAGGTACAACCATTATTGGACACATACGGGAAACAGTTACATTGTAGCACAACCATGCCTTGATACGGTTTTGTTCTTGACACGACCACCCGGACTGATTAATAACGTTTTTTAAAGTTTAATTTACTCACGGATTAAGATCTGTCAGAAACACACTCCCAAGTCTGCAGGTTCGGTCGTAAACTAACAACTGTATGATTTAAAAGTACAGAAGGGAACTTGTAAACATCGGATAAACATAGATTAATTTGTGCGATGTTAGCTTGAAATAACCCTGAATAATGACATACATTTGTAGAAGAAGTTCTTTTTGTGAAAGGGGAATGGAAATTTAAGAAACACTAAAAATATATATCCCGAAAAAATCGTCAAATAAATAAAATGTAATTTGACCTGAATTCGACTCTACTCTTCTTTTTTTTTTACTTTGGATGATGTATAGAAAAAAAGACAAACTTCAAAGAAAAAAATTAATTGGTGACTTTGACGATGCTTTTGTATTACCTGATACTGAAGAAATGTTTTTTAGAACAACATCTGACCATCTTTATTCAACCGATGGCTATCAAAGGTATATAACAACAGAAAGCAATTGAAGAATAAAAAGAAGAAGGATTCCTTTCCCTCCCTCTGTTAAAGTGTAAAGGTCATGCCACTCGCATTAACGTTTGTCCAAAATGGTTTTGGAACTAAATTTCAATATCAAAACGTTGTCTAGTTTCGTATTGTTCAGTTTGGTTGCGAAATGTGCACATATTGGATATTTGCCTCCATCATTTTTAAATAACCCACCACTATACCAGCATTCAGAGAAAGTTCCTTTCTTTAACTGCCTCTAAAGGTCAACACAGGTTTGCTTCAATAGTCGTATTGAACAGCCCGTTTCATTGTGTCGTAGGTTTTCATTTCTAAAAAAAGTCATACCTATAGTACAAGGGATCTTTTTCATCATGGAGGATCGTTTCTTTATAATTACTTGTTTCTTGAAACGAACTTTTCTCTTCTTTGTTTCCAAAAGCTCTTCCTTTTACATCACAGGACCGATAACCAAACTTTCATCCTAAGAGAAAATGCTCTATCTCAGACTTCAGAAAATAACCATCAAAATTTTATGTCGAAACTTTGTTTCTTTCTCGTGTTTTCGTGAAAATAAAATTTAGCTCTCCCCATAACGCTTAGAAGTACCTCACCGACTGACGTAATATTCGGAAACTTTCTGAATCGTTGTTTCAACTTCTAACGAAACACGTCCTCTCGTAAGTTTCTTGAACTGAACAACTTCTTTCCCAATATTTGTGTGAGAGCAATAAGAGTGCGAAACAAAATTATGAACTTTAACATCCTTTTATAAGCAAATAACTGAATTTTACTCACAACGCTTCAACAGGTTTCCACAAGTGGTTTCTTGGATAACATGATACAGTTTGGACGCGTTTGTGGAACTAATGCTGTGTATCGATATAAGTGTATTGACATTGAGAAAATCATGACGTCAATCACATTATTATATTATTTCATTTATTCAACTAGATAAATTACATGTACATAGTAATCCTAAAGAGGTACACGAAGCCATCTGTATATGGGCTGGTTACACTTAAAAATAACTTAAATAACTAAATTAATAAAAATAATAAATGTTTTGACAATAAGTAAACTTTTTGTAATGACAATTTATTTATATTATGATTGACTTACCCAGTAACAATTTTTTTTTCAATTTCTTCTTTATTATATCCTCTTCAAAGTTTTAATTCTTTAGATCATCAGGTAGACCATTAAAGGTACCTACGTCAACTATTTTTGTTTTCATTGGCCTTCTTAGTTTTAAGACAATCCAATTTTAATCTATTTTAATAGTTACAAATTTTTAACGATATTTCCGAATAATTTAAAGATTTGTTAATAATACCTATTTGTTCATTCTTTTGTATTCTATTAAATATAAACCTTTTGACGAAACGTTGAGTAAAATTCAGGTATGTTTCTACAAAGGGTCGTAAAAGTTTATAATTTCACAATATGATGATGATAATACGTAAAAGCACTGCTAATATGAAACAAAACTTGCGTACGTCAATAATTAAAATATACTCATAGAAAGATTTTTAAACGGTTATTAAGGCTTCAGAATTAAAAGAAATGAAAAAGGAATATAATACCTATTAATCTTGATTCACACTGCTCTTATTTTAGACAACACTTTACATCGGACGCACAAAACACTTAATAGTTCATTAATCTACATCATTACTGTCTACTGTCTAAAATAAGAGCACTGTGAATCAAGATTAATAATATAAGACAACACCACTTCTACCTAATTTATAATACCTATTATTTCATTCCCTTCCAAAATAATTCCAAATACGCCGGAGGATGTATGAAAGATAATGCTAAAAACGACAAATAAATGTCCGCATCAGTATTTATTAGATTTACTGTCATATATAATGACCACGATTTTACAAACAAATTTCAGAACTTCTTCCACCTTGTCGGGACTGTTGAATGTTGAATTCACGCATTGGTTATTTTATTCCAAGTCAGAATATTCTACGTTTTCACTTCCCTTAAGATTACTTTTGAAAATGTAGCGTCATTCTATTAAACCTTCCCAACAATTATATTTTAAACTCAAGTAAGTTTTTCAGGTGTGTAACAATCTATGGTTGATCGCTCGACCCCCCCTCTGAAATATTTTTTGATAACTAAAGTAAAACTGCCCCTAAAACATGTCAAGTTAGAATCTGAACTTTTTGGTCACGATCTTGATGTGAGACGTTTTATATACTCGAGTTTTGAGCAAGTAACGTTATCCTCTCGTGTTACAGGTAAAATTTTCCAAAAATTCTATTAATATTGCTTTTCTGTGACTTTTGAGGATATTGTTCCGCAATTATGCTGTCACTAAAAGTTCCTCTGTACAATTCAGAAAACATTAAAAAGTAAAGCACTATCATTCGTGAAATTTTCGGTGGTCATTGGCCCACTCAAAACGTATTAAAAGAATCGTCATGAACTTTATGAAGAATCTAAAAAAAATTAGTAGTGCTCTTTTTCAATCAACTTCACAGAAAATGTAGAATTACTTGTACATACGAGTATTAACAATATCGGTTGGAACGAGCGTTTACTTATTCCTTTCTTTTCCGAATTCAAAACGATCACCTGACCTTATTAAATGGCTGAGAGACTCATTGAGTTAATATAAAAGAAAATGTGTAGCACTGGGTTACATTGAACTGAAATGGAGTAAGTTATGGGGCAAAAACAGTGTCGTGGTGAAGAAACTACTTTCGTGATTTCTGAAGACTTAACAAACAACGTCTTCGAAAAATATATAATCCTTCCCCCGTCGGGTTCCTTCTCTTATGTCATTCTAGTTCAACGCAGGAAAATACTGAGTCAGGACTATGTTGAGACATTGAGATACTTCACACCTGATGCAAGTAACGAGTCATTCCAGTATTTTTGCTAAATAACGAAGATATATAAGTTTTGCAGATAGATACATATCCGTTAGAATTGCGAAGAAAAATAACCACAGTTTAACACATGCTGTGTACACAAATGAAACTGACCGTTCTCATATTCTCAACCGTGAGAAACATGGTCATTACAACTCCGGGGGTATTTGATATCTCCAGCCAGGTGCAAATGGCGACGGACCGAGAACCGGGGCCGGTCTTCTATACGCAAAACTTCGCGTCGACTGTTGGCCAGGATGAGAGATGAGGTCTACGCGTCTTGTTTGGAGCAAGAGCAGGAGACCGAAAGAGAAACGCGTTTCTGTTCCTCAGTCGTAATTAGTACGTACTTTTTATGAGATGAATTACGTAATCCGCTAGATCGAGAAAAAATAATTTTATTGATGATATGCCTGCCTGTGTGCTTATGATAAATCTACTTTATAAAACGTATTTACGGAGAAAATATATTAAAGAAAATTATTTCAAAATAACTTGTTTGATTTTCAAATATTCCGAGTATCGTTCAGAAAAATCCTTGAGGACTTTGTGCTAAATATAATTTTTTTAAAGTTTTTATGTATCAAGTTTATGATAACAAAAGACATTTGTACACTCTCGTAACCTTCAAATCTGGTCTGAGAAACTTGACAAAATAGAAATGGGAGAAATAAAAGAGCAAGTTAGTGGCTATATTTAAATGTTTTCCTTACGAACGGAAAACTGGCGTTCCAATGCTGGACGGTGGAATATTCCCGCTAATTAAAAACTGATGCTGTTGTAAAAGTTTTTGAACGAATGCTAATATTCAGAAAAAGCACCAACATCAGCAATATCTAAAATTCTGTATTTTTTTTAGTATATTCTGTACATTTTACAATTATATTGATTCTTCAACACAATTTCATTTAGTGATTTTATCAAAAGCTTGTCAACAGTGAAATATAGTACTCTTCTTTCTGGGATCATGTTTATCTTCATTCCTACATGAAATAGTTTAAGTGACAAAGCCCAATCGGTTAGGAGTGAAACAGTTTTACAATCGAGTGGCACGAATGTAATAGACTGAACTCGGTCTTACAGTGCCAATTCCTCTCGAAAGAGTGCACAGAGTACGGTTCCTTTAGACACCTCATTTCTGAGTATAGTTCTTAAGCAAGGATGTGACTCTGTGTGTCCCTGAACCTCCATTTTCTCCTAACACAGCTCAATTAGGCATATTTTTTGTTAGTGTGAGCCAATTTTATCCTTAGTTCTCAAAGTTACGATTTCTTTGGCAAAATTTCGGTGGCAAAACAACACAGCCTTTCACGAAATATAAATATGTGTTATAAAAACTGTATTATTTCCCTTAAAACAGCAGTTACAAACAACATATTACCACGTGGGGGGCAATATACTAATATCGTCTCCGGAAGAAGCAAGGGACCATTCCATCAGTTACAATCAAGGGCCCAAAGGCAACGGTGGATTTAATTTTAAAAGAAGTTAATATTAACAACATCAGTGTATTATTCCCAAAATAAATCATAGCAAAATAAGTCAAAATTCGAGAATAATAATATTAATGGTATTAATGACACTCCCGTCTCTAGATCCAAGATTTTCATGCGAGAAACCAACACTTCGACTATCCGTAGGTGACATGACAAATTAGCATTTAGACACGTCCTAACAACACCTATTTAGGAAGTCCATGAACTCTGAATACCCTCGTTGTTTTTGTATGCATATTTACGTGGCAGCAGGTGCGTGAAGGGCTGTTGGAAATGGGTCTGACCAGCGAGCGGGAAGGGGATCCCCAGGGGTTTTGATGCCGAGGGTCCAATGAGGTCTAAACGAGGTGCCGATCTTCACGCTCGCTCCTCCGCGAGCACGTGTGGCCCTCCCGCCCGCGTCGCCGCCGCTCGCTCCGTGATTTACTGCTCTCGGATGTGCGGTGGTGGTGGTGGTCCTCGCTCCCGCGCACAGGGTGCCTACATTACGACGCTCTCGAGTCCTATACCTCGCTTTATGGGGGACGCTACGTCAGAAATTCGCGTGTTTTTATTGGACGAGGGAGTTTATGTTTTGAATAAACAAGGTAGATAGTGTAACTTTTGTCGGTGTACTTCAAAACTACAAAAAATCACATTTGTGATTCTGTAAATGTATTGATTTGTTTCGTTCATTCTTCGTAAACTCATTCCAGGAAGAACTACCTTAATTATTTCAATTTTCACTTTATATCAAGAATATAAAAAGGAAAAATAATCACTAATTCTCCAAATTTTTCGTAAAAATTCTTTATTATTTATATTATTTGTCTGTGTAAAACTATTTAATCAACCAGCAAGTAAAAATAACTCTCAAAGATTCTTTTTAATATTAGGTATATAGTTATTGTTTATAAAGTATATATATTTGTTATGAAAATAAATTATTTCCCCGTGACTTCTTGTTTTGGTACGAGAAATGTCTTTTGAACTAACTTTGGTATCGCGAAATATTAGTTTGAAATCTTTACATACACGGAATTCTAAAACAGCACGGATGTAAAAACATCCTAAGCAAACTGGATGCAAGATATATCCCTCTTTAACGGCGCAACATCCCTTTTGCTTACTTTTTCTAAGCACCTTCCGTAACAAACAAAGCGTGCATTCAAGTCTGATATTCACTTTCTTCTGATAATTTTTTTGTAAACCAACAGAGATACCGAAAATCAAGGAATTTTCCGTTTTTTCTTTGTAAAAGAACTTAATATCAGTTTAGTTATTATTATTGGAGCTTTAGGGCTCGCTAACAACAAAGTCATTAGAACCATAATATCAGTTCTAAATGTCCTATTTAATATCCCATAATATATGTTTTTTATCCACGTCAATAGTTAGTGTATTCAAATGAATTCGGCGAACCTAAAGCACCAATAATAATAATAATAACAACAACAGCAGCAAATGAATTCATATTTCCTGTATATCCTTTATTACTTCAAAGTCGTGATAATTTGATAACAATTGATTAAAATGAGAAAGCGCTGGAATGCATGCATATTATATTATTTCTTATTATTTCTTAGCTTTTCGGAAGAAGATATGGCAATGGTCTCTATTACTCCTTAAATACTTCACGCGACAAGCAGACGGAGCCTCGCCATCGAATTCCTCACAGCTCCCCCGGGTTTCAACTTCTCCTGNTCCTCTCCTCGTCGCTGTCGAGTGCATAACCGGCATCGTCATCAGCTCCCGCTCGCCTCTACCTCCCCGATTTCGGAAACGCAATTTCACGCACAAACAATCTCGTGTCTCAGATCTCGACTTCAGTTTTCCAAAATCGTATTTACGCTCTCCACATAGTGCATTGAAATTGAACACAAAATTGCGTGACACAGAAACCTGAAACAGTAAGGCGTATGAAAAGTACTTGGTGCTAATGCGAAATAGAACTTATTCTGTCATACTCGGCTCATAGTGATAATCGAAAGCAGACGGACGCGCTAAAAGTGATTCTACAATATTCCTTTAACTTAAAATGAGCATTTTCACAATAGAATTTTCTTTCCATTTCAATGTTTTTCCTGCACTGTAGATAACAATACAAAGTATATTGAGATGGTTTCCAAAAACATGTCTGTCATTTCAGTTACAGTACATCATCTCAGCCTACGACATTATAGTATCCTGGACTGTTAGTGAAAAAGTGGATTTGTAATAAGCAAAAATGTATAAAAGATTTAAGAATTGCTAATTTTTCACATTGCACCATATGTTATTGAATAATCCTGATCTTTCCCGTGACTTGTGTGGTGGTTGTATGAATCCTACATACTTTGCGTTTTCTCCCTTACCCTGTTCTAAATTTTCTTGAAACTATCATTCTCAATCATCAATAATAACATATTTTTTCAATCTCAGATGGTGTGTCGCGGTTCCAGAAATACATTGAGTAGAGCATATGAAAACGAAATTCTTCATTTGGAACCCAAATAAGAACCAGAAAACTAGTATTCATGAAACGTATTTATTAATTTTTTAAATTAATTGTTCATATTTGGAAAAATGTTCGCAAAACATTATCTCAGGTGGGGGTGGGGGGTTAAACCTGAACAGTCCATGTGTTACCTCACTCTTCAAAAATTCGTTGAAGTACATACATCAGTTAATAGTTAAAATGTATTAGTGGGCGAATTATTCTCAATAGGTTTCACATTTTTCTATCAAAAATTAATTATTCGTGACTAACACTCGCCCCTCCCACCTTGCGTCATGATGCCATCTCTTTAAATGAATACTGACTGAACCATTTCTTCAGAATATCGGCGCGAGAACAAAGGGACAAAAATCAGTTCTGTGGTATCAGGCATTTTATTGTGGATTCTTATTATGCCTTACATCTCCGGGGTCCCGGTGATATGAAAATTTTGAGGAAGTTTTTGAAAAAAAAAAAGATGCTATTTTTGTCAATTAACACTTCTTTTACAACCTAACGCGAATAATACACCTACGCACCAAATATAATTAATTTTTGTGTCCAGAAGCTCCCCTCCTCCTTCCCGCCCCCTTAGCTCAATCCGCACACAGATATCAGAGAATCACGCAAATATTCGTCAGATCTCGCAATCGAATAGTTTGACGATCGCAATATCTTATCTCCACTATGTAAACTTATGTACTCCTATGTAAACATAAAAGTAAAAGTAGTGGCTGCATCATTGCACCAACCTCGAAAAATGACTGTTTGTTGTATCTGTCAACCCGATATCGACTGGCTAATAAAATATCTTCAACTGTAAAATTGTATTGTAACATCTGATGCTTTGAGGAAATCTATCTTGTAAATTGCATTGATTGTAAAAATGTGGTCAATGGCTAACGACCTCTGTTGCCGAGCCAAATGTAAATGAAATAAAAAAATATTAAGAGACGGAAAAGTTCGTCGCTCGTCGCACTCCCTCGGTGTAAAAAGCTGTTGTTTGAAAAGCACAGGGCGTGGGAAACGAGGCAGAGAACCACGCAGCATTTGATTCCGCGTAGTGGTGCTAGCAGCCGCCGCCGTTTCCACCGGCGATAGATGATTCCCTCTCTCTCTCTCTCTCTCTCTCTCTCCCTTCACTCTGCACTGATTCCGTGGTCGTCGACGAAGCAGACATAGACCAGGGTCCCACCGAACAATGGGATGCGGACACGCCTCCACTCCCGATACGAAAGCTCCACCAAGAGAGAGAATGAAGAATGAAAACCCATTCATCTCAAGGCAGACCCAATGAAATTCTAGATTATTCCGTCAGCGTAGAAATTTAAGATAATTCGGAAACAGGGTCGACCAAAACTACAACCACACTTCGCGGCATCAGAGCAGGTTCTCGAAAGAAATACGTATTTATAAATCATTTGGATCGATCTTCTTTTCTCGATAACCATAACTCTAATATTTTTTTCGAAATCGAAACAAGAAATAATAGCATTCATACTTCCAGTTGTATGTATGAAAGCAATAAATAAACAAGATGTTGTGGAATTCGATGAAAAATTTAATGATGAAATACTGGCTCTTTCTAACCAGTTACTTTATGAACAATGTTGCTTCACCAAAATCCTCTGGCCCCAAAAACAAGTCTTTCGGAAAGATTTCTGCAATCGATGACCCAAAAACAAGCCCTTGTGGACGTGGATCTGAAACACTAGTTCACATAGTATTCGACTGCACTCTGTACGGACAGGAACGAGGTAAACATGAAATGGCTTAAGTCAAATGGGTTAAGTGACTTGAAACGAAGGGATGCATGGATAGGTACAAAAGGAAAATTCGATTTTATCTCAAGATTTTTAACAGAAATAGGGACGATGAGGTATGCATTAAAAGAAGCTGGAAACAAATAGTAGAAACGAGGAAAGGAAAGAAGTGGAATAGTTAGAAAAGAAAAGTTTGATAGATATGTTAGGAAAGATGTAACACTTGTATTTGGCAATAAAACCCTGGTATTAGGAATACGGTACAGGGTCTGTACAGATAACTTAAAAAAATCGACGACCTGATTCTTCCTCGTATCATTGATTTGATTCTGCTCATGAAAAGGAAGTGTAAACATGAATTCCCAAACTAGAGACATTCTGTAACTGAGTCCGAAATATAATATACAATTGTACGTATAATTATAACGTATAATAATAGAAAATGATTAAATATTTTGGAAATTCCATGTATTGTAAAAAAAATATTTTTTAAATAAAAATCCACATAAAAATTACAGATTACAAATATGTTTAAAAACTATTTGAGTACCCTAATGCGAAAATACATAACCATACAATTGTACTTGAAAAAGAAATTATGCTAGCTTCAGAAAATCATGAAGTCGTTCAATTTTTGGAAAAAGTCTCCAATTCAAGGATAACCTTAACTACTTTCCTGGGGTCAATTTTGACCCCAAGAGATACATCTTTAGTTGTAGTGAGAGGAGTAGTTGATGGGCGAGGCTATGCATGCTGGTATTCTCAGCTTACGATGTCGTGCGAGGAGACTGTTTTATTTTCTCCAGATCAGTTGAACATAAAACATGTTCTTCCCATTCTACGGTTTCAGTAATTTGGACTGCCAGTGAAGAAATGAATTCGTAATAATCACTACTATGCAAAAGGTTTAACAATTGCAAAAAAAATTTATATCGTTGCATGACAGAAATGAATTATCTTCATCTTTCCTCATGGTAAAGGAACCTGTCTTGGCACAAACGATTCAAACGTTCCTATATTGCATCATTATAAATGAATTATGAGAGAAAATGGAAGTGTGACCTTCGAGGGACTGTTCAAACTTTGATTGAGTTCCGCTGTCGCTCGGAAACAAAGACAGCACCTTCTGAGACGGCTCAAGTGGAGAGATTCAATTTTGAATGTCGGCCGCATCCGGTGTGATTCCCATGTGTTCACAACGCGTGCTCCAGAGGTTGTTTGATGGATCCTCCTGTCAACACCTCTCACAAGCACAAGTGCCTTGCGGGGAAGCGTGGCCAAAGATTAGGCACGCGGAACTCGAGCAACAGCCACGTCCAAATGGGATCGATGACATGCGAAGAGGTATATGGGGTAAACCATTCATCGCCAAGAAAATAGGTAACATTCCGTAAAATTCGGGCGCAATATGGCTAACTTAGCAAAGAGCGGCAGGTGTGTAATTCAGAAATTGTAACCCGCCCCCCGACAAAAAAATCCAATAGACTGAAAACTGTTCTTTTCTATTCAAATGCAAATATTTCCTCTGTATATCTAATGTGTACTCTGCATGTCTGATATATATTATAAGCTATTAGGATAATACAGAGTGAACCATGCTATTTAGCAGCAGTCAGTGGCGGATCTTGACCGTAATCAAGGGGGATCATTTTTGTTTAAAAGCTATAGTTTCACAACACAAATTTTATAAGTATTACCTTAAATGAAATGCATAAAATAAATAATTAACAATCTGGTAGTATTAATATCAGATATTTATTTAAGTTATTAACATGGTATTATTAGTTTTATTAATATGGTATTATTAGTTTTATTAATATTGTATTGTTAATAACAATAACAATTATTAATCTGGCAACACTTTTACAAAGTATGCCATTTATCAACTTCAATTTTATTTGGTAAAAGAGTTCAGATTAACCCCCTTAACCGGTCCCTCACATAGATCCGCCACTGTCAGCAGAAAATTTTCATCGCTTATTTAAAACCCACGAAAATACGAATACAGGGATGTTAAATTTGTTGAGTTAGAACGAACTGCAGTAGCGTAACAGAACCGCCAATATTTAAACATTTGGGGAGGGGGGGGGGAAATAATGCATTACAAAAGCGTCGGAGACCTCGTCCCGGAGCGAGAGGCAATTCTCTTCCCGTTCATTAAATTCGGAAAGCGTTAAAACATCCTAAACAATTCTCCGAAGCGTCCTGTTTCGAGGACGAATGACGTATTCTTGCTTTTAACATTTTCGACGAAGAGAATAGAATAGAAAATTTAATCTCATCTATGGCTTGTTGCTTCGGGGGTATGTTATAAGTTTCAACTTCCTCAATGGGGACTCAGACGAAAGTGAGGTGTTACTAACTAATGACAGTTATTGACTGATAATAGCTCAGCCAATTCCTTGACACACTTAATCTAATCCGGCATAATGGATCAACAACTCATTATTACTTTCTATTATATCTGCATCTTTAGCTTTGCTCATCCAGTAATTCTACTATACCGCGGTGCTGGTGTGAGAATAGAAAGTATCATACAGCACGGGCGATATTAACATCAGCCGATTTATCGAATAGAATGGGTATTAAAAATCGTATTGACGTGAATTTGAAGAGAATTAATCCAGTGATATCTTCTTGATTCATTGGGAAGAAATTTTTTTTTTGTGCTAACACTCAGCACAGTGACGTGTGCCAGCGCAGTGTTACCCATCTCTAATACGCATGGGGTCGAATGTGACGAGTATAAATGTACAGGTTGAGGGACAGTTTAATTTGAACCCATTGTTACGAAACTATTTTAAATTAATTATTTTATTTTCTATCGAAAACCACAACTTCCGAGTACCTACTCGAGGAGGAGAGTTTCATCGTCAACAGCCCTCAGCTGAAAATTGCGACTGACTGGGAATCGAACCCGGGAACATCCTGCTCTGGCCGGAGGTGTGCTGTCCACTGCACCACCTACCTCGACTCCCAAGTCTGTGCGCAACATCCACCCAGCCTGTTCTGGTG
>NNCF01127764.1:20112-57579 GCA_002313205.1 Laupala kohalensis | reverse complement strand
CCCGTGCGCCAAATCGGGTGGATGTTGCGTATGGATTTGGGAGTCGAGGCGGGTTGTGCAGTGGACAGCACACCTCCGGCCAGAGCAGGATGTTCCCGGGTTCGAGTCCCAGTCCATCGCAATTTTCACCTGACCGTTGACGACACATAAATGTATGTTTAAACGAGGACTGAATAGTGGGATCATCACTTCTGCGTGTCTTTATGCTTAGGCAATAGAACGACATTCAGAAAACGTATTTCACTGAAGATGCGTTATTTAAGTGCAAGCATACCAATGCAAACGTCTCTCCTTGATCGACGGGTTTCTGAAAACTCCATCAATTAGGTGGGACCCGATGTGCTTGAGGATAAATATAGTAGCGTTTTTCTCTGATTCCCTTCAGATTTCTCCTTGGCGAGGAAAATAAAAAATTCCAGCTTTTACTTTTTAACTGTGACGGATTGGAATTGGAGGTTGTTTAAATAATTTTTGCGATGTTATGTCGATCTGAAAATAGATTATCAATGTTTGTGTCTCAAAAAATTACAAGTTTTCATGCTTGAATTGTTTTAGTAGTTTTAATAATCTACAATGTAGTTTACAGTATTTTCCAATAATGGATTCAGCGAAGTGTTAAAGCGGAAAAAGAAACACCATGTAATGTAAACACAGTTCAATAGAATCACTAACTTGTGCGTAATTAATTAATTCTGTATTTACGCGTCATATGGAAATGAAATAACAAACGTACGAGTGTATTATAACTTAAATACTCGGGTTAACGTTTATGTATAATATAATATATAACCCAATAACTCTGGAAACGTTAACATTCAGAAACTCCTCTCTCCATATTACACTCGCACTACGAAATAAACTATGGGCTTTAATGACCTCGATGTTGACGAGCCCTAAAGCCCCAACCAAAAAAAACACGAAATAATCTGGATCCGCCACTGTTTGTGACTACATGGATTTCCACCAGGAATCATAACTAGCGGTGCAAATACATTGCACATACTTCCTCATATACGTTTTTCCATCTGCAGCATTGAGTGACAAAAAATATCATAAAAGTGTTGTGTAAATGCAATTTCGTTGTAGACAGAAATTGATGTATTTTCGTATCTGCAGTGCGTTTGCTGTCTTCCTATGTATTTTATCATTATCATATCTTTTATTTCAGTTTACGAAAAGTGTATTCTATGTCTACTTGGTCCATGTACACTGCTAAATATTATTCAAGCTTCTTGAAAAAGTAAACTAATGTGTAAGTGTAGCAGACAGAAATTAATTTACTGCGTCTACACCTAACTTTCAAGCGAAATACCGCAAATGCGGATGTAATGCATACTAATTGTACCTTACGTACAGAAAATTTAAGTAAAATCGTTGAAGAAGTTTTTGAGAAATATTCAAAAGAGCACTTTGACCTTCATGTGAAGTACCCTTTGTTTTAAAGTAAAACAATAGATCACGTGAATCGACAACAAATAAATTCTACCGTCAATTCGAAATATGAATTACACATATTCATCCGTTTACTCAGAATCGCTGCGTACAGACGGACGGATGGACGGATATTATGCCAATAACATCTTTTTCTGAATCAGGGATATCCAAAACGGATATTTCCGTCGTAATCTCGTCTTGAATTTTTTCACGATTCCCACGCAGTCCGAGCTGAACTAACTGAATTTTGCATTAACTCCACTTTTTNTGATGGTAAATTGTACTCCCAAATAGAAGAAGCTGCAACGGATTCACCCCTTTCTCCTGTAATTGCTAACATCTTTATGGGAGCGTTCGAAAATGAAGTTATCGAGAAGCTTTATTTAAAGTTAAGAGTTTGGTTTCGATAAGTGGATGACACTTTCGTCATCTGGAAACTAGGACGTGAAAACCTTGACAGGTACTTCATCAACCAAGTACATACTAACATCAAGTTTACTATGGAGATTGAATTCGATGGACTGTTACCGTTCTTAGATGTGCTCGTAAAAAGGAAAGATGATGGCTCTCTTGGACATAGCGTGGAAGGCAAATCACACCAACCGTTACTTGAATGCTGAGTTCATCCAGCGATCAAACGTGATGTGTTAAAAGCATTAGTCACCCGAGCAAGGAAAGTGTGTGACAAAGAGAGTTTAGACCAGGAATTGAGACTTTTGCGTAATACTTTCCGCAATAATGGCTACAACAACTGAGCCATAAACAATACCCTTAACCCAATCCATAATGTTCGTATAGACGATGAGTTCTCTGAGACCATCTTACTCCCATATGTTGAAGGAGTAAC
This sequence comes from Laupala kohalensis, assembly GCA_002313205.1. Lineage (NCBI taxonomy): Eukaryota > Metazoa > Arthropoda > Insecta > Orthoptera > Trigonidiidae > Laupala > Laupala kohalensis. The sequence continues at coordinate 55,298 of NNCF01127764.1, read as the reverse complement.
TGACAAGGTTTTTTGGGGGGGCTTTAGGGCTCGTCGACATCGAGGTCATTAGAGCCCTGAAAACTTGTACAGGTAGGGAAAATGCAGTTACAGACTAGGGAGAGCCAACATGACTCTCCCCGCGTGTGGGATTCGCCGAACAACTCAACCATAACCACTAAAAACCCTCCTGAATTACAACTCAAAACTCAAATATCAACATATCTCAAAACATTACACATATCATTTTAAAAAAAGAAGGAGAAGAAAGAGGAAAATGAAAGATAACCTAGCGTCGGGATCGAAAAGAACAAGAGGTGATCAAGCAAGGTCAGGAGAGAGAAAGGAAGGAGCATGGCACAAATAAGTGGAAGTAATGTCAGACTCAGCTCGGGGTCCCGTGTTTGCCAAACACGTACTTACTAGATGTACGTCCCCTGGGGGGCGGGAACAAGGTTGGTAAAATTCTCAAGAAACATGACATACAGCGTCCCTGAAAAATTGGGTAAATCACTTGTCAAAGTTACAGATTAATTACCCCCTCTGATGTCGGCTGGAATATTCCATACCTTGTAGTTGTGTCGCGAATATATAGGGGAAACCGGACGAACTGTGAAAGAGTGAGTGAGGGAACACATTAGACATGTATGGTGGGACAACCAACTCAGCCGTGGCCCTCCAAGACTTAAATTTTGACGGTATCCGTATTATTACTGAGGAGGATCGTTGGTGGCCCAGACGGATCAAAGAAGTCAAAGAGATTGCCAGAACACCGAACAATCTTAATGTTGATCATGGCTTGATCCTGAGCAGCCCCTGGAGTTGGGCACTAACTCTCCCTGAGCGCTACACCTCGCTCGGGCACCAAGCGCAGAGTGACCCCACACCCGCCCCACCTGGTCCCGCTCCATCCCGCGCTGATTGGCCGCTGCGCTCAGCCAATCAGGATGAAGTCCCCCAAACGAACCTATATAACCGACGCGTGACTCGTTCAACCTCTCAAGAGTACGACAGCTACTTAGGTCTGTTCGACTATGATATTGCCCTGAAAAAGGTTATAGCATGATGGCCGAAACGTTGGTATTTTTATCTACTAAGACGCGGTTTGTCCCGGACAAACAAGTTCATACTACCCTCCTTTTATTTTTAATACCCCAACAGACATGGGTTATGTGCGGGGGGATGGTTTGTGGGCCCCACCGTGGTAAGAATTTTTTTAAAAAAAATGATAAAAATTAACAAATTACACAAGTTTCTCGATTTCATAGAAAATGAAAAACAATTAATTACTGTCGTAAATGTATTTCTTCAACATAAACTGACTGTGAGTAGAAACTAATTTTCATAACTAGTTTTGCATTGAACATATGATACAAATTGAATAAGGTTTACATTTATTCAATTTCCTGTTACTAATATTTTTGTAAGTCAGACAGGAAGTAAAGTTTAGTGGGTATGTATGGATTGGGTTGTTTGCTACTCCGGCTCATCGCATCACAATGAATGCATTGGAAATATCAACGTAGGAATTCTAAGAATTCTCTTTTGTGTATTGGTTACCTGCAACATTGGAAATCAGGCAATGTAGGAAAGACAGCGGGAAATACAGTAAGACAGATATCTAAATAAACCATAAAGACATAAATGTTTTGAAGTCAAATTATAAGTAGTAACAATAAGAAATAAAGCAAATCATGTTTTATACTGATTGTGATTTAGTAGTTCATTGATGTATACGTGGTAAGTGGGTATAATTATATAAGCCAATTTTTTTTAGAGAGGAGGAGGAGGAGGACCCCTGAATCCTTACCACTCTCACTGGTGGGATGATTATTTTTCCCAATGTATAACAAAAAACTCAACCAAAATTAAAATTCTTAAGTTTAAAAAAAATGTCCAATTTTGGAATAGCTTGCCTCCCTAATTATATGATGTACATCATTGCAGCAGGTTAAATTATTTTTTTCAAAATTAACCTCCCATGAAAAAGAAGTATACAAATATTGACAATTATTTTCTCTGATGTTGATATTGATATTATTTTTCAAACAAGCATTTGTACAGTGAAATAGTTATGTTGAAGACAATAAATTTGTTTATTGACCTCCAAATGGTTACAATGCACAGTTTGTTACTGCTTTTGATTTATTTATTAGTGATTGTATGACGACAGCATTATATTATTTCTGATTGTAGAATATAAGATAATAAGATATGGAGGTAAGTCACTTACTTCACGTACTTTAAAAAAATGTATACCATAGCTTGTATTTTCTAAATACATAAATAAACATCATAATTTCATATCATTTGAAAAAATAATAAGAAAATGTAAAGAATAGACAAGTCTTTAAGAAAATGAAAAGCAAAGAAAAATCATAGCAGAAAATTTTCCTGCAAGGTTGAGAAATGTTTATTGGAAAAACTATTTTTCTCAATTAGTCAGGTTCCTTGGAGGTCTGTGTGCCCTGGCCAGAGAATGGACTCGCTCCCATGTAAATAAACATAAGAAACTGAATCGTAAACATAATATACTTTCTTTGGTGCAACAACAAATACTCTTTTTACTTTATTGACTCTATCAAAGTTTATCAACTTGTGACTAACGTTACATATGAGGCAGGTTATGAACCAAGTATACCTCTTACCAAGAGGTTTTTGCATCCCACTTCTTGACTGAACAAAAACAAAAACATATCTTTCTGAGGATTACCCATGTTATCCTTAATACACCCATATTATTAATTTTTTGATAGTGTTTTTTTTTATTACCATTCAATGCTGTTTTCCATGTTTCTCATCCCTTAAATTTGTTGTACTTGTTTTGTTTTAATGTTATAAATATAGTAAAATTTACAATGTTTTGTTTATAATTTCCTGTAATTTTTGTTTCAGATGCAGACTATCTTGTATCACAATTCTAGTGGTAGTCATGCCTTTACTGGTAATTTAAAGCAGAAGGAAGTACATCGTGCCATTACTCTCCATCCTGTTAAGCAACATGAACACATGTATAGGATACATAGTTATATGAAGGTAAAGATTATACAGATGTTTGTTAAATAATTTTTGGAGCATGCTCTTCTCCCTTATTCTACTGAACGTGAAATGAACATAACTGTCATAAAACTATGAATTTATTATTTGTGAGGTGTGTGTTTGTCTATTTCTTAGATTCTTTTCTGGAAAACGTTCTCTGATTTGTAGTTATATCTAGCTGCATGTTATCATTTCTGTAAATGACATCCATTCTTGCATGAATAATTCAAAATGTATTTGAAAATATTGCAAATTAAATTATTCTTTTTTATTGTCTTATTTGATTATGGGTGCCTTCTGTGTATAGTAATTATTTGTGATGGTTTTAATGAACTGAAAATTTAAACAGAAAAGCTGATGATGCCAAACAAAAAATTGATGATTCAGGTTGGTTAATTTTTTTACCATCAGCTTACACTACCTTTAGCAATTACTTGTTCTATGAAGCACAATTATAATTCAAAGTACTGTAAATATTATTGAGGAAACATGATTGTTACTTGAGGAAAAATAGAAAGACATGTGAATCTTTGAAGGAAATATCTAAGAACATTTTATGGAAGTGCGGTTGTTTTTTAATTCTATTTCTGAAATATCAAAGCCTATGATGTTATAAGACTAAATTTTGGCTTGAGTCTCTCTAAATGATATTTCTTCCGCAGAATTTCTTTGCTTAAAGAATTTTACTTCACGTTAATAAATTATTTGTCCAATTTTGTAGTTCTTATTTGGCAATATGATCCTTGAAGAATATCCACTCCAAAATGTTTGTTGAACATTGTTTTACAATATTACTCAGGGAATTGATTAATATATTTGTCCAACAACTACTATATTGACAATATTTTAAATTACTCTTGATCATTGCATAGAATATTTTTGTGTAATATTTTTATTTATTTTTATTATACCAGAATATTTTAATAGAAAATTCAGAACCAGGGAAGTTAATAAGTGTGTAAATATTTAAGTTTCATTTGTTAATTTTGGGACAGCATACATTTATTTCATATTTGAAGGAGGTAGAAGAAAAATATTTTCAGATCACATAGGTACCTGACAAATAGTAAACTATTCAATTTTATAGTTTTGTTTTCTCTTTACAAGCAGCTTAGGAATATTACAGAGGTATAGTTCATACAGAGGAAGTTAATATTATTAAGAGTACCACTGACAATTAGCATGTGATTTCACATGATAGTATTTTGTTGTTGTTTTTTTATTGGAGTCTACAAGAATTATTCAAAGATGACTAAATATTAGAAAATATGGATATTTACTTTGAAATTGCATGTCATCTTTTCTGAAACAAATCATTTCAGTATCACTCTCAAAAAAATGTTAATACAATTTTAGGTTAGATACTAAATTCCTGGTTATTACTTCACCCATTGAAATACATTGGTACAATCTCAGAACACAGAATGCAAAATAATAATTTGACTCAAAATAATAATTTTTGCTTTATTAAGAAGGTTAATCTCTGGAATTCCTGGTTCCCACAGGCTTTGAAAATTCAAGAGCTACAGCATCAATCTGTCCTTCTTCACCGGAATGTCGCAGCTATGATGAAGGAAATGGGACAGCAACTAGAGCGAGTGGAAGATTTTATGATAGGAAAAAATTTACCTCTTTTTCCTCAAAAGAAAGGAAGCCCAGGATATCTTGGAGATACGAGATATCTAGGTAATTTTATATTTCTGAAATAAAATCCCAGGTTTTAACCATTTGTCACAAACAAAAGTTGGTATTTTGTAAATAAATAATTGATTGATTAATTCAAGGGAATAATTGAGTTTAAGTATCAGCCTAACTATATTACTACTTTATTTTTAAATAATTCAAATAAAGAATTAGCTATATAAATTAAAGTATTAGCCTTACCATAAATTTGTTTACAATCATTATTATTTCTAAGTTGTAATGCTTTAATTCATGAACAAGTCTTCTTGCTTGGACACTTAATTCCACAAATGAGGAAAATTTCATGTATTGTCATATTATCACTGCAGTGCTTCACTGAATTGAACAAGAAATTTAAAAATGTTTCTTATACACTTTAATATTTTTTACAGGCAAGGAACCAGGGCTAAATAAATTTTTACCTAAGAATGCAAATGAAGTTCTCAAATGGGACTTTATTTCTCGATCTATATTCTCGGATGATAATCTCAATCCCCGTCGACGAATGGAGAGTCCTCTTAGGGAAGGATTAGAGGATGTAGTTAGAGAGGTAGGTTTTCCTGCACTGGGTATAATATTGTTATGACTGCTATGAGTAAGGATACACTATTAAAAAACTTCATAAATGACAACCAGAAAATTGAAAATTTATTACCAAACCATGACATGAAACACATTAAAATTAAATTATGTCTTAGCATTATACCACAAATTTTTCCTATCAGTCAGAACTGAGTTTTAGATATGCTTCCCAGATTGGTAAGAGATCAGGAGGGGAGGAATAGCTTTTCAAAAGAGCATGAATTCCTTATTTATAAAATTAATTTCCAGATCTTGATCAACTCAAAAGAATATTATTGTAAAAAATTAATTTATTCTTAGAATTCTAAAAATGTTCACCAGGAACTGTGAAAGTAAATAAAATTATGTTTTTTTTTATATATTATGAAGGAAGAGTACTAGAATGACAATTCAAATATCTTTCAACTATTTAAATAGAACCCAACACATAGATATTGTGAAGTTTACAATTAGCAAAATGCAATCCATTATAACAACACAAGAAAAGGGAAATGAAGGAAACAAATCTTAAACATGACAGCATTAAGTCTTCTAGGAGTACATATCTCTAGTTTTATGATGCGAGGGTTTGATTTACTGAATCAAGAAAATGTTCTTTTAAAAATGCATACAAGCAAAGTTCTGTAAACAGAAGATGCCATTTATGGTGTGAATTTATTTCATTTTTTAAAATAATTGATTGACCACTGTCACAGAAATTTCTTATTTAACATGTAGGATTATAATCATCCAAGTTTTGCTCACTACTAATATCCGGTTCTGTTCTATATCTTGGGTCCAACAGTGATGACCTTTATTTTTGGCCCATAGCAAAGTGATCAATTTTGCTGGTATATTTTTTATCCTTACACCCTCCATAGTATTTTATTTTCACTATTTTCATTCACCTCTCCAAAGTCACTTTATCTCATTTTTTCTTCTAACCCCAGGTTGTTACTTCTAACCTTGATGTAGAAATTTCCCATAACTGCCACAACATCCTATTCTTATAATTAAATTACATTCTCAAGTTGAAAGCAAAAATGTTGTTTCTCCAACTTAGTAGAGTCTGCACTCTGAATATTACCTGTCAGTCAAAGAACTATCTTCTCGATTTAATTCTTCTCCATTGTTACATTGAAATTTGGTACACAACATAATCCTTTTCTAAGGATACTTTCTTAAAAAGTATTTTATTTAGGAATATTTACCAAATAAAGAAAGATTGTTAATTAAAATTTTTACTATATTGGTTAGATTATTTGAAACTGCATCAGAAAATATATTTATTTTAAGATTACTTAATCTGCCACTTGATTACAAATTCATTGTTTTGCCATAAACATAGTTAAAACATGTAAATAACAATAAGGTAATATACTCTCTGGAAGCAAGCAATGGAACATCCCATCAATTCTGATTTAGCTGCTACAAGGGAAATTAAGGCAATCTAAAGAGAAAATATACTCATACACACCAAGATAGAGTGAAGATTTAAGAAATATAACCATAAAATATAATAGCAATACAATGAGCATGCATGAAAATAGTTTAGTATTTTAATTAATTATTATAAAAATACTATAAGAATGATGTAGTAAAGTATGTAGGGATACAAGAAATAAGAAAATTAATCAATTCACTGTATTATATTAAATATTAACTTGAATACAAAAAAATATTTCGTGGGATATTTATAACAGTTCAAATCTGTAGTAAAAATCTTCCTACTGTATCATTGCTTCTATAATGCCAAAGAATTTATGGATTTTAATTACAGAAATTAATATTGATTGATTGTAAAAAAAAAACAGTTTTAAATATCCCATGAAATATTTTTTAAATATTGTTTTTAATTTTCTAATCAGGATTACGATTAATTCCTTTTATAAATTCCCAACACAGCTTGATACACTAATATAAGCACATATAGCTACTCTAGTTAGTATAATTATAATGCATATTATTACTAAACAATAATTGATAATGCTAAGTTTGTGATAATATCAATTCTATTTTTTTTTTTGTTTCTTTGTAGAAGCTCCAGCTAGTGAGAGCCATACATCAGTATCTTGATTCAACTTAGCCAAGTTTTTGTAGAATTAATGAAATACAATGTTAGATATAAATAAGTAATCAATATCTTGACCTCCAAACTTCCTTTTTTTCCCTCTAGTTTTACTAGGAATCTAGATAGGAGATGAAATGACCCTTACTTGTATCAAATTTTACATTGAACTGGATATAATTTTGAGTTATTTATTAGTCATTACTTTAACTGATAATCATTTAAACTAATAACAATACATTAAGTTTATACTACTGCTGACGCCGGTATATGGAAATTCGTTCCATTGAAATGGAGCCATAGTAAAAATGTTATATATGACCATACTGTTTGGTTTGTTCTATTTTCTTCAATCAATATTCAATTACTTGAGAACAACAAAGTGATACCATCCATAATTATGATTTAATTTGCACATTAATATCTGGGCAGAGCATCCAAACTTTTAGAACTCAAAAGAGGATTGTTTGGACAATTTGTAAATCTCACCCCTGAAACTCTTGCAAACCTTTATGAAAGGAATTAAATATTTTAACACTTCCCTGCATTTATATTTATGAAACTGTTGTGTTTGTTAAGACTGAATTACTGAAATGCCACCCATTTCATACAAAACAGTTTTGTTCACAAACATAGTCCTTGCAATGGGAATAATACTCATTGTTCGAGAGTGTCAACCGCACTTTGCCAAAAGGAGCCGCTTCATGCAGGAATCGTTCTATATAATTCCCTATCCAAAAATATAAAATATATTATTAAATTGAATCTCTTCAAATCCACAGTTAAAAGTTACCTATTGCACCAGTGCTTCTATACTGTAAAAGAATTTATTGATTTTAATAAAAATTAAAGCCATCTTGTACTTTGTCATGCCATTGTTGTAGTACTTTCAAAATATCTGATAACAATTTCAAAACTATTTTCCTACATGCGTGTATTGTGTCTCATTATTCATATAAATTTAGTCGTATATGTATTTAGTCTTCCTTGGCACGGTTGTGTATATTAATTCTGAAGCCCCATCCTGATCTGGGTTTTTCTCTGGTTTTCCTTAGGGTAGAGGCAGATTTTTTATAAAGACTTGCCAGGCTCTTGCCTAGGATGGCATCTATTGAAATAATTTTTCACGAATTTAGTGTTATTTAATAGTTATGATTTATCAACAATACTTTCCGAACGATTTATGGTTTGATAATAATACGTACTTGTGAAATGACTTTTCTGTGTTTTATTAAATACAATATTTGTTGGTATTATGTTAGGACTATAACACATGCTGAACTATTTATTATCGTTAGGAGTATGTTGAAATGTTAAATCTGCCTCTGCGTTATGGCCCTTGATTGGAATTAATGGGATGGTTGCTTCCTTGCTTCCAAAGAGTAAAATTAGTTTATTATCCTCCATGTGATCATATGCAGTTTGTAACTGCTTTTCTGACAATAAAGTTTATTCATACTTTGTTCAAAGTTAAAAATTACTCTGCTGCATTAATCTATGAAAAGTAACTCCAATTAATGAATGAAATTTGAAGTCACTTTATAGTTCATGTTTTTTATAAAAAAAATTTAAGAGGAAAATTATTCTATGAGATGAGTCAAATAAAATGGTTAAATATCTCATGACCCAAAAGTAATATCTTTTGGACTTTAGGACTGTGAGTAAACAGGGGAATTTTGTTATAATGTTGTCAAAAAGTGCACGAATCATGTGTGAAAGATTTTATCAAGTTTTTTCTTCTTCCAGGTCATGGATATGATTAATATGTACTCAAAAGAACGAGGAAGAGTGATTGAATACCGTGATATACTATATGGATATCAGAATCTGAATTCGTTATACGGAACTGATTACATTCTGGACATGCTACTGATGTACAAAAAGTATAGAGGTCGCAAAATGACAGTCCCTGTAAGAAGACATGTTTACCTCCAGCAACAGTTTTCAGGTAACGAAGAAAATCCAAAGGAGTAAAGAAAGAATACTATAACTAAATGACTTATTTAGTTCAACAATAAATGAGATTATTATAGAGAGATTTTCTGAAAGCAAAAAGGTAGCTGAATTTATTTCTCTTGTTCTAAGTTCTTCACTTCTCATTCTCTAGTTGTTGTCTAAACATGTACAAAAAGAATAAAACTTTTTAATGTGATGTCTTATTGAGATGAATAATTAATTGCTTTGTATTTTGGTGTTCCAGATTTGGAAATAAGAGAAATACATGAAGGTGAAGAAGTGGAGAGTCCTGCAAGAGATAGCGGTGAACTTGCAGTTGAAGATCTCCCCGATGGAAAAAGTGGCATGCCTGGGGCAATAAAAGATGCATTTGAAAGTGGATTACTAAAAATTGGAGAGTCTTTTCCCTTCGTTATGGGATCTCGACTACCAAAGAAAACACCAAGTATTAAAGATAAACTAATTAACTTTATTCTTCCTTTATCTGGAAGATTCGAGACTTTTGAACGCTTCATATCAGTATTTGAAGAGGTGTGTCTGAAGAATAATGAAAAAGTGTCATTAATAGTTGTTTTGTTTTCCAACGATAAGGAAAATAGTTCAAATGCAACTGTAAAAATAATAAATGACCTAGAAAGGACATATCCTGAAGTTCATTTCAGGATTATTCAAGTGATGGATTCTTTTGCTAGAGCTTTGGCTCTTGAAATGGGAGCAGCGCAGTGTAAAGATGATGATCTTATATTTTTTATTGATGTAGATATGGTGTTTACTTCAAGTGCCTTAAATAGGGTTAGGACTAATACAATCCAAGGGAAACAAGTGTATTTTCCTATTGTGTTTAGTGAATTTGATCCAACTGTTGTGTATAAAGACTCTGGGTTTGCCACTGTCCCAAATCATTTTTTAATTAACCAAGACAGTGGGTATTGGCGGCAATTCGGTTTTGGAATTGCTAGCATGTATAAAAGTGACCTCAAGAGAGTAGGTGGTTTTGATACTTCCATTCATGGTTGGGGAAAAGAAGATGTAGAACTTTTTGATAAATTTGTGGCAGCATCTAATAACATAACTGTTTTCAGAGCTGCAGATCCACATCTAGTTCATGTTTTTCATATTGTTGACTGTGATCCTAAGTTGGATGAGATTCAACTTCGTATGTGCAAGGGCACAAGAACAGACACATATGGAGGAGTGTTTCAACTTGCTCAGTATATTTACTCCCATAAAGAAATTTTATCATTTGCAAGAAATAAGAATAAACATGAACCACCGTCTTGATATTTGATTTATTTATTATTTGTTTTTGTTTTTTAACAAAATGGAATGTTGACCATACCTATCCTCTCCTATCCTTTAGTCCTACAGAAGTCTGGAAGTAAAGGATAATATGTGGAAACATTTTTGTCTGTATTATATCCATATTGTAAATATCTAAAATATTTCTTTTATCACATTGAAGTTCTTTGTTTGCTTATAGCAATTTATGAAGGGGCATATCTAATACCTATTCTATTAGGGATTAGTTCATATTGAAATGATGAAACAGAAATAAAAACTATGATAAACATTTTTCATTTGAAGAAATTCATCATAATAACAGAAAGCTACTCAAATTTTGATGTTGAAATACATACAACTATTTATGATTCATGCGAATTGATAGAATACACAAAATTAAAATGCTCATCATACTCACTTAGTATGCAAGTTCTCGGCAGACTATTGATGTGACTAAAACTAAATTGTTGACGATTCCAAGCATGCTGCATGATATTGACTTCATGTCAAATATAAGTGTCAATGATAATTACAATAATGTATTGTCAAAAAAGCATTTACAAACTGTATACAACCACAAGAAGGATTATAAACTAATTTACTCTCCAAAAGCAAGTAAGGACAATCAGAGTAATCAATTCCAATCAGAGGACCCAGAAGCAGTGTCAGTTTTAATATTTCTGCACTCTTAAGCTGAAATTATGGCTTGCTCCTTTCCCCCTTCCCTCTTAAAAAAGCAAGAATGTTTCACTGTTTGTTTAATACCCACAGATTTTTAACAAATGTTATTTTCAATAGATTATAATAGTTGAGTTATTTAATGAATTTGATATACCAAAGATAGATGTCTCATCTTATTTTCATTCATAACTTTTTTATGGAAGTCCTTCTCACATTCAGTTTTGTAGTACAATTCTGGGAGCAGATGAAAGTTAAATATAACTATAATTTTATGCGCAATACCAAAATTTAGAGGTAGTAGCACTGACTCATCTGAGGTGTTGGACTATCAATTATAAGACAAAGTACTACAAACTTAAAATGCATTTGTTTTGATCTTCCCAAATTCTAAAGAAGTTCAGCATGGATGTATTTGTTGATTCTGAGATAGTACTGGGGTCTACATACTCTGCCGTTCTCTGCTACAATCATGTATTCTGAGCATATTCTCTTCATGATGTTTACATGATATTTCTTTTCATGTGTAACTACAGTCTGAAATTCTTCTGCTTTCAAGAGGAAAAGAAAATTAACACTTCTTTTAAAATAGCTGCACAAAAAGGAATCTAATCTCATCTCAAATATATATTAGGGTAGTGTTTAAATTTTTTGTCATGCCCTCAATTGTATCAGTTAAGAATGTTAAACAAAATGAGCAGTGTAAAATTTCAGTTGATTTGGAAGATAAAAACCTATAACATTCCTGGTTTTTATAAATGAAATTTAATGTAGGAAATCATTCTTTTTCAGGCATTTGAGCATGACATAAACATTTTTCAATTTTTTATGTGAAATTGTTTTTTTTATAATAATAAATTTACTGTAAAAAACAGTACAAACTGCGTATGACCACATGGAGGACAATAAACTAATTTACTCTCCGGAAGCAAGCAAGGGATCATCCCATCAATTCCGATCAAGGGCCCTAAAGCAGAGGCGGATTCAAACATTTCAGCAAACGTTCCTAGATAAGATACAAAGTTAGCTGCAAGTTATAATACTAATAGAATGACAATATGTTTGTAATTTAACGCAAATATGTTTGTAAATTTACATGTACAAGTTATTATTGAACTATAGATTATTCTGAGTAANAAATCATAAGAATTGAAATAACACTAAATTCACGATTTATTGTTACAATAAACATGCCCCTAGACAAAGCCTAGAGAACCTGTATAAGAAATCCGCCTCTACCCAAAGGAAAAACGGAGAAAAACCTGGGCCAGGATGGTATTGTATTGTTTTTGGTGTTATGAACTCAACTCCCATGGTACAAAGTAGTTTTAATTATAACAGCTATAATTATAACTGTCAATTGTCAAAATCCAAAGTTATTTTAAATGTGGGAATTATGTTCAATGTCTCTTTAAACTTTAATGTTCACATTTTCAATTCAGAATATTAGAAAATAATAATGTTATATGCATATGTTTCCAAACAAATTCTTGTTACAATTTGCTGTCTTAAATCTCATTTACAGTTTCTTATGTCAAATTCCTGTTTACATTCCAACTCCTCAAAGGTGTGGATTGTTATTATTATAGAATTCGGCTGAAGTTTCGCCTGGATCATAATTGTTGTTGCTTTTTTTTTTTTGCATTTGAATTAACCTAGTTCGGGGAGTATAAAGACAAATTACCTTTCAATTTTTTAGCAAATTATTTACTCCTATACATCTAATTCATTATAAAGATGCACGGAATATTCATTCCATATGGTTTCATTGTCAATACACATGGACTTGCAGAATGAGACATATTTACCAGAGGACTTTTCAAAAAATTTATGAAATAGCATTACACAAAAATTACTGAACAAATAGAATTGAAATGTTCACTTTTGTATTTCTTAGATAGAGAATATAATTTAAGCTATATGTTTTTATTCAACATCTATGTTTGGAATAAGAATTTAAGGTATGATGCAAACATTCCTTTTAAAATTCCCATAGATATCTGTTTGTTGGTTTGTTTTTCCAAATTATTTATTTTCATATGGAATTGTTTTATTTGTATATGTAGTTAATTTGTTTTTCTTTATGTTACCAAGATAAATCTAACATGTTTGTTTATACACTACACATTCACCTCAACTGCTGAAATGTCGTGACATTTAATAAAAACTTGTCTACAAGAAAAGTCGGAAGAATAATTTCTATTTAATAAGAATTTTAAAACCCAGAAAAGGTAGTTACTGTTTTATTACGTGTTTATATTAATGGTAATGAAATATTTTTGAATCATTGTTCAGAAATGTTTGTGTTTTTATGTATTTTTTATGAAACAATAGATAATTAGTTCCATTAATACAGATTTACTCCACCATTGATATTCTTTTCAATTGTTCAGTACTGATAATAATATCTCAATCATTGTTTTTTTAATTTTTATATGTTTATTTGGTCCAAGGAACTACCTGGTAGTAGTGTATTTGGTAAGAGAATTAAATGTCAAATTTGAAAGATTTTTCGTACTAAATAAGCAAATAATAACTTTTTACATCTGCTTCTGGAGAGTTTGATAAATACCCTACAACAAGACTGTTTTACCATTAAAAATTTCCTTTCCTACTGATAAATTAATTATATTGCATATTGTATCAAAGAGTAGCATTAAAAGTGGGATGTTTTTTTTTTAATTACAAATCATCATTTATGAAATGGAGCTACTTGTATTTATCTGTCTTGCAAGCTCTCTCCCCTGACATTATTTACTAACTAGCAAAATGCAGCTATTCAAGATTTTCCTCTTTTTAATAAGTGTAATGTAAACAGGATTAAAAAATGGATCAAAATTCTCAAACCATGAATATGCTTTCTAATTTGTCACAATATAAAATTTGTTATTGCTTTCTCTATATCTTGATTGTAATATGATATACGCTTGAGAGAGGTTGAGTGGAGTGCCCTAGTCACTCCAGCTTTATTGAATTTGTTGCCATTGACGAACCCTAAAATCCCTCAAAAAAAATTTATTGAATTTGTTTTCAGAATAATTGTATCTTTTCATAAAAAAAATTAGGTGATAGACTTTCAATATTTTCTTATACCATGGAAGACAATAAGTGCCTCTGTAACCTCAAGTCTCCTCACACATAGGAATTGTAGCATTAGTTTGTCATTACTCTGTTGTGTGTGTGTGTACAAAATGTTCTTCTGGAGCACGGAAAATGCATTTATTTTCTTCTGATGTTAGTCAAATTTCATTTGTTTGCCTATTAAGTGTTATTTTATTGTTATTTTCTCTTATAGGATTGAAGACAGAAAGCAAGAGATTTTGCTGCAAGATTTGTTTCCGAATTTGGAAGAAAGTTATACTAGTGATAGTGTAAAATAAAGACCATGTTGCAAAGAGAAGAAATAACTATTGTGTAAACGAAATGGTGCTAGGAAAGGTTGCACTACCATGAAATATTCAGACTCAGACTATGAACATTGTTTGTCGTCTTTAAGTAATAAATCAAACTGATGGACTCATTAAATAATTTATTGTCAAAAAGCAGTTAAAAACTATGTGAAACATGCTTAAGATAAAAGTGTGTGAAACAAATGTAAAACAAGCTGGTTTGAATTATTTTTGAGTGACAATATTATTGGTATTCATATGTACCAAATGCAGAAATATTTGTATCAGCTTTATTCAAGAGCTTTAAAAAGGGGAAAGGCATTTGGTAAGATAAAAAGAGATACAGTTTCAATAATACGAGTTAATTGGTGCTCAAGGGAGTTGAAAATAATAAATATAAATTACTGCTGTAAAGAAGGACATTGTTAAATTTTTTGACTTTTTTTTTATCCAGTGATCACTATATATATGTAGCACAACATTTCAAATAAAAAGTGCCAAAATTCTTGTTGAAAGAGATAATGATAAACATGAATAATTCAACTATTACCATGGGACCAAATAAAGTGGAAGATGACTCCTGGCACAACATGAAGATCAACATGAAGATGCAGTTTTGTAATGAAAACTGGAATAATTTAAAATTATGAAAGAACATATCAACAGTTTACTAGTTAAGTTAGCAGACAAAGAATATCAAGAGAAATGTCAACCTGAAAATACGTGTTAAGGTATAGAACATAATAGTTTTATGAAGATTTATAATTTTATTCATGTTACTAGGATTTTATTACTTGAATGCTACCATATGTATATAAACACCTAAACAAGGCCAAAATTCCAATTGACACAGGGTGCAATAAAAATTTGTCATCACTGTCTAAGAAAAAATGTAAAACATCTGAAGATAATAACGATTAAAAATATAAATGAATATACTTGATGGGTATTTATTTCATTCCAAGAGTTAAAACCTAGACGCAGTTAATTACTTTTATGGAGGACATTTTAATGACATATTTGTATTTTAAATTCTTGTTCATTGTATTGTTTGGGTAATATAATGTATTTTTGTAAATGCTTTTTGTGAAATATGGAATAAAAATGTGATTTGAATTTCTCTTTTCAACTACAGGACATGGTGATGGGTCTGACAAATTATAAGAATTAAAATATAAATTATCTACCTGCCCATTATTTTTAGTATTAAACATCTTTATGTAAAATTCCATAAAGATAAGAAACCAATATAAATGTAATATTGTTAAATTCTCTTTTCTTAGTTATGAAAAGTGACTGAGTTATGAAAAGAGACCACTCTGCACAACCATTTATGCTAGAAATGTAAGTGTGCCTACAACCCAGTCATTCTTCCATTGTTTGGAAGTAATAAAATCATCTTGAGCAATATGTAAGGTTGGCCACAATCAAAGTCACCAGAAGACTAAGATTATGGAAAACAGTGCCCAAACCAAATTATGATGGTTCTTCTTCTAAGGTACTACAACATTCCTTTGTAGAATGATTTGGTCTGCACTACCACAGCCTTCCATTGCTTTCTGTCCTTTATTTTAATGGTCCAATTCTTGATTTTCATATTCCTAATATCTTTCAGTGTATCATCTCTCTAACTGATTTTTTTATCTTCCTCTCTTTTTGGTGGAGAGGGGGAACCAGTTGCAGATTTTATTCTCTGCTCTAACATTGTCCATCCTGTGTAGATGCCCGAACCAGATGAGTCTCAGTGCCCTTAAATTTATTATGTTTCTTGATTTAATGATTTCGCATATGTAACTACTAGTCTTATTACCACTGTGTATTATTTTAATTTGGCGCTTTTAGGGAGAAGTTTATTTTTAAACAAACTTGATGAAAAAAGAATAACCTGTTTCCAACTACAATTCTTTCTTTAATTTATTCTTCAATTGAATTATCTCCGTTTATAACAGAGCCAAGGTATTTGAATGAGTTTATTTCTTGATGTACCACATCAATTGCAATATCTGTAAGATTCAGATTCCTTGTCTTACATATATTTTGTTTTATGCACATTGATTAATAGTCCATATTGTAAGGAGTTTACCTTGAATTCACAGAAGACCATTTCTAATGTTTTTCTTGTTTTTTAGCAATAAAACATGAGCATAAGCCATACATTGTTTTAATCAAGGGGTAATATTTCCTCTGAAATCCAATTGGGCCAGGATTACATCCATTGCTGCACAAAACAAAGTCACCGATAGAGGGTCCCCTTGCTTGACCCCAAACTCAACATTGAACTCATTGTTTAACTGATTATCGATTCTAATTCTAGCTTTGGTGTTACTAAAGCAATTGGTTGAGACAATATTCACCCAAAGCTAATAAAGTTTGGTGGAAGGAACCTTAGAATGGAAATACACCCACTAATTCTTAAAATATGGAGGATTCAGCAACACTCACTACAATGGAATGAAGCTATTATATTCCCTGTATTTAAAAAGGGCAACATATGAATGTGAGAACTACAGACCCATACCACATCTAAACATAGCTTACAAAATTTTCGCTATTATACTGAATAAGAGACCGACTGTACAAGTGGTAAACAAGTTAAGCAACATTCAGGCTGGATTTCGCCAGAATAGATCAACTATTGATGACATATTCCTAACCAGACAGGTATATGAGAAATATCATGAATATGGCATAGAGTTGTATAACATATTCATTGATGATGCACAAGCTTTTGATTCCATGTTCAGAGATAAAATCATGCAAACTGCTGACTACAAGGTGCCTGGAAAACTAAGAAAAGTAATAAATCTCACACTAAGTAATTATGATGGTCTAGTTGGACAATAATTCTACACAAAACAAATTATTTTTCATACAGTTTCTGTATCTACCCCTCATTGGTCTCTGAAATTAGAACTTTATTAGATCGATATTTTATAATATCGATCATTCTACTGAAAATGGGGACCAACCACACAGCCTGCTGCTCCATTATTGTATTTATATGCAATTAGATTTAAATTACTTTAAAAAATATTTTACTTAATTATAATATTCTGCTATTCTGTTGTGTTGATAAATTTCACAATTACTTCTTCATGGTTAATCCTGTATACAAATTACATGAATAAAAACATTGTACAAACTCTAACAATAAACTTTAAGTCATTTTGAAATTGATTCAATTTTCCAAATGCAAGCTACTTTTCTCATTCTATACTATAATTTAAAATTAAATTCAAATTAACCTGCAATAAGTGAATTTAATCAAGTATTCATTGTAAAACTCACACAGTAGTTCTAGGGTAACCAGACATCCTCTTTTTCACAGACATGTCCCCAATTTTACACCTCTGTCTTTTGTCCACAGAAAAGTCAAAGAAGTCCCCTGTTTATATTCAGTGACATTAATATCAAAAAAACTACATGCAATGAGAAATTTGAGTATATTGTTGTATAATTTGAGTATATGGGTATTCGAAGAAACTGTATCTAGTTTAGGCATTGCAGAAAATATTGTGGCCTTTCCTAGCGATAATACAAACAGCAATTTTGGATGTGTAAGCCATAAAAGAGGTAATAATGTTTTTACAAAGTTGAAGGAATCTAAATATTTGTGGGTGTTGTTAAGTTTAGTGTTTCCTAACATGAAATGTAGTACATTTTGAAGTTTGCAACCATTATTATTGTATGAGTATTGTACCCTTAAATGTGATTTAATTCCATTAAATTGGTCCTCTTTTTTCCCCTAATTCCCTCGATTTTCTCCTCCATTGTCCTCTGCACATTATCTGGTCACCCTAAGTCAGTCGTGTACCTAGGCAGGGGGGAGGGGGCCAGTCGGCCCCGGGCCTCATTCTGTAGGGGGTCTCCAAATGGGTCTTAAAAATAAAGACATGAAATGAACTTAAATATATTTTAAATTATTATAATAGTAAAAGCTTTAATACCTGAGCTTCTTATCAAAAAGAATGCCAGTTTCAAACTAAGCAGGGAAATAGGGATGGTGGGCCTTGCGTAACTGGCTTTTAACAAGGAAGATGAAAGGGTCCAAAGTACAATGAGTCATGCACCTCTACCCAAGTTCATTCACTAGCTAGATCTTCATTGCTTAAAGAAAAAAACAGGCTACATAAAAAATATGATTCATTCATTAAAGAAAAGAAAGAAAGATTAAGGGAACTTAACACAGTGAAGTTAAATGATAAATCTATTCATTTGTAACATGAACTCAATACAAAAAGCAATTAAAACTATTAAAATTAAGGTAGTTGTGTAATCATTGAAAAGAAATTAAAAAATAATAATATCTTACATCTCTTCTCTATATAGAGAGATATAAGAAACTCACCACGATCTATACCTAGCTTTTGCAAGATATTTTTGGCATACATAAAGAAACTCGACAATCTGATTTTGAATATTAAGAAAACTATTAATGAGCCTATGATGTATGTTAAATATAGAAAGAGAGAAAAGAGTACCTAGAACATTTATGAAATATTGTATTACATTTCAATACATGTTACATGTAAAAAAATTATAGGAATGATCTGTTAAAAAATAAACACAAAAATTATAATAAGGAGTTATCTAAGATTATTATGAATGAAAAAGAATCATGTGATATATAAAATATTGAATCTTTTATTTGCACTATATAATTGTACCATTCAGATTATATCTTTAGGATATTAAGTAAATATACAAATTAGAATACAAATTTGTCAATGGTTCATATTGGGTATGGGGATGGGGTGCCTTAGGATAGTGGTGTTTTCAAGGAAGAGACCCAGAGAGGTCTACTCCACACACACAAAAATATTAAAATAGGATTCATGGAAACAAAACAGGTAAGAAATTACCTGGAATACAAATTTATAGAAACAGACTGTTACTTTTCAAAAGTATTATGTAAACACATAGCTGGATTTACATTTAGGCCGCATTCTAGAGCACAATAGATAGACCTTCATTTTCCATATTTTGAATGCAATTAATTCAATTTGAATTTATTGTAAAAGAGGTAAAGGAATATATTTTATTCACTGTAAGCCGAATTCAGCAATTCACTCATAGATGAGTTATGGCATGACTGGCGAAGGTCAAATGTGATCTAGTATAGATCATTGACTATAGTGATGTCATAGATTGACCATTCTGTGTAAGAAGAAAGTAAACCAATTATACCCAGGTGCAAATGCTAAAACAATGAGCTGAGTAAAAGTCTGAGAAATGGCACCTTTATCTCTTTTGCATCAGAGAAGAGTAGTTGTGAAAGTGAACTGAATAAACTACCACTCTTGTATGTATTTGCTAATAGTATTCGTGGTGTAAATATTACTTTGATACCATTTTTTAAAAAATATTTAGAACTTAATTTTTACAATTTTAATAAATTTGATATCTCATGTTCGTCTCCCTATCTCAAACATTGTCAGACATATTGTATTTGTGGTGAAATATGAAGTTAAACATGAATGGAATGTTGTGATAGCTTATAAAATGTGTTGCATTTCTCAGAATGTGGCTGAACTAAGTTGCTTAGGTGAAAGTAATATTTCTGCCCAAACAAGTGAATAAGTTTTTAGTACTGAGGTCACATCAAGAGAAAATGAGCAAAGTAGCAATTGTGTAAGTAATAATAAATCGATACGATGCGATTTTATACTTGAGGATTCAATGACATGAAACATCAGATCCAAAACATATGAAACACAGATGTGGCAGTGTTAATGAAAAGTGATCTTCAGTAAAACTATCGTAGACCTCACTCACATACTGCCTATTGATTGGGGAATAGTATTGGCTGCCAGGATCCAATTTCACAACTCCATATAACAATTTTTTCCATAACTTGCTAAATTGCCAGGAGAGGTAAACATTCTTTTCTATTATGAATTTATGACATGCCTGATAATTTATATTGTTTCTGTGACATGAATACTTCAGAATCTAGGCATATAACACCTTCAAAGGTTTTTTCCAAAAGATCACATGCAATTTTAAAATGTTATTATTTTCAAATTATTGCTGCAAATTATTTCTACTCTCCCCTCAATGATGTACTAGTAAACTGTAACAGACCCATCTCTTCCTCCTAGGGTATAATATGGATGGTCTCCTTTGCAAATGTAATTCATAGTCTTTTTATTTGTGGAAGTATGGCGATACAAAACTTTGGTTATAATATCATATCTTTAACGATGTAGTAAATTATTATATGTTTTAAGAACTCTAAAACAAAGTGACTTTCATTCTTGATTTGTATAGCAATGAGGTACACATTTCATAATTCCAAGGAAAATTTAAATAACAAACAATTATAGATGGTTTTCTGTATGCTAAATTGTACTTATATCTATATCTAAAGGCGAATGTTAAAAGATACATTTTCAAATATTTCAATACTTTTTAGTTTTTACTAATTTTTACAAACTTTTTAGAAGAGTGATTTTAGGGGAAAATTAAACTATTATACCATTTTAGCCACCTGAAACTATGTGACTTTAAAATAACTATACAAACCTTTTTAGCTGATCACCTATTTTTATTTATTTTTGTTAAATTTATTCAATTATTAATAATTTTACTGAGTGGAAATATACTCAATATGTGATCTGTCTTGGTTGACTGATTTGTACCAGGATACAACAGGAAGTGGTGTGTCTCACATCTAGTTGTAGCATATGCTGAAAGGAAGGGTAACAATTAGTTCAAATTTTTTCTACTCCTCTCTATTCCAACCTGGCACTTTTTGTAGTGTATTATTTTTTTGCCCCACCTTTGAATTACCAATTGCTGCCACTATTGCCATTTACAAATCATACACTAGTTTCAAATAATGTTAAAGAAATTTTTTTTTACTTTCAACTGAGAGCAATTATGTACATTCTTATTTTAATAAAACAACTAATTTTCCAATTTGGAATTATTCAATAAATATATATATTTTTTAAAGTAGCAACATCTGGGTCAATATCATTTGTACAGAAACAAAAATAATAGTCTACCTTGTATGGGAAAATATACCTGAAAACCTATTATAGTAATGTTGTTGTAGTAGAATATACACCTTTTTAGTAATATTAAATCAAACAACACCTAGTCTTTTGCTTAATGTTGGAAAAAATCATTATTTTATCATAATAATAATTTATTGAACAATGTAGATCATAGTGATGATGTACAGCAAGTAATAATACTAACAATAGCTACAAACAATAAATTTTATAAATAAAAATTACTATTATATAATAATATTAAATATAGTTAACATTATTAATTTAAGTACAAGTTAGCCTAAAGTTATATGTAATAATTATTTTTAGAGAAATTTAATTTTTTTATAATGCTTCAGAATATTAATAATTTTAATAGATATCTACGTTAGGCTCTTAATTGTATTACTTTTATTCTATTTATTTATGTGAATATATTTAAACTAAAGCAGTGTAATTTTATGTCATTTTTCTTTTCTTGCATCATGAGTCAGCTTCTGCACTTTTGTTATAATGATTTTTTTGCAACAAATTGTACGTCTTATATATGTTATTGTAACACATCCACCTCATTTACTATTTTATTTGAGCACAGATTTCATTCACGTCTTTGTCAGTGAAGCTGATATGAGAGTAAAAGACATTTTGATTCTTGAAATTCCTGTTTTTACCCCTTGACTACTTAAAATGTGATTAATTGTAATATAATAACTAAAATGTAAAGTTTAATTAATTATGATGCTGATATATTTTTTCTCACAACAGGCCCCATAATTAGGCAGAGAAATGTGATTGACTGAACAGATAGATTAACTTTTTCAAATATTTCTATAACTGATACACAAAGTATCCATGAAAAATAAGGAAGGAATTTCATGAATGAAATGGTTTACATAAGACTTTCTAGTTTACCAATGATGAATTTTGTCCGTATATATCTGACATTGTCTATGTAATATATTTTCACAAATTTGCTAGCATTTTAATTTGAAGGATTGACGCAATCGCTTTAGGGAGAAAATAGAAGCATTTTAAACAATTGACTCTTCCCTGGAAATATTTGAAAGCAATTTCTAAAGATAGTTATTGCTGACGAAAGAAGATAACAGATTTTCCCTATTCCTCAAAAGCAAATACAACGTATAACTTGCAACACAATGCGAGAAGGAAAATGACGCGTCTCATCCCTCTACCTGAGTTAAGTGCTTTCGAAACGTCCACGTAGCTGTTGAATAATGGACGCGAATTGTACAGTTTTACACAGGTACAGTATGTGGCGTGTAGCAACCCCAATTACCAGTCCCGAACCGCTAGGATGCGAAAACAATACACAAACGTAATAACGTCGCCGTAGTGGAATTACCTTGTCTTAACCGAAAAATTCCAAAACGGCGTCATAATGTATACCTCATCTCTGACTTTTTGAAGCCTGACGTATACTGAGTAAGCAAGTTTATTGAGTCTTATTTGTTCTGAGACTAGCAGGACATTTATTTCATCAGTGACATTAAACACAAAATTTTGCAACACTGTGTCATTATTTTAATTGAATTGACTTCATTAATCAAAATTTTCAACACTTCTGAGTGGTCATCACTCTATCCAAAATTTAAAAAAAAGGTTTGAGTAATAATTAAATATAATAATAAAAACTTTCGGGTTTTGTATGTTTTTTTTTTTTCGTAATTGCGTCAATGTCTCTAGGCGAGTATCGTGTGTTGCATAAACAACTAGGAGAACTCAGGCAAAGAGTATTTTGAATTCAAACACGCTACCTTGCACTGGAGCCCGTATCATTTGTACATTTTGAACAAAAGTGATAATATATAATATAAAGCAAAGATGTGCAGATGAAACAGAAACTTCCAAACGAATTAATGACTTTTAATGTTAAAATTATTTAAATACTTTTTATTAAAATTATATATGTGAAAAGTCATAATGGTAAAGAAAATATTTCCAACAGAAAATAATAATGATTATGTTGTTCGGTTTATCTGAAACATTACTCAGTGACAATAATGTCACTCAGTTTTCCCTTGCTAAGTTCTGCAGTCAATCAGTACCTAAAATAATCATTCCATTTCTATTCATATTCAAGAAACCTCGAGTCAGTTCCACACGTATCTGCGGATAATGTATGAAGTTTCATTAAAATATGTTTAACTAATACTTTTTCAAAGAGCCAATGAAGAATGTCTAATGTCTACCGTTTTTACATTTCGAAAGAATTGTGATACAACTAAAAAATTCAAAGTACGTTACCCTGTCAATATAAATGTGTTATCAATTATGAATGAAAACAAATCATTGTTACTGTCAACAAACAAAAAAAGTATATCACAAGATATTATAAATAGTGTACGAGAAACATGGACGGATATGTAGCGCGCAAAACTTCTAAATGGGAGGATGGGGGGTGGGGCGAAGGACGTACCGAGGGCAAGGGATTGGCAAACTTATTTATTTTCAAGTTAGGTCCTGTCCCGTGTGCACTTCTCACATTTAGTTGCGGTATTACACGCAGCAAAAATAATGTACAGTCTATATGGATGATTTGCCAAACCACTATTGTTATTATTCTAGAATTTTTTTTTCTGATCCCATTCAAGTAGTATCCCAACCTTGTAATTACGTAAAAAAGACATTGGCTATCGCTGTCATATAACCTCATATATGAGCTCTTGGAAATGGTCTTAGAAATGAAAGCTTCCTTTTTTATTCACGTAGCATTAAACAATCGTTAAAACATGTCGCAAAATAATATTAATAAAAAGTAAAACTATAACAGACATCCTGGGTCGGGTTTTTCTCCGGTTTTCCTAAGGTAGAGATGGATTTTTTATACACGCTCTCTAGGCAGTTGCCTAGTGGCGGCGTCTGTTGGAATAATTTTGGAATTGGAGTTATTTTAATAGTTGCGATTTGTAAACAATATTTTCCGAATAATCTAGTTTATAATAATACGTTCTGATGAAATAATTTTTTGTTTTGTTTTTTTGACATACAAATTTGTTGGTATTTTGTTAATATTATAATATTAATCTTACGAGTGTGCTAAATGTTAAATGTTAAGGTTTGTTTTGCCTTAGGGCGTTTGATTGGAATTGATGGGACTGGTAGCTTCCAGAGAGTAAATTAGTTACTTGTCCTACGCAGTTTGTAATTGCTTTTTTGACAATAATTTTTAAACTTTTTATTCAGTTATATTTCTTTGTTCTTATAATTATTTATTCATAGTAATGACTAATAATCATGGAAGATATGTAATTTCGTGTTTTCATGATTTTGAAATTAAATAATTAAATCAAAATTAAGTACAATAACCAAAAGGTCAAATTAAATGCTTTTGGGTTGTCAATTAAATGTTCTGATTATTTTCAATATCAACATTTGTAATATAATTATATCCAAATTACTAATTATATCCTTTCCAAACTCTGTTAGGAATAGCGCTTTTAAGTCACTTTATGACTTTCCTTCCAAGAAATGCTACATAATTATAGCATTATGTCCATAAAAACTGCTATGTTCAAAAAGTAAAAATCAATACTTTCAAATATCAGCCCTAAATGATTGCGCCATCTCACGCCACCGTCGTCAGATCTGCTCCGTATTATTGTGACTTTTGGAACATCTTTTAATGTTCATCAGAAAAACAGATATTTCATTTTTTTTACTCGATTTGCATGAGTGAACATTTGCATGAAGATAAGAGGTTTTTTTTACTTAATCGCGCGATTAATTTGATGGGAAATGCCTTGCTGAGTGAGAGTAATTTGAGAAAATATAATTGCGCGAGTATTACACGTCGTTAAAATTTGTTGACATCAATCTTATCCAAGAAAGAAAGTGACAAGTACTGTATTTGTACTTTTGTGTTTTCTTCAACTAACTGTTTCACCCGAATCGGTTCAGCTGATGATTTATTTCCAATAGATAACATCACTAGTTTTGTATTACGAGTAAAAAGATATAAAAATTGAAGACTAGGTCAATTAGTATTTTCGTGTTGTTTTTAAATAATATATTACAATCTTAATTACCATAAAATCGTGAAGTGAATCCTTCAATAAAAACATCAAGGAAACTAAAAGATTTAATATAATTGTTTTCCTTCCGCGCAGTTAGAATTTTAAATAATTAATTAATGTATTAAAACAAAACCTAAACACACAACACTACAAATTGATTATAATGATGACTGGTTATTCTAAAGAATTCTCGGATTCGAAACTCTAAAGAACATTCCATTCCATGGACTTGTTTACAGGTCAATCAGGGAGGGAGCATCACATGTTTTACAGCGCAGCTATCGCCAAACTGCAAACTGTTACAGCTCAAGCTGCAAATGCAGCATCTTCCTCGATACCGTAGGTCAACTTTCACTCGTCTGAGGCAAGAGAAAGGCAAACCTCTCCTTGCGCATAGCTCACTTCTGACCTTTTGAAGTTTAGCAAATTATCATCAAAACTATTGCAGGAGAATGGTAGGACGGTGCAAACTAGAGTATGAACAAGATACCATTCGTTTCTATTATTTTTAACTTTGAAAGTTTTGAGAGTCATTTTTCTTTTTTAGGAATACACCCCAAATAATTAAGTAGTCGGTTAGTACAATGCTATGGTTTTAGTAGTCCATTAGCTATTAGCTCTGATGGAGGTCAGATCCCGGGTCATGGGGTAGCTTTGGTCCATACCACTTCTGTAAGAGAAATCCAAAACTCAGATGAATAAAAACAAAAGACTTGAAACGAACAAAACAAAAGATTAGTAAATATTAAAAACACATTTTTTCAATATTTATTTTAAAGGTTTGTTGCCAATAAATAGAATTCTTCTATCAACCAACATACCCGCAACCCGAGGGCTCATGATGACGTGCAACCCGACATGCGACAGAACTGCCGAAGGAAATATGACACAGATTGACAACATCACGCATTATCCACGACCATAAATATCTACGTCATGCATTTATTTGTCTACATATTTTATGGAGTTTGAAAAGAAAGGAAAGCTTACGACAGAGTTCTTTATAATTAGTTACGATAAGAAAGAGGTAGGCATATAATGAACATTTATATTAATAGAATATGAAATTTATTTAATTGATTTTGGGACTGTACTTCAAAATTATATGAGTCTGGAGACTAAATGGGTAATGAATAATTGAAAACATAGATTGAGCAAAATATTTATTCTTTGTATATCCTTTTGAATGTAAATAAATAATAATGTTATGTGAACTTTGACCTCATCATCCTATTTACAACAATCAAGAACACTTTGAATATAAAATTACGATGTACAAATTGCAAAAAAAATCGCTGGTCATGCTACATTTTATAACATAGCAAAGTATGAAAGAAGTAGTACACAGTTAAAATGTATAATTTAAAATGTATATTTTAAAACTTGTTATGTAACATAAGTGACAAAGATATTTCAGGTAGCTGAAGTATTTCATGTTTCGCGGGGCACTTCAGGAGCCAGATTCAGAGCCGTCAGACACGGCGAAACTATTGATCTGACCCTCAGGACGGAAAAGTCAAAACAATATTTTGGTAATATACATGATCAATCTGAAGAAAAAAACGGATAGTTCCATATTTGATCAATCTAGATCTAAAATTCATGTCTCAGAACAAAAAATTGTTTTTGCAGTTGGAGTGTGATTATTTGAACGTACCTCGCGAGTTTTCCAAAGTGAAGAAAACAGTCGGATAACAAGTTTTACAACAACATCATGGAGTGACACCCCGAGCTGTCTTTTATAAGTCCCTGGAAGCCTTCAAAGAGCTTCAAAGGGTTCATATGGTTTTGCATTAATATTATCTATTCGATTTTCAACGTATAAAATCTTGTAACATAATTACATATAAAAATTGTGACTGGCCGGAGCTGGAAAAATATTTCCCGAGTAAGTGAAAATTCAACTTTCAGTTCTTTAAAAAAAAAAACACTAATTTAAATAAAAATACAGTATCAATTAGCTTTATTTTCAAGGAGAACTGAAGGAGGAGAATTTCTGGAAATTTGAAAACGGTTATAGTTTATGTTATAATAAGTGAAAATGCTAAAATAGTCGGTTTTGGAAGATTATCCTCCTCCTACTAGTTGTTGAGTAGTATGAACTGTGACGAAAAATCGTCCAAAAAACGAGGAAATGCCAAAATGCTTCAATCGCGGGGTTCAACTCATTGGTTGAATGTTTAGTCTTTCGTGCCGAAAATACTATTGAGTTCGGGTAGTTGTCTGAATACGCTAAAGCATATCGTGGTATTAATCAGTTATCTTAAAAATGACAATGAAAAAGCAATGCAAATGTTATGGATTATCTTCCTTTGTTGATTCAGCATAAATAACGAGGCTGACTGAAATTGTCTTCAATTTTTAACGTGTTCTTTGCACTTAAGTGGCATCGTCCTGCTGATAACTAAGTGGGTCAAACTGAACACAAAGCGACAAACTAAGAACTGTCTATTTGTTTAAGAGTTTGTTATCAGAACATATGATTTTTATGCATGTCTGAGGTTTCTGTTCTTATATTCCTGACGAGAGTACGATCGTTTCAAATTTTTGTTAATAAGCTCAGTAGTTATGCGTCATCAGATATAAATAATATTTTTTTTACACTCTCTGGGTAAAGATGTGCCATACTGTAAGACTATTGACAAGAAAGATATAACATGGAGTATTGTTATCAATATTCCATCCATGTTTATATTTATTTATTTTTTTATGGGGCTTTAGGGCTCGTCGACATCGAGGTCATTAGAGCCCTAAAAACTTGTCCAGGTAGGGAAAATGCAGTTACGCACTTAAGGAGAGCCAACTTGACTCTCCCCGCGTGCGGGACTCGCCGAATGACTCAACCATACCCACTAAAAATCCTCCTGAATTACAACTCAAAACTCAAATATCAACATATCTCAAGGCATTACTTAAATCATTTTTTAGAAGAAGAAGAAAGAGGAAAATGAAAGATTCCCTAGCGTCGGGATCGAAAAGAACGAGAGGTGACCAAGGAAGGTCAGGAAAGAGAAAGGAAGGAACCTAGCAAAAGTAAGTGGAAGTAATGCCAGACTCAGCTCGGGACCCCGTATTTGCCAAACATGTACTTACTAGATGTAAGTCCTCTGGGGGGTCCATGTTTATAAACAAGAAGCAACAGATGAAGATGAGCAACACTCTAAACCTAGAGATCATAGTCGCGAAGCACTTACAAGGTGAAGATCAGAATGAGTATTTAAACAAGAATAAACGTATTTTGTTACCTGGAGAGTAATGATTTCACGGTAGTAAAGAGATGTTTATGCTGTAATAAATGTTTAACTCCTGGTTAGAACTCCACAACGAAAAACAACAGTAATATACATTGGTTACATTTGAAAAGGGAATGTAATTTACCGAACGCTGAGTAGCAGGCATGAAGAAGCTATTTACGACGGTGATGATCGTTTGAACGCCGGGAATGCAATTTTCCACTGTAGATGAAATCAATTTAACAAATATGCGGTGTAATGTTTCACAAAATAAATTTTGATGCTTATTCAAGTAATTACGAAAATGTTATACCGCAGCACTGAACAGCAGTGTGAGATTTATAAACCAGTAAATACGAATGAAATAGAAACAGAATGCTAACTCCTGTGCTAAATTGCAAATTGAATACATTGACATAGACATTGTACTTAATAATCAAGTGTATTTATATTGTGATAAACTTCAACGAATCTAATAAAATGTATTATAAACACTCAATTCGATAAGACCAATGAGTGCATTGATGTAATTTACACAAAAATTTAATGAGATTGCTTGTGGTTTTCGACAAGTACAGTATAGTACGCATAGTACAATCAAACAAGGTAGACTAGTCCAGACAGATAATATACCGTGTATTTCTTTTAATATTCAGTGTAAAATTTATTACCATTTATTTTTTATTTCATTATTTATTTAGATTTAGGTGAAATGGCAGAAGAGCAAGGCTTATGACCTGAGACATAATACAAATAGATTGAATTCAATTCAAGTACCAACTACCCCACACACTGTTCAAAATTTTAAGAAGTATTTTTCAGCGATAACTGTTAAGAGGCAGTGTCATGTTGTTTTGAAGGAAATACTTGGTTTAAAGAAATTTAGGCTTATTATTTTAAGACATCAATTTCCGTAAGATTAAAAAAAAATCAGTACTACAATCTGGGAGAAAACACAAAATGGTGTAACTGTTTATTTATTAAATAAATTGTACACGAAGAAAGGACAGACATTCTTATTACAAAATTTTCTGGCAAGTAAATAATACGAAAAATATGTACTAATAGGGAGAAATTAATTCTTTCTCAGCGGAGTCGAGAAGAAGTTCAATGAATTTTTCTCGGGTTATTTCTGTTGGGGCGTTTTCATAGAGAATTTTTCACCAAGTCTTTGACGTAAGAATTCATTTATTTTTTATCTCGATTTTGAAATGAAGTGGTAGAAGAGTTATACCATGGAGTGCCTAATAAATGCTATTGAGTTCTCGCCAGTGTTAGATCAAGGGCTTAGCCAGATTTTTGAGCAGGGGTGGGCAAGGTCTTGAGGTAGATGTAGAGACATATGTGAAACGTCACACAAAACCAAAACTATAAGTTTCTAGCAGTTCGCCGGTGTGGACTGGAGACGGCAGCATGAAAAAAACACTGCAGTAGCCGCCATATCGCCACACATAATTTATTTTCATAATATATAATGAATTAATACATTCGCAAGTGAATTTATTGACCAAATGAACAATTAATGACCGGGTAATTTGAACGGCATTCACGCCTTTTCTTGTTCATATCACTTCATTTTTATATTTAATTTCATTTTGAGAATATTTTAAGAAGATAAGAGAGGTAACGAGATTAAGATGATGAGATTTCATCTTCAAGTTAATTTTGAGAATATTTTTGAGAATTCTTGGAGGAATAGCAGTCCATATGTTGGTGTCTTTAGTTCTGATGAGGATAAATGACCGTTTTGAACCTTACGCACCCGAACTGTATTTTTAAAATTAATCCCGGACGTTTTGGGAATGTCCTCCTCAATCCGTTGACACAATAGAGCCAACCAACTTCTATAAGTAGTAAATGAAAGAGTATATACCACTGTGCTTTTCATCATTTCTCGCTCCATAATTCACAAGATATTCTACAATCAGCAAATAAACGGCTCATCAATCAAACAAAACTATACGGTAATATCTTCCACATTAATTTTGAACTCCGAATCAGAATAATTAACTACATGCAACACAACACGTTGTGCCAATAATAACAAACGAGAAAACATATCAGCTATTTTCATCAGCTTGTTCTGACGCTAAACGTGCGTAACATCAAAGTATCAATTCAGTGTATACCATCAAATAATCAAATCACCATCATCGAATATTCACCTTCACACACGTATGTTATTTTCAACTAATATTTGCATCGTTCTCTAGCTGAAGGTATTTATCAAAATTTATCAAAACGAATATAAATATAAAAAATAAGAGAATGTTTAAAGCGAAAAGTTGTGATGGAAAAATTAAAGTAGTACATGAAAAAATGGGCGCGTGCGACCAGACCCCATGGTTGGGTTCAAAAGGAATGGAATGTAATTTCATCGTTAGTTGAGTGAGTGGTGCGCCAATTAGGTTACCCTTTAACAAGTTAATTTCTTTATAACCAGTTTCAAGTATGTTAAATTCTGTGAATTATAAATAAAATTTAATAATATGTTCAAAAATGACAAAAATTAATAGAAAATGAAACTGAAGAAAAAACCTTGTAACAGCAGACAACATTTAATAGTAACTGTAATATCATCGTAAAACTTTACCGAATGAACTGTCGATGTTTAGACTTTGCAATATAGTCAAAATAAAATTGTTATAAAAGTCAAAATTCAAACTTGAATAAGCACAAAACATTTTGTCTCATGTCACAAACATCATCAGGTGTATTCACGTCAACTACATAACCGTTCAGCAAGGATCACTGATTACAGGCAGACGAACTTTAAACTGACGGAATTTAAAAAAATATTTTCGGTGGGACACCCATTGCAAATATTTCTCCCAATCAAATTTTTTCTCGCTTTCATGGTTTTCCATGTTCTAAGTACAAAAAAGAAAAATGTTTCATTTCAGGTTATACCATTTGAATAATTTGTATGAGACAATTCTCAGTTTTTCTGTCGTTCAATGTTAAGGTAATTCCATTAGGACTGGGAAGATATTATAATTCAATTAGCTCAAAACGAAAGTAAAAAATGAGATTTGACACTGTTTTGAAAATGACATACAACAGGATTTTTTTGCGAACAATAAACATTCATACGGCTCAAATCTAATATGAAACTAAGATTGGAAAACTGTTATAAAGAAAAGGTATACCGAGTTTTCATAAACACGCTCGTGAGGCAGCAATTCACATGTCTGTGTACGCGTGAAGTTGAATATTTGTGTTTGCAGTGTTAAGCGTATAGTGGTGCCATCTGACAGACTGTCGGAGGAACTTGTGGACAAATAAGGCCATTGCAATGACGTCATCTTCCCTGTACGCTTCTCTACTTCAACGCGCGTGATATAAAACCGCGACTTAGATAAAACTATTCTTTTTCGTCCGTATACAAGTACAAACGTTCCCATTGAATTTCCCCTCACATTGTTTTCTTTCCTCACAATCGCTCATCTTCGTGTATAAGAATGCGACTTCCATTGAAAAGCATTGCAAATGCCCGATAAACACAACACTTAATAATTTGTTTCCGACGGACCAATATTAATACCATATATTTTAGTACTGTCATTTTGGAATCCTCTCCCCACGGGACCCTATGTGGGATAGAGAGTTAAAGAAATTTAGCTAATTTTCGAATAACAATATTTAAAAAAATATATCTGACACTAATTATAATAAACAACATAAGCAAATGCAATCACATTACATACATCAACAAATAATGTATTTAATTACAAACAACATTATTTGCCAATTTGTTTACTTTCTATTTTTAACATGATTTTCTCTAACTCCTTTTTTTCGGTAAATGTTTCATCCACGGATTATTTTTCTATATGTCTATTATTTAGATTAAAAACGTTCAGTCCTTGCAGCATCATATTATTTACAACACGAATGCCAACAAAGTATGAAACAAGTCTCTGTCTCTTAGTAGTGTTTGTCCTTTCTTGGCAAAATTAATACCTTTGTTCAGTGATACACTACCGTGCTAACTCTGTCGTGCTGAGATGTGGGTTTTCAGAACATTGTAGAAAATTGATACATCTATTCTTAACTGTCGGATACTGAAAACTCCAATTTCTGACTATCTTATCCGAGGGATTTATTTTTAAGAGGATAATTTTAGCATTGATCTTGGAATAATTTCTAGTTGGTGAATCGTAATATTATCTGCAGTCCCCCATGCTAATATTCCGTTTTGTATGATTGACAGAACA
Source organism: Laupala kohalensis (assembly GCA_002313205.1). Classification (NCBI taxonomy): domain Eukaryota; kingdom Metazoa; phylum Arthropoda; class Insecta; order Orthoptera; family Trigonidiidae; genus Laupala; species Laupala kohalensis. The sequence continues at coordinate 22,182 of NNCF01127764.1, read as the reverse complement.
AGAACAGAGTATATAGTCTTTAATGTATCCCAATTTTTAAAAAAGAGTAAAAAACATTACTATCAGTTTCCGAACTGTACTCATAAGCATTTCCACATGATTTTTTTCACGTGAGGTTGGAGTCAATGATAATGCCCGAGAAGGAGTTTGATGTCTAAATGACTCCCGCGCAGACACCGTCTTCTCCTTCATGGCACGCACATTGGTAATTTGTTCATTTGTAAGTCGTTAGCCAGTAAACTAAACCATGAAAGTAGTTTCTCCAACGCATCAATTCCATGGTTACAATCTAAGCCACGATAGCCGTTTACAATATGTCATTTTTATTCACGAAAATGAGTTTCCGAGAAGCAGAGTAACGATAACCGTAGTTACATTGCAGATGAGCTTTGCCCACATTTGCTAGCACCATAGTTCTGTGGACATCCTTCAGTCTACATTTTATTGTGGGAGAGTAAGGTTAGGGAAGACACGTCAGGAGGACAGGGGAGAGATATTTAGCTGACGAACAGATGCCGAGAATGGTGAGGGGCAAGTGGGACAGCAAGTATACGAGAATTCCTCCTGTGCATTACACTTTTGGAGAAATAACACAAACCAAACCTGTGTTTAGATCCAAATGCCAAATGCGCTTCACTTTATTCCCAATATCCCTTTAACATAATTAGGGTAAAGAGTATTTAAATACATATATCCATAACTGTTTTTGAAGAATATACATTACTCACCAGATCTGTACAATAAAGAAAATTAAGCCATTTAGGATGTTTTTGCTTGCAAATTTTTATTATTAGCCTTGAAACGTGACTTAACAGATTTTATATTAATTTTTGTAATAAAATGTGGGTATTTTCAACTGACATTTTCTAAGTCAAAATGTTGCAATTCTCAAACTACATTTTGCCAAGACCATGAAAAACACAGAGACAAATGCTTAATGTTCTTGTATTTACAAACAAGATACTTCACCCAAGCGCAATTTTAGAACGTTCTAACGTGCTTTCCATAGGTGGAGAAATAATTCAGATATGAATTAAAATGCACGTGGCTCAAGGAGCACAATTTGTTACAAACTATTTACGGTGTATGTGCTAATTTTAAACATTGCTTTAATTTAATTTTCCATTATTGTTTGGTTATTTAAGTTTCTTTATTAATGTTTTTAATGACTACTCTATAAACAAACCAATTTAACTGGATTATTTGGTGTTACGTATTATAAAAATTTCAACGATAAAAAAATGTCAGCAAAGTTAACCGGCTAGTTTACACATAGGTACCGACAAGAAGGTGAGTCTAACACTATTTTTGAAACACGTGTTATTTACATTCTCTATTTGGGAAATTGCATAACTTATGAGAAGGAAATGTGAGAAGTAGAGAGAGGAGCAGAAGATGACAGAGGTGCGACCGCTGAAGAAGCCCCGGCACGGAAAGAGACAGTGGCAACGCTGCCTTCGCCCATTCCAAACAAAACTACTTTCACCAGCGCAACTTGCCTCTCGTTAGCTGCCGTAGCGTAATCATACGGCACCGACGCTACCTCCTCCTGCGCCCAAGTCACAGACCGGTCGGTCAGCGACGCAGGGGTGTACACACTTACAGGAAGGAAAATAATACAGGCCGAAGGTAGAATTTCCGCGACATCTACCGTCAACCACATAACTATACATATTTTATATATTATTATGCTTTTACGGCCTCATTGGACCATTTCTTTTTTTTTCTTTTTTTTTGTGGGACTTTAAGGGCTCGTCAACATCGAGGTCATTAGAGCCCATGCAGGTGGGGGAAAATGCAGTTTCGCACCATAGAGAAGAGCCGTAGTGACTCTTCCCCGTGTGTGGGACTCGCCGAATATCTCGACCATACCCACTAAAAAACCCTCCTGAAATCAACAAATATCTAAATACAAAGATGAAATAAAAAAAGAGTTGCCTAATACATTATATCATAAAAAAGAAAAAAATCTAAATATTATATTTTCTAATTACAGAAACGAAGGATGAAAGGAAAGAAGACAGGAAAGATGAAAAAAGAATGCAAATTTTAAACCCTCCCGAGAACTTG
>NNCF01127764.1:7822-20000 GCA_002313205.1 Laupala kohalensis | reverse complement strand
GCTGTCAGAGAACTGTCAGAGAACAGCTACACTCCTCACAAACGGGTTCATCATCAAGTAATAAGAGATACCGATGAGTGAGGGGACAATGTCCTATGCGCAGGCGGGTCAGCAGGACCTCGTCGCGCCGGGCTGGCCTACAGGAACTGCTCCATGACTTAACAGAGGATTTGATAAGTCGGAGCTTATTCCTTTCAACAACTAACCGCTCATTGGACCACTTTAGTCAATTTGACTTCCAAAGGTATGCATGGAGCAAGCTTCGAATTACAACTACGGTGTTACATGATGAGTGAATGTCGTGGTGGAATGAATGGCAGGGGAAACGGGAGAACCCCGAAGAAACCTGTCGCGAACACCGCGAATTCTACTTGGGTCGGACAGGGTTTGAACCCGCGTCCCGGGTGGTAGAAAACATATAAAATTCTTCTGAATTTCAAGATAAATGTTTGGTTGATTAAAGGTTTGAGTGACATGCAAATATAATCACCATGTTATCATGTGATGGTTATTTATTAAACTTGGTGCAATTGTGTAAAACTGTATTGATGAGACAATACTTTGAGATATTTACCCTGTTGTTTAAATTGTGGGAAAATATACTTTATCATTAACGTATGAATTATCACACAACTTTAAAAGTTCATTTATAAGCCCATTTAATGCTATTCATTTGTATAATTTTAAATTAACACCCACTAAAGAGACTGAGTAGTATTTTAATTTGCATTTTATTTCAGATTTGACCATCGAAAAAAAAATGGTCATGGAAACTTACTTTTTATAATCGATATTTTTTAAATCTTTTTATTCATGTCTTATTGAACATGGGTGCCAGATCATTCAGAAGTCATGGGTGTCATACCACTAGTCATTCCACCCATGGCTTCTGGCTGAGTTGGCAATAACGAAAACTCTCGCACCGTCAAGGGGCCGCACAGGACCGCTAGGGATATTAAGAAGGGAAATGATCGGTTAGTGACAAGCTTAGTAATTTTTATTTCTTTAAGTTTTATAATGGACAAATCCCTCTGATTAGTGAGTAGAATTCATTTCCATTATATCGGGATATTACTTTCTTATTTGTATTGTAATGAATAATAGTATTTTACACTTAGTAAAAATTGCGCGAAGTATTTGAGCGATGATGACATTTTTATAAATCTCTCATTATCAAAAAATATCTTCTATTAATTCATTCGAGTGAAGTGAGAAAGTCGATGTAACAGGTTTTAATAGATTTACATTGTCAAAAGAAATATTGGTTGAAGATTGGCAATTATATTATAAAAATTACCCAAGACTTATTTCATCATTAAATTCTGAAATCAAATATTTCCCGGTTATCCTCTGAGTAAAATAGAAGAGAAGAATTTAGGTCACTTGGAAAATATATTTTCTGGTTCAGTTGGACGAGCATCACGAACGCCGCTCGGATGAACGTTGTACAACTGGAGAGGCACAGTTCAGCTATTAGTCCCTGCCATTTGCTTCGAGAATCCTGTTAGTATCATCCTTTTTGGTAGATTCTTCAAGAGAAACTATTCGTAGATTCCATAGTAATTAGAGAAAGGCACATGCACCGGTAGAGTTTCTTTTCTTACCTTTCATTGAAATCTCTCAAAATAAAACTTTTTCATTATTTATCGCAAGCTTACGACGTACATATGAGGTAAAATGTAGTAGGATTTGGACAAAGGGGTTAATGAAACATTTTTTAATTCATATTATATTCGCGAAAATCTACATGTGTAAAATATACAGCAATAATCAAGGAGAAGGTATCTTGTACTATAATACAGTTGTACAAAAATGTTAAACTAAGCTTACAAGTCAAAAATGCTTACAGGTACAATTATACATCATCACATTCGTACAACGTTTGACCACTGGTGTTCCTACACTTAATGAGTCCAGGAGGGAAGTGTGTTTGGAGGTCCCCATATTCAAGCTCCTCAGAAACGCGTTTTTATGTTTTAGATTACCGACGTAAAAAGTATTAAATTTAGTTGTATTTAATAATGAGCTCAACTATTATTTATTTGACTGTTATTTTAATATAGTATATTTTAATGCAAATTCACGGCTGCATATTAATTTTGGTGATCCACTTGGCGGTTCCCTTTAGCATGCCGCCCGTGGTGGATTGCCCCCAGGCGTCCGGCTAGCTATAGAATACCATTGCATTTGACAAGCATTAAAAACGTGATATAAGAAATTTTTCAAGACCAAGCGAGATCTCTTAATCTTGTAGTGTACTTGAGGAGTGAAATTATGCCAATCCTTCGAGACACTTTGATGACCTTCCGATGTTAGACCAGAGTTGGTACTCTGGCGCTAAGGAGTGTAAAAACAAAAATATCCAATAATACTAATTATTAATGCGAGAAGTATTTTAATATAGTTTCTGAATTTTTAATTTCTCCGTGATAGCATCATGGAATTTAAAAAATTCGATGTAAAACTTGTAACGTATAATACTTTCATATAATACAAAACTTGTAACAAAATAACATATCTGTTTATGATGACTAATAGTTATACATTCTTAAAATGTCAAAATGGTGTTAAAACTTACTTTAAAATTGGCAGGTGACCAAAATATTAAAAAACTTAATTCAAAATGCGATCATTAGTTTTTCTTTTAAAACAATAATTTCTTTTTTTTTAATTTCTGATATAAATGTCGCAAAATACCACAAAATTATCTCTACGATGTGACATGTTTTATTACAAAATGTCAAATAGATCTGTATACATTTTGATGCAACCTCATAAACAGGGTTTGGATCGATGTGCCCTAAAAAACTGAAAATATGAAGTAAAAAGTTCAAAATATGCACTTCAAAAATCAAGTCTACATTTTACTGAGAAAAAAAAAGAGAAAGAGTAAATTGAGTTAGATGAATAATACCACCGGTCGTTCATTCAGTATAAGCCATATTTAAATAACAAACATGTAATTTGCGCGGTACTGTAATTTAAACTAAAAATTATAGATTCCTAACAAAAATCTTCATTTATATGCACTATTAAATTTAATCGAAACTGCTCCACGAAGTTAAAAATGCTAGAAATCAATATATCAAACTCGTAGAAAGTCAGGAAAAAATGCTACTGATGCAAAATCCGAGCTCCGCTCATAAGTAAACTATTTTGACTTGGACCCTGAGGCCTGATAACGCAACACGTCAGCGGCGTCTGAGGGAAAGTCCGAAACGCGCTCAACTTGGCGCCACCCTCATTTTTCCTCTCTCTTCCCTCTCCCCCCCCCATCCCTTTCCCTCTCCGCAAGCTGTCACACCGTCGCCTTTGACACTATTCGTCAATGTCACCTCAGGTACTGTGTTACAAAACCCCAGTACAATGAATATTCCGACAGCAAGACTTTCAAGACCAAAGTCGGAAGTTACTACCTGAAAAAAAAAATGGTCTGGGTGGAAATGGTGTACAGTTGTGGCAGGTGAACGGGTGGTGTAATGGTTAACACCCCTGCGATTAATGCAGAAGTCCCGGGTTCGATTGTCGACTCGCCGCCATTTTCATCTGACCGAAAGTTATCAGAAAAAATAAGTTGTCAAACACAAATGAAAAAATAGCTAGATTCATAATATATAGAATGACACATTTCTCTGTTTTCTTTATAAATGAGCAAGTGTTATCTTACCCGACTATCTGATATCGAAAATAAAACATACGTAGATCAAAAAGAAAAAGAATAAAAATGATTAAAACAACAATCCTCTTCTTTCAACTGAATCATCACTCAATGATCATAAAAGAAAGTTTAAGCGAGCAAATGTTTAAAACAATTGTGGGAAAACGGACTACATTCTATAAAAACAACTCGCACTAAGTGCCTGTTCAAAGGAAGTGATTATTTGTATAAAACGTCAATTGAGAATAAATCTATTGAATAAACTGTTTCACAAAGTTGATAGATGATTATTATTTAAATCCATTTCTTTCCCGGAGAAAAGAAACATCTCCTAACTGATGGGGAAAGCCAATAACCTTTATCATCAGTAACACAGAAAATTATCGAAATGAGATTTTTACACATTTATCACCCCAAATCATTTAATAAAAGTTGCCTAATTTTTAAGTATTAAAGGTCACATAGCATTCAAATTGAGGACCCTATCAAATATGCATCGACTAATACGAATACAAAAGGAGATTCCAAGTTACGAGTCATTAGTGAAGGGAGTTTCAAGAAATATTATTTCTTCTTACATTTTATTATAAATCCCCATTTTAAAAACATGCTGTATGTTTGGGGAAAATAACGCGGATAACAATTAGTATGTCATGGAAATATGTTTAAAAACACTCGTTTGCTAAAATAGTCCCGAGTCATAGAGGGACCCCTTAGTCCATGGGACACGGAGGTAATAGGTAAGAAGTTATAAATATTTTTAGGTGCCTGAGCTATGAACAGAAATTTTGTTTCGAATTAAAACGGTATTATCATTTTAACTGAGGCTAGATCTAACAGATCCTTCTCACAGAATTCAAATTGATTCCTTTATTTTATGTACATAATTTTATTGACACACTGCGAACAAAACTTTTCATTACAGAAATTAGTTATTTTCCGAGGTTGTTTCTTCATTAACACCACACTTCTGATGTTGCGATTGGAAAGTAGAAAAGGAATTTCCATTACTTTCTTTCAAAACTGTTCATTAATGCAACGGGAGGGAGACCGTGAAAAATTGAATCTTCAACCACCATGAACTGAGGAAAGCATGCGTATTTAATTGTGCCTCAATATCTTTTCATTTATTAACATTAATTTCTAGGAAGTTTGATTTCGTGGGAAGTTTGGATTCCCGAGGTCGTCGTAAATGAAAAATGTTTTTCGAAACTCTTCGTTTAAACAGCTACACGAGAAAAATTTACTGATGCACGATCCATTATTATTGTGAAAATGAGTGGTGTGTGTAAATATGTTTGTAGATGTCCAAAGCTACAGCTTTTAAACCCTTTGAAAAATATTTCGACTCATTAATCCAGCACCTTAAGTGAACATGAGTAACGTCGCAACGATTAAAACAATTAAGACCAACAACAACAACAAAAATTTTAATTAAAAAATTTATACAGAAAGGTCTTGATTTACAAAAACGTTGACAAATACGTGAGGTGTTAATGTTAACTTGACACCATTCTTCGAATGTTTTTAATGCTGTCTTACATAATTTTTAATGGATATGGTTCAAATGAATGGTCCAATGAAGCTAAGCAATAATTCAACAATTTATTGTCCTTGTGAGGAAAGATTCTCTGAATACAAATTCACCTAAAGTGACGTAAGTCGAAGATCCGCTGTTAATTTCATTTCCAACGGGTAGTCTCTTCACGTGTTTCCGAGTAGATACTCTCAAAAGACGGAAAAGTTTTATTTCGTCAATGAGACAGCCTGTCGCTTCCATGGCTAAAGTAAATTCTCAGTATAGATGTCCATTGCCAACATTTGTAGAGTAAAAATGATGCTTTAGTATAAATGTCTGTAGGACGTTGTCGTTCGAAGCACGTTTCTTTGTACATTCTGACAGGGAGCACACTTTTCCGTCTTTTGAGAGTATCTACTCGGAAAGACTATACATTTTACAAATGTGCATGTCATCAAACGTTTAAAAATTTGAAAACTACGAAATTTGGTAATATCCTAAAATAAATCAAAAGTAATACGACGAGACACGATCAAATTTGCGTCGTACAAATTATTATTGCAATAACTTCTCCTAAATTAAACTTTGATTTTGGGTCAATACAACAAAGTTTTTTAGTTAGCTACCTTAAATGATGTATCAAAAGAGTACAGGATCGGACATTATATATCACTGATGTTTCTGTATCAAAAATGACTTTTCCCAAAACTATCAGAAAACCTTTTAACATTGCAATTAAGTTTGCGTTAAAGCTCTTATCTTGTTCTTCTCTCATATTTATTTTCTTACAACGTACGAGGTAATTAACTTTATTGCAAGTGTGTAGTTTGATCTAAATAACTGGCTGACTTACTTGTGAATTAGAACAACATAGAATTCTATGTAGTCGGGATAAATTTATCAGTTTTGTAAGAAGACGAATGAAGGCAAATTACTTGTTCTTAGAGAAAAATACTGGGATACCATAAGATCGAATCAATATAATAATTTGCTATGTGAGATAATTAGACTCAAAATCATTATAAGAGATTGGTTCATAATTATTATCCTACAGTATAGTAGAATAAAAAATTATACACCTTCACTTAAGTTTAGTGAAGTTTTATTTTCAAGGTTTAATGGTTTATTACGTTAAATTACGGTAATCAATGATCACAGCAGCCATTTCTTAAATTGCATAATAGTACCATCACCAGGGAAAGTGGCCAAAACCGCGGTTGCTTGAACTTGACCCGACTCGTTTGATAGACGTAACAAATTCTTTTAAAACAGCAAATAAACATAAGTGCAGGAATCGTTTTAGGGTAGACATACTTCCTTGACCCACAATATATCTCAGACGGAATGGCGGGACCACACCGGTCGTGCGACTTCCAAAATATTACTCGTCATCCTCCATTAATTTTAAAACCCGAAACAACTACTACTTTCCACACTCTTTTGAGCAATGAGTTATAAATTTTAGTCCTCGGAATTATCAGTTACGCACACTAAAATTCTGGAGTTAGCTGCACTAAACAATGAAGGTGATTAAATACATCTTTCACGTACTCTTCAGAAAGTAGATTAAATTAGTGCGGCATAGATTGTACTGTGGTATACGCCCAAGAAACGTTGGTCAAACACGTTGGTCAAATCTTCTGTGTTTCAGTGGATGGGTGATATAGAACGTAGCCCCCATTTAAAATTGTACCTTCCTCCAAAAATAGAGTACCCAACACTATATAAAGTTCCAGACCAATCGTGTACTCTTTAGTCGTAATTTCATCATTATTAATGTTTATTTACCATGTATTTGTTAATTTTTTACATTATGTTTGAACAAAATTCAGAATTTATCATTGCTGTTTTATGTTTTTTTTTGTTCTAAAATTATATTTTCCAAAATCAGTGATGAAATAATTTAATTTGTATTTAATAATGTTTCTTACAAAATTGAAATGTTCTTTAAATTGATAATTTTATAACAAAAATATTATTACTGTATCATATTTCTAACAGTAATACAATATCAAACTTCTAAACGAATTGCCACTTATTTAGTTATAATTGAAACCTTTCACACTTTCTGTATATTAAATTAAAAAAAAAAATATTTGGAACCTAGTGAGAAAAATTTCAAATTGTGCGTTCATAGTCGCAAGACATGCGCTTAAGATTAATGTTTTAAAAAATTGTGAATAATGTGCATCGGCAAGGAGTGCTCCTAATACTACCATACCAAATAAATTTTGAATGATATTGACTAATCTGCTTATTCAGACTCACTGGGCTCAGACGGACAGAGTGAATTTTTAAAAGTACTTTTTATAATCAGGGAATACGGAACCCCCAAAATTCTTCTTCGTCAAAATCTCACAATGGAAAATTTTCACGATTTCAGTACTTCAGCCGTAAAAAACGAATATGAGAAAGTAAAAAGACAAAAATAGATCTTATTGGATTTTCCCGCTCAGAAGGGAATTGGTGATTCCTTTGAAATATCTTGCAAAACCCCCAAACCGCATTCGCGAACCACAGATTCGGAACCACTGAGATTTATAGATAAAAAATAGTTGACGCTGACGCGCAATGTGTTCATACTTTTTGCTTAACGATGATAAAAAATCCAATAAATTTTAAAAAGTCAAATTAGCCGTTGACTCTTTAACTCATAATTTCTGAGCCAGGGAAGGATACCTGTCAGAGGACCAAACGGAGTTATTCAGATTATCTACAGTGTATTCAACTGGTAGAGACATCTATATTTAAACTATGGAACTAAAGAAGCACTAAGAGATTCTACTTCCAGCGGCATCTGACTACTATTTTATGAGTTTAAGGATCGTCGGCGTTATGACCAAGGGAACATGGAACCTGTTTGTGAGCATAATAATTGTGGGACGAAACCAGTAGCGTGTCACGTCCATCAAAGAGGTGTGAATGGTGACCAAACAGGTGGAGTTCCCTTACACACGAAATGTTAGCCTTTGACTCTTCGAAGTCTTCAACATGTTTGACAGTTCCCTCAGATTTCCCACTGTTTCTGTCAATAGCATCACTACACGACATAGGGTGGAGAAAAAAAAATGAGAATAGGGGTGGGTTGGAATATAATATTTCACTTCCAAATGTTTCACTCATTTAGTCAAAATTGAAGTTATTGATGCAAAAATTTATCCTTTAAATTTTAATTTTACAAAAATCTCTTCCAAACCACAGGAATTGCTTGATCTTGTGGTCATAAAAAATGAAATTGTTTTCACTGTTAAGAACTAATCGTGCTCAATCTTGCACAATATCTGACAGTCTCTGATCTCAAAATTAACAATATATTTTGTTAATATATTCTATTTACATAATTTTGATATTAACTTATTTTAAAAGTATTTATGTCATGAAACTTTATAATCAATATACAACTTAAGTACGAATACATTCGTTACAAAAAAACGGATTATAATCTACTATTTGTTGAAATATTTCTCACAATTTTTGAGACGAATGCTATGAAATTTACTCTTATGAAACTAAACCGAGCAAGGTCGGATAGCGAAACTATGTAAAGATTCAAACATTTTCTTTTTATTTTAAACTAATCATTAATAAGTAAATCAATATTCTCCGTTGTTGAGTAAGTGGTAAAGTATAATACACAATAACACCAACTATTTAATATACAAGAGTTTAATATACAATAATTCCAATTATTCGAACTCCAAAAATATAGGTAGCCAATTGTTGTAATCGACGGGAGAAAATAATTGTTGTATTTCTATAACTGTACACTAAACTATTGTTATTTTTCTTCTGTACTGAGCTAAATGCAACTAATACAGACCTATTACATTATTAATTTGTTTTTTTAACTTCTTGTTCTTTTCTCCATAATGATATTTCTTAGTCATTTTGCTTTCAAAATAACGAATTTTGGTAGGAATGCAAGTTTCCTGATCGGGTCCGGTCTCAATTGATCTTAATTGAGTTCTACAGTAGTTTATGTTATTACATTTTTATTTACATTTATAGTCCACTGTCTACCCTGTTCCTAGGCACAAGGCTACTGCCGGAGTTTAATATACTTCAGAATAAATTATTTTATTTACTTTATTTAGATTGCCCTCTCTTCTTAAGAAGTCTGTAAANACTTTATTTAGATTGCCCTCTCTTCTTAAGAAGTCTGTAAATTACCTCAGGGAATAGACGCCAGTGGAGTTCACATACGGAAGCGCGGAGCCTGCCGTGAACGCAACGAGGAAGCTCTGCCGGAAGAAGTCTTCGGCGACATCGTAAGTCAAGGTGGGAGGAAACATGATGAGGTTGGAATGGAGGAAAGGAACTTGCGAGAATGATGTACATCTGTCCAAAGATAATAAAATTTTCTAAATACCTCAAATTCATCAACATAGATGCAAAAATATATACGATAGATTTTAGATTTTCAAATTCACCTTACCTGCCATTTAAGCAGTAAATAGTTTTATATATGGATGAAATATATCGTTTCTCACGAGAAAAAATATCTTTTAATCTTTTAAATTCATGAAATTTTTAAAAATTGTAGTTGAAAACGTATATTAATTTTTAAAGCATTTTTAAGTCACTAGACATTTTGAAGAGATATTTAACTTTTTGTTCGCAAGTTTTGTCCTCTACGTCATGAGCAAACGAGGCAAAAGCAGGCCATGCTGCTTTTGATGTAACATTTATCCACTGAATACATTTACCAGAAGCGAACTTGTACGTGATAGTGTTCTTCTCCCAACTGAATCTGACATTAATCAGACCACTTCTTGAGAGAAATGCTCTTTCTTGTTCGGTTGTGAGACAGGTGAGTTCACAATTCATATTACGTTCTTCATAAATAAATTTTTGTCACAAAATAGATTGTCGTTACTATTTTTACAAGCTTTTATTTAACTTCACTTGTTAGTTCGTATGTTAGGGTCAAATCTTGGAACTGATTTTTAAACCAGTTCCCCTCAACCGATTGAACTGAAATTTGGCACACATATGCAAAACCCTCTCACAATGCAATATTATGATGTCTATTTCCAATAAAAAATGATTTTTTCTTTATAACGATTTTATTCCGAGGTAACTCGCGGAGAATTTTTTCCTGGAAGCTACCGCTGAAGTACAATCTTAAATAAAATACGCACTTCGGCAAGTCCTTACTTACCAGCCCGTCACTGTCCAATAAAATTAATTGGTATCTACTTTTATGAAAATTTCGCGCGATAAGTTTTTTGAAAACAAATATTCAACATACAATATTAAATCATTTTCAGCGATAAAGATAGTAAGTATGTTTATTTTTATTAGGATACACTAATATGAAATATGTATGGAGGTATAAGCATTTGACATTGCATTACTTTAAGAAAAACCTTAACTTGTCTCATTCATTTTAGTACATCGCTAAAATAAGAGCTTGTTTTTAAAAAGGTTTTTATTTATTATTTTATTTACTATTTACAAACGAAACATTTAGCTCTCGAAAGAACACTAAAGCGCGTGTAGAAGAAAAGGAGCAATTTCAAACCTTAATGTAGAGTATAATGCTACTTGAAGTCAAACTAATGTATGTATTTCATGTTTCAGCAAACTAAGGACCACGATGAAGAGTGCTAATAAGGCCCAAGTCCAAGGTTTAATCACTAGACACATTGTGAAACATTTTGGGGGATTGCGAAGATTGTAATGTCGGTCAAGCGAAGAGAGGGTTAAAACTAGAATACGNAACTTGTCTCATTCATTTTAGTACATCGCTAAAATAAGAGCTTGTTTTTAAAAAGGTTTTTATTTATTATTTTATTGTTATTCGTAAAACTAACACATGAGGTAATTGAAATATAAACAAAAAAATAATGATTAGACTGTTAAATGATTTGACCCAGATTGCCCGGTAGAACCAACTTATGAAACATGGAAGTTGAACATTTCTATTTCCAATTCTAAATATCTTAATCCAATCTGACACATAGAGAACAAAGCAACACGGGACCTCTCTTAAAACTCTTTGGAAATATAAGCGTAAACAATTTTCATAATAAACGTATAAATATTAAACGAACCATTTTGTATATTGAACACAATAAAGCCATCACCAAGAAAATGAAAATATATGGTTAGCAAGATTGGTAAAAATTTAAAACGTATAACTTTCGTTTTACTTTCTTCATAAAATCTCAAAAGAAAACTAAGCTATAAATATAATCTCGTTAAATACGTATTAGTGAAATGTTTTGAACAACAGAAAATTACGCTACGTCAATAATTGTGGATGACCTCCGAGATTTTATTAGAAGAAGTAAACTGAAGAAATCTTAATTTAGTTTAATGTTTCCTTTATGTAAGCGAGACCAATAATACAAGTAAATGATATTTTTCAATTATTCACACAATATTTAAAAATCAACTAATTTTTCCCACAAATGTTTACTATTTGTAAAGAGAAAAAATGAATTATGCTATAAAATAATGTAACAAAAAATCATCCTCCTGGCCAGCAAATAACCTGAATTTTTTGACCATAGTAAGACACAGCTTACTTTACCGATTTCTTTGAATTGTGTCAAAACGTTATTAGTAGTACGTTAGTAAATTAGATAAAACTGATATCTGTATTGCTGTTGTACAATTGCTACTTATGGCGACTAATTATAGAGATTGCTTACACCGTTGGCAACAATCCTTTTGAAGCCAAAATACTATTTACAAACGAAACATTTAGCTCTCGAAAGAACACTAAAGCGCGTGTAGAAGAAAAGGAGCAATTTCAAACCTTAATGTAGAGTATAATGCTACTTGAAGTCAAACTAATGTATGTATTTCATGTTTCAGCAAACTAAGGACCACGATGAAGAGTGCTAATAAGGCCCAAGTCCAAGGTTTAATCACTAGACACATTGTGAAACATTTTGGGGGATTGCGAAGATTGTAATGTCGGTCAAGCGAAGAGAGGGTTAAAACTAGAATACGGGAGCACAAACATTAAGAAGATTGAAAAAAAAAAAAAG
>NNCF01127762.1:624568-636338 GCA_002313205.1 Laupala kohalensis | reverse complement strand
CTTGATCGGAATTGATGGGATGGTCCCTTGCTTGCTTCCGGAGAGTATATTACTTTAACGTCCACCACGTGGTCGTACGCAGTTTGTACTGTTTTTTGACAATAAATTTATTATTATTATTATTATTTCAGCAAGATCTTGAAACGTCTTTCTCGTGTCTCGAAGACTCATTAAATGAGGGGATCCGGAGGGAATGGGACAGGTGTGAGACAGGAGTATGACTCTTCTCATCATCTCCGTCGGTGTCGTAAGTGCTCCGCGACGCGGAAACAATGAGTCTTGGGGACTCGCAAAGCATTAATTATTTCAAATAATCTAACTCGCAAATGAGAGAATCTCGTTTTTAAACAGGTTGTGTTTAAAAAGAGGAAATGACTTTATGGCAAATACATTGCAGTGCCATCATCTTACCAGGTTATCTGAGTAAAAACGCCATTAGCAAAAAATGACCTTGGAAAACCTTCAAATTTTCTTCAAGATCTTACTTCAAGTATCACATTAGTTTTTTCTGTGAAAGTTTAAATGATGAAACCTCTATCTAAAATAATATGGTGGGAATAAGTATATATTTAACAAGAACTGTAGAAAACTTTTCCTCAATTTATGTATAAATGCCAATATATTTGTCTTGAGAAGAAACATTTTTTCTAGTTTATGAATTCGATTTGGATGAGCTTTTGCCCCTTTGAAAATATGGAGATGTGTTCGAGCCAATCTGAAATCGAGATCTGAGCCTATATGTACATGAAGAAGCCGACGTGAGCTTTTGAAGTATGTTTTCTCAATACTCGTGATATTCAATAAAAATCCGGCAAAATACATTCACTCAACTTCATCCCTTTAAAACTAGAATTTCACAAAATACTTCCTAAGTTAGTTAATTCGGTCTAAATTCCGAGTTCTCCAAAATATTTGATGAATGTGTCAGACATTCATGACAACGAACCAAATAATTTCCCTCACCTATTCCAGACAAATGCCGTTTGGTACCTTACATTTCTCGGCAACTCATCGTCTCTTCTCCGAAATCATGAGGTGGAAAAGCAGAGGCCTCATGAGCTGAACCTCTCACTCATAAAATAAGGTATGAAATATAAATAAATAATTATTATTTATCTCGGAATTACGTATATAGTGTACAAATTTCAGTAGAGGAATTAAGATTAGTTTTGAAATGAAATGAAATTCGACGTGACAATCCCGACTTACAAATTGTAAAAATGTAAGTTAATGATCGCGTAATCATGACACCCCCTTCCCCCACTAAAAACTTTCTTCTCCAAATCAAACATCGGCAAGTTGTGTTCATCCTTTGCTTCAGAGTTGTAACAAACTCGCAATTGTTCGCCCCTCGCTGTCGAAATCTATGTTCTGAACAGCGTCCTTGTGCAGACTGAAGGTAGGCCCAGCACTCCAAGTTTGTCAAATCACTCACATGTATAATTGTTATAAAAAACACTACAATATGAATAATAATGAGTTTTTTTATTAATATTTGTTCATCCTTTGATTTTCCACATATTGTATAGAAATTAATTATATATATCACAATATCACATATCATGTGAACTCGTACCTCATTTCGAACGTGGGAGCAGCACTTGATCCAAGTTAGTGAAATCACGGAAGTGCATAATTGTTATTTATTGCTATTCTAATTGTTATAAAAAACACAGCGGTATGAATAATAACGAAGAAAAACATGCTTTAATTTCTATCAGTTAATAGTTCATTACAAACAATATTCAGGAACTCGCTTGACTCGTTTGAAATGCACAAGAGCATAAAGTACAAACATGGCGGCCAAGCGCAACGATTTTGTGATTTATGAACCTCAGAAGAAGTAAAATATCTTTCTCAAACGTCCGGTGAACTATTGATCAAAGTGATGGTAAACCATGGGGTAATTTATTAAGAATCATAGTAAACTTCCATCACTTTGATGATTTAAATGTCGGTTTTTTATATTTTATTACATCAATTATAATTGCAATTATTTCATTTAAATGTCCGGTGAGGTATGTTTTCAAGTTGAAATCACTTTAAGTACTTGTTACTATTTTTATTCGTACCGATTTAAGATATTTTAGAGATTTTTTATATTATTAAATTTTGCGGAAGAATAATTTTGATCAACACTACGATTTTTTTCATAAGTAATGAATTATTCGTTGAAAAAAGTTTTGTAACAATATTAATTGAAAGTTTGTTGGGTTTGTTTTTTGGTTAGTATGCTTGATTCTTCACATGGAAAGAGAGTTAAAATTAAAGAATGCTGTATATCCTAAGAGTTCGTAGGATATAACCTCCTAATTTTTATTCCTTCAATAAAAAACACAATCTAGACATATTTCAATAGGAATTCGTGGGCAACATTTTAAAAATATATTTTCCAATCTACGTAGTATTTTTTTAAAATTTCTGTCAAAATGACACGTGGCGGGGGACGGGAAAGTACAGCGTCGGCGTTGATGCGCTTCCACTCAAAGTTCGGCGTGTTGCCTATCTTCTGCATGGAAGGCAGGAGAAGGATGTCAAGCATGGAATGACTCACCGTGGGAAGTGAATCACACTTTACGGACAATATTTTTGTCTAATTAGAGTATTATTATGCTTAAATTGAAGTAAATTACAAGAGAGAGCTCGATTAAAGATAGGTAAATATAAACACGTTAGGAATAAGGGAAGAAAATAATAAATGTAACACTGCGATTGAGTTTGCTACGCGGTGGCGACATTATAGATAACTAAGAAAATATAAATACGAGAAAAATATTCTTGAAACAGATGTGAGAGAACATTGTTTTTTTATCTTTTCAAACGGGAATTTGAGAATGGTATCACAAAAGGGCACTCAGAGAACACATACATTCTACTATACTAGAATGTATACATTTAATCATGAAACTTTACCGAAAATAGCCGCCACCTAACACAAATTGCCAACAAGAATTTAGGTAATATCCGAATAAATAAAATTGGAGTAAAAGAGCGACTGTATGCTGTTAATAAAAGTTAATACCATAACAAACTAAGACATTTTTGTGGCACTTTAGGGCTCAAGGTCATTAGAGCCCTTGTAGGTGGGGAAAAATGCAGTTTCGCACCATACGGAAGAGCCGTAGTGACGCTTCCACATGTGTGGGACTCGTCGAATATCTCCACCATACCGACTAAAGAACCCTCCTGAATTCAACAAATGTCTAAATACAAAGATGAGAGAAAAGTAAAAGAAAAAGTTACCCAATACATTAGATCAAAAATGAAAAAATTCTAAAAACTATATAAATTTCAAATTACGGAAAGGAAGAATAAAAGGAACGAAGAAAGGGGAAGAGGAAAGAAGAATGCAAATTTAAATCCTCCCGAGAACTTGTGGGAGGAGCCCCGATCTACTTATAAAATTCAATAGTTACCATCATCCGTTTCATTTCCGAGAAGTTTTGGTAAATCTGCATGCAGACGAATTTGTCTCCGTATTCTCTTGTGTTTTTTCTGCAATGAGTTAGTAGGTGACGCACTGTCAGAGAAGAGCAACACTCCTCACATACTAAAACACAATCTAGGATTCGTTGCATACAGAAAGAGCGGAATCGCGCCTCAAGAACAAGTGAACAGAATTGATGGTGATAGATTTACGTTTTCAGAAATTCTAATGTCCTGCCAACATAAATGCGACGCGAAGCACAAATATTATTAGTCTTGCGGACGATTGCGAAGTAAAAGCGTTGACTACAATGAGTACAGGTCCTATTCCAACATCAAGCCAGATAGACTGGCAATGATTAAATAATTTATCGTCAATTTACAAACTACCTGTGACCAGGTTGAGGATAATAAACTAATTTAGTCAGACTACTTTACAATAAACTAGTCAATTATTATTATTATTATTATTATATTTCGTTTAGGATCTCAGCTTTTTCTGGGTCGTAGTGAGGTATGGGCTACACCAAGCACACTCACTCTGGATGATCCAAAAATTTTCTGACTATTCTTGACGTGAATTTTAACATGCTAGTATTATTGTGGAGGGAGATAGGGATGTCTCCTGTAGAGGACATTACTACCGATACTATGTAAACTCTCTCTATGTTCCATATTCTTTATTATTATTATTATTGGAGTGACTTTCGTTCATGTGTAATTCTCTAGTGAAATTTTCTCCGAGTGAAGCATCATTATTTTCAGTACATAATTGTCCAAGGACTGTAGGCGAACAAAATATTAATTTATAGAATACATAAAATATTATCTCTCCCGAGGAAGACAATCCTTTCGGACACAGAGCCCTACGCGACGTGTTGGGGCCAACACCCGCTAAGTGCGTCTCCGCCCCACCAGAGGGTAGCGTTCGCCGCTTCCGGAGCGCCAGCCAATGAGAGCGCGCGTGCGCCATCTCCGGGGGCGGCCCCGCCACATCCGCGTGTGTAAGGAGCGCGACGAATAAGGAGCTTGCGATGACGTCTTCCTTAATGACGGAGAAGCGGAAGAAGGAGAAAAGAAGACGTTATTCTTCTCGTTTCTTCTTTTTCTCGTTCGTGGCTCGTGCCATTGTTAGAGCGGCTCGTGTCGACATGCTTCGCAACAAGTGACTACCCGAGCGCGAGAAGTGTGTGTGTGGGGAGAGGGTTCGTCTTCTACTCCTGCGTTCATCTCTCCCTCTCTCTTCGTCTCGCATCCGACGGCAGTCGCTGTCCTCGTCGCTCGGCTCTAGCTGCTCCATCTAACGAGCGAGGCTCGCGCTCCTACTGTTGTTTAATACGGTTTCGTTCCAGCACGTGGCCCTGCTGACGAGCACCCGCTCCCCGACTCCTCGGCGGCGCGGCTCCAGCGACCCGTGCTTCCCTTCGCCGACGCGGCTCCTCCTCATCCAAGGTTAACAACCATCTCAGCCTCTCCACATCATTTCTTCTTCGTCTTAAATCACGAAAATATCTTAAATCGGCGTAAACAAGTAGAGTAACAATTATATATTATGATTTCTACTTGAAAAACATACCTCACCAGCCATTTAAATGAAGAAATAGCTATTATAATTCACTGGGTCTTATGGAGATAACACTTTTTACTTTTTCCGAAGTGAGACGCATAAATCACGAAACCGTTGTGATCCGCCGCCATGTTTTTACGTGCTCTTGCACATTCCAAATGAATCAAGCGAATTCCTGAATAACGTTCGTACTTTACTATTATTTGGTAGACAGAAATTAAATTATGTTTTTTCATGATTATTATTCGTATTGTTGTGTTTTAAAATGATTAGAATAAAAATGATGAAAACAATCATACATCTTAGTAATTTGACTAACTTGGAGTGCTGGTCAAACCTTAAACGAATTTCTTTCGGGATAAACAATCCCTAAAGATTTTATTAAAAATCTAGCAGCGAGCGAAAACCGCCGGTATGAATTTGTCTCTTCCGAGCCTTTTCACGCAGTTACACGCAGTTTGATAAATAGATAATTCCATAGATACAACCCTCTACATGTGCACAAAATTTAATTCAGGCAGTTATTGCGACATAAAGGATTAAGAGAAGTAATGGCAACGCAATAAAGGAGGAGGGCGAAGGTGGAATGAGGAAACTGTTTGGACATTTACTACAAGGATGGCAAAATCGGCGGAACACAACAGATAATGGACGCGACATGAGCGCAAAAGAATAGAAAATGGTTTAATCTAAGTGAAGCATTTATGGAATTTCTGTGGAAAACAGCGAGAGACACCGCATCATTTTCTATGGAATTGTGCAATAAAAGCAGAGGAGAGAGGTTGGTTTATTCGACAATACATGCGCCAGGACGTCATTGACACGAATGAGAAAGAGAGAGAGATAGTAGTAAGCTAATCGAGTAAGACGAAATACTTACTATTACAGAAATATTTAAATAAACACAACTAACAGCCGTATGATAGAAGAATAAACAGAACAGAAGGCAAGATACTGAGAGACCCCCGTATTGCTAAGGAGACGGGTTGAACAAGGTCAAAAGATAGTGGGGAAAATGAAAAGTCCCCTATCCATCTCGTACAAATAGGGACACCTATCTTGGTGCTTTATTTTTTCTACAGCGGGACGCCATAGGAAGTGTCACAAGCTTCTTGAAGATTACAGATTTGAAAGAAATCACAAAAATATTTTAAATCGAGTTATTAAGTCAACTATCCAGTTCGTATAATGAGAAGTAGATAAGAGTCAATACATGAAGAAAAAAACATGGAGAGATATCTTGAAAGAGCGACAAGTTTCTTTTCAGAAAGTAAAAATAATGCGGCTTCCAATAACTGGATATGATGTTCCGGAAGGACATCGAGACATTATCTGCCTAAACCGTGCCAAAGGTGGCAAGAGTTGAGGGTATTTTAAATGTGTTATACGTTTCGTAAATATTTTACATGATTGTTGGTTCCTAATGTATTATCCTAATTTAAGACTATAACATATTCTCCTTCATAAGTAAATAAATCAATGGATTCACTCTTACATGAGAGTCACCTTTAGAAAAAAGTGTGCCGAATCTGACCCGTAAGAAGTACCCAAGGCTCATGAAAGTATTATTTATATATTGAATTTCTTCCAAGAATGTATGAGAATACTTAATAATAAATAGTGAAAAGCTTAAAAAGTGTTTATTATTAAATAATCACATAATTATTATATAGGCCAGAAAAATAACAACGAACTGTTATTACGAGCTCATGTATCATTAACTCAGAAGTCCGTGCAAAAAGGAGCTCTCAAAATAAGAAATTTGTGTTGGTTCATAAGTCCTTCACACTCTGCGTAACAAGTATTTCCGCACGAAGACTCATGTCTATTACACGGATAACAGTACTTGCTTCCTGCAATCTTCTTCTCATTGAAACCGATCGTTCTATGAAGTCATTTTTTCCTTTTTTATTGAATGTTCTCGTTATTTTCTTCGCTATTCACTTCAGTAATCATTTGTCTTCATTACGGTCAACTCGGGGAACTAATCAAAGAACAGTGTTCTGGCATTTATTAAACCTTTCAATTTTTTTAAACGTAGAGTTCAAGTTAATCCTTAAAGATGTAACGAAAGGTTGAAATCCGCTCTTTTGAATGACGCAACACTTATGAATTGCTCCTGATATCTCAATCAACAAAGAATTTCTAATCACCAACATTTTAAAGCGCAACACCAATAGACAACATGACACGACAAAACGNAATTTGGCCCCCCCCCCCAGACATGTCACATTTCATTAATACTGATAGAGAACTACAACATTTAAGAATGTGCCGACATTTAGCGACTAGAAGGTCAACTGATATAGGAGAAATTAAAATAACGGAAGACCCTAAGAGCATGGGTCACCTTGGGTGCACCCACCTTATATTTTATAAATTCATTCTCAACCTTGAGTTTATGTCATGCATTCTCAAATTGCATACTTGGTTACAGAACATGTTGCAACAGCAATGCCCGTTAAATAAAGATATGAGAGAACTATACGAAATAACACAATGAGAAGTTAATGAGCAAATCAATCTGCCAAATATCTATAAAATACACACACGTGGAATAAAAGTTGTTAGAAAATTAGGGCATAAGGTAACAGTTAGCGGGGTATTATATTTAAAGAAATAATTAATTCCATCGAGCCCAAATGTGTGTATTTTCAGATGCTTACTTGAACATATTTTCGCATGCAAACGGAGACAGACACACTCATACAAACAAACATGCATAAATATAGAAACATATATCATTGTCCCCTACCGTACCGTAAAAGTGGTTTCTACAATGTAATGTACAAAAATTTGTGAAATACACTAATCCAAGCTCTCCAGCAACAAATCCTGGTCGTTCGCACGGGAGAAATGAAGCCAGTAGGGACGAGCGATAAGATCAGAGCGGAGGATTCGTCAGAAGAGGTCCAACGAGACCGTCAACATTCGGACGTATGATCGGAACCATTACGGCGCGGGGTCTCGTAAAGATTCATTATCTGGAACACTTTCCCAGCGTTGTCGGCGCTATCTGCTCCGAAGCGAGGAAGAAACTCGTAAATTATTCCATCGGTTCCACGCAGCTTCGGTTCTTCGGCACCTTTCTTCCAAATAAAGACATCAACCACCACGTCGTTATTTGCGAGGCAGACGACTCCGCGGATGCTGCCGAGATTTAAATATCCTCGTGTAATTGGTCACTAGAAGGAGATAAGCATCTGCTCGGAGAACATAGGGCGCAGCGCGGAGAACATAGTGTCTTCCGCGTTGCTCGCGTCGATGGACCTTCATGATGCGGGCTGCATTCACGATTTACAATTTTCTTTGCTCCACCCTCAACCGGTACTTGTTACATGTGCGGGATGCGAACCAACACCCTTTGCAGAAACATCATTACCACAATGCTTCGACGCCTCGACTTCTCCTCACCCCCCCACCCCCACCCCAACTTCGCTTTTTTAGTAACGGGTATAATTATGGTTCAAGATGTTATGATTAAACAAATATTGCAAAACTTACGACCTCCTAAAGGAGAACAGTTTTTTAAAAATATTTTGTGATAAAAACTCACAACGTTGGGCTTTCGTTTGATGCCGTCGTCAGATGATTCAAATAATAAAAAATTATAACAACAAACATAAAAGCAGGACAAATGAACATGATATTAAACATAAATATAAACACAAAATATGTTTACGAAAAAGCAGAAACTACTTAAACATTAATTATTTATTTCACTAATTATATCATGAACGTTAATTGTTATAATTCAAGATGTAAATTTAATCTTAGTTTTCTACTTGTGCTGGCCGTTACATACTGGAGAAAGTGGCTAGAATTTCTAAGTTTTGTTCAAAATTTGTAATTGTTCATTTAAGGACGAATAAATATCTCCTTATTCTTTTATCTCGTATTTATTGATCTCCAATTTTCACTGATTTTAATAGTTATCATTAAGTAGCGATATTTTCGGAATAATAAATTAACAAAGTATGTTTTTCTTAAATAACTGTATTTCAATAGCCTCTTGAAAAATGATTTGTTAAATAATCTCCGATATTAGAAAAAGCACGTAACTATTTTAGCTCTTTTAACGAGGGCAATGCTAGTATCGTCCCTTTTGGGCAGAAACATCAAATCCGCCGCATGATGCCTTTGGGTCCTTGGAACGAAAGGAAAAGAAAGGTGTGGTTTTGAGTACATAAAGGTCATCGTCCTCCACGTGGCCTCTACGCGCACTTTGCTACTTCTGTTTGAAAAACAAACAAATAATAAATTATTATTATAATCATTCATTAGTAACCTATTTCACATGCCCCATATTTGTGGCGACTTTTCTCCACCATATGAGCATTTTTTTCTTTCAAAAGAAGAAGATCTTTCTATTTCTCAATCTTAGAAAGGTAGCAGGATAATATTTAAAGTTTTAAGCTGGTAGACCTTACTGCTCACGTCATTCAAATTCGAACAGCTCCCTTCGGTGACCGTGTTCGATCTTTTTTCATGGTTCTTCCTTTGTTAATAATTTTTTAAATATATTTAATAATAACTTGTATTTTATTGCCATCTCTAACTTGTAGAATTTGATTTACATAGTCCAGCAGTTCTCGAATGCCATCGTAACAACACTTAACGTGGTATGAATGACCTCACCACTATTATAAAATACCGTAATATTTTTTATTGAAAGAAAATATCATTACAATTTGTCGAATAACATTTGGAACTTTTGGGGCTAATATTTGAGTAAAACCTTCTCAAAGTTTGAAATGACATCTTATCCATTGAGTCTCTGAATGAGTTATTTTTTAATAAATTCTAATGTAATTCTCATTAACATTGGTACAAAAACTATCGCCCGCGACAGAAAATTCATATAGCAAAAAGACGGAACGAAATTTCCCGTTCCTTTCCGGAGAATTAAGAAGTTTTACCTCACAACTTCCGAGTACCTACTCAAGGAGGAGAGTTTGCTACGTCAACGGCCAGGTGAAAATTGCGACGAACCGGGACTCGAACCCGGGATATCTGCTCTGGCGGCAGGTGCGCTATCCACTGCACCACCCGCCTCGACTCCCAAGTTCGTACGCAACCTCCCAACCGGATCAGGCCAGGTGGAATTCAAGGCAGGAGGTCCCCGGTTCGAGTCTTGGTCCGTCGCAATTTTCACCTGGCTGTTGATGTTGCAATTAAGATAGTTATTCAACAAAACAGTCGCAAAACCAAAGAACTCTATTCAAATTAGTTTATTCTCCTCCACGTGGTAGCTCTTGCTTTTTTGACAATAAAATTATTTATTTATTTAGTGACCATTATTCAAACACACACTCTTAATTAAAACGTTAAGATTAATGAATCGTCGTTTTTTAATACACCATAATTCATTAATTTCTGTTATAACGAGTATTTTGATTAAAACAGAGTACAAAACATTATTGAATGTTTCATAAATGGTTATGTACGCCTGGCACAAATATGTACTAACTTAACCGAGCGTTATCACTTGTCGGGCAAATGCAGTTAATTCCTTTTCCATGTTAACTCGAATCCTTTCTGCTGAACGACATCCTCGTACTTTCCTTCGTTTGAGAAGACCGAGGTACAGCAAAATTTCTGATCAAAACTTTACATATTTTATGAACAATATAAAAAAAGTAGTGGCATAATGCTAATGGGTTCTAGAAGGAATAAGAGGTGATCATTTTGTCCCCAGCACTGTTTTTCTATGGTATTTTTTAAATAAATGATTCTTTAGTCCTGTTATTTTTATAGTTTACTTTAAAAGTGTTTTGTGTACGAAAAGAAAACATTGCGTGAAAATGAATATTATCTTACATTTTCTATTTTTCTTTTATGGGTCCAATACGTCCCCCTCCCACCTACAAATATTTTCCTCTTGTCATATTTCGTGTAACCTGACGTTATCATATATGTTAAGTGGGGGAAAAGGTTTCGTTGAAGAAGAGCTTCGTGTCGTTTGGAGATCGGAAGACGTATTTTTCCGCTCCTCTGTCGTATGGGACGCGGAAAACCCGGTTCTAAACTGAGTTCCTTATTAGGTCGTGACATGACTAACGAGGAAATTGATGCTTTTCCCTCAGAAGCGAAGAAATAGACAAAGAAAGTGCAAATGATAATGAACGCTTCGCTTCTGGCAATGAGAGTGATGAGAATGCATTCCATGCTCGTGGTCATAAAAAAATTAAAATCTACATGATAACAAAAGCTCGCATACACATTTAAAGTTAATTTCATGGAAGTATTAGAGAATGAACCACATCCCGAACAAATTTTAAGACGGGGTTCATTTTGTACCCCACCTGGCCCTCAGCGGGGTTAAAATACCTCTTAGGGCAAATGCATTTGCACTCGTCTCATCAACACTCCAATCCCTAAGTGTCAAAGAAATTACATGGAAGTATTAGAGAATGAACCACAAGTAATGCTACGGGCCGCAAAAATGGTGTACTCTAATGATAGATCATTAACATTTCAATATCAAATCAATACAAATTGTCACCGTAAACATACAGCTAAACTTTCATGTTTTCGACTCAGGGAAGTCTTGACACGAATAAAATTGTTGATAAATTATTGTTGGTAGTTGTTACATAGCAGTAACTGAGTAAGAACTCGATTGGTTTTCGTGATATCAGAAACCTAATATTATTTTAATTTCTCGTTTATTTATTATCAAAGCGCATGATTTACGAGATACTAAGTAAATGTGTTTATTAGGGTGTGAGAACGTTTATTTACCATAAAGACCTACTGATTCGTGGAATATATTAT
>NNCF01127762.1:558112-596315 GCA_002313205.1 Laupala kohalensis | reverse complement strand
ATATATATATATATATATATATATATATAATTTTTTAATTTATATTATATTTTACTGGAATGGTCGGTGAGGTTATGTTTTTCGAGTTGAAATCACAATGCATCCATGTTACTCTGTTTATTCTTCTACCTGAAAGCGTCGAACTAGAAGCGCACGCCTCGTGTCCGTTCTGCTCCCATCCGTTACATGTTATCATAATTCGTCTTCGTCTGTCCTCGCTGCTTGTTCTTCTTCCCCTCCGCGGGGTGGAGTCTCATGTAGGCAGCGCGCCACGCCGACTACATGCAGCCGTATAACATGCGTCGTGACCGGATTTCGTGCATGGACTGTCACGTGACCTGCATGAGTGAGTATGCGCGCGTACTGTGTCCGTCCAGATGCCCCTCCTCGCTTCTGATACCCCGCAGCATCTCAACGTCCCCGTCTCTCTGTATATACTCCTCTTCCACCTCCTCTCGAAATATTCGACTCTCCAACCCATTTCCCTCCGCCTCCGCTGCGTATTAGCACTGGTTTTGTTTTCAAGTGTAATATAATCTTTATACAGAACTTATAAATATATAAATTGACAAAAAAAGCAGTTACAAACTGCGTGTGACCACGTGGAGGACAATAAACTAATTTACTCTCCGTAAGCAAGCAAGGGACGTATTCCATCATTTCCGGTCAAGGGCGCTACGGCAGAGGCGCATTTTAACATTTCAGCTTTACACTCCTCAGACAAGATTAAAAATAGTTAGCTACGTGTTACAATATCAATAGAAGAAAACCAACAAATTTGTATTTATTAAAACACAAAAAAGTTATTTCACTAGTGCGTATTATGACGAAACTATAGATTAATCGGAATATATTGTTTATAAATAAAAGTAGTTTATGAATGAAAGAAAAACTGTCATCTATGAGGGAGCCTGGGCGAAATTAAATGAAGAAGCGAAATGTTTATCGTCGATCGATCACTCGTAATGGAATCTGCGAATAACAACATAAATTGCGAAAGAATGTTTCATGAAAACAGTGAAAAATATTTTTCCATCCCATCACCAATTGCCGATCGTTTCTCTTTTACTAATTTTAGGTGAAAAGCACCAAGAAAGTGAAATAATGCTACTGACCCCGGAATAATAAAGATTTAACAAAAGCTCTTTGTTTTCCATTTCTAATATGTCGTGGAACAAAGTAAGAGTTGTTCTTGAAGTAAAATGCCAGTTGTAAGAATTTTTTTTGAAAAACTGGCTGTCTATTAAAACAATCCTGACTGATTAAAACCATTATTTAAACAAAAATGGTTTAAACAGCCAACCCTTCACATATTCCTCCACTGTATCCCTCTAGCTCCACAGTCCCCCCACTCGCCGCTGCAGTGTATTATGGCACTGCAATACGCTCGCATTTATCTCCACGCACACGCGAGCCTTCTCATACAAGAGATAGCCTTCTCATACAAATGAACCTTCTCATAATAATAATAATAATAATAATTTTATTGTCAAAAAACAGTACAAACTGCGTATGATCACGTGGAGGACAATAAACTAATTTACTCTCCGGAGGCAAGCAAGGGTCCATCCAATCAAATCCGATCAAGGGTCCTAAGGCAGAGGCGGATTCAAAAATTTCAGCAAAAGTTCCTAGATAAGATAAAAAGTTAGCTGCGAGTTATAATACATATATATTGTCAATATGTTTGTAATTTAACGTAAATATGTTTGTAATTTAACGCAAATATGTTTGTAAATTTACATGTACAAGTTATTATCGAACTATAGATTATTCTGAGTATAGTGTTTAAAAATCATAAGAGTTGAAAAAACACTAAATTCACGATTTATTGTTACAATAAACACGCCCCTAGACAAAGCCTAGAGAACCTGTATAAGAAATCCGCCTCTACCCGAAGGAAAAACGGAGAAAAACCCGGGCCAGGATGGGGCTACAGAATTAATGTACACAACCGTGCCAAAGTTGAGTACACATAAAACTAAATTAATATGAGCCATACGGCAACACAACCATGCAAGAAAATAGTTTTTGAAATTGTTATAAGTTGTTTAAAAAGTGCTACAGCAATGGCGTGATAAAGTACAAGACGAATTTAACTTTTATTAAAATCAATAAATTCTTTTACAGTGTAGAAGCACTGATGCAGGAGGTAGTTTTTAACCGCGGATTTGAAGAGATTCAATTTCATAATGTCTTTTATAATGACTTGCTGCACATTATTTGACCCGTTAAAGTGGGACCAGCTCACCAAGTCAGTCAAATCACTGAGATGATAAATTGTTTTCTTTCCTTATATTATAATTGTTTTATAACACAACAATGTGAATAACAACCAAGAAAAGGCATGATTTCATTTCTATCAGCTAATACAATAGTATAAACAATATTCAGGAACTCACTTGACTCGCTTGAAGAGCACAAGAGCATCAGAACAAACATGGCGGCCGAGCGCAACGGTTTCGTGATAAATGCCTCAAATAGAAAAAGTGTAATATGTTTCTCAGATGCCCCGTGACCAATAGATACACATTAATGTAAATTTCCATCACATTCGTGATTTCAAATAAGTGTTTTCTCCATAAGACGCAATGTATTTCGCCATCAACTACAATAGCAATTATTTCATATAAATGAACCTTGAGGTATGTCTTTCAAGATGAAATCACAATAATCCTATTTATTTATGCCAATTTCAGATATTTTAGTGATTTAATTCTACCTACGCTAGTATTACCTTGAAACAATTGTTTTGGTTTTTTGTTTAGCGAATAATATAAACACAATACAGTTTCAATCTTGGTCATAAATCTTTGTCGTCGATTTCCATGCAGCACGATCGACACACACACATACACACACTTACTCGTTTCACAACTTTTCGCGTCCCCAGGCAAAAGTCGCATCGTCTGAATTCAATTGAAAGAAAACTCAAAAGAAATACTCATAACAAGATCATAACAAATTCACTTTACCTCGTAATTTCCATTGGAAGAGATTACAAGATACATATGATTTATTGATGAAATGCTTTCGATCAGGATTCGTTGAAAGGAATGTTCTTTGCTTGTCACATCTNAAATTCACTTTACCTCGTAATTTCCATTGGAAGAGATTACAAGATACATATGATTTATTGATGAAATGCTTTCGATCAGGATTCGTTGTAAGGAATGTTCTTTGCTTGTCACATCCGACAAAATCATTGAATTTACTGATGATACAACTTTGGTTACGAAACATCGATATAATGAAGTATATGATGAGCTCTTTGAGGAACTGTTATTACGGATTTTTATATCACAATAGATTTCTTCAAATCATTAAATAATATATACGAGGAAATTTGAATCTAAACTAAATATATATGATCATCAGAATGTTTACTTTTAAGTAGCAAGACTTTTTTATTTACCTGATTAATATGGCATAAACCACTTTCCCTCATATCATCTAGCGGGTGGTAAGATTCACTCGGTTTCACATTTGGCTTCAACAATGGAAACAGGGCATGATAATAATTTTGAATCGTACACCCTAATACACAATGGAGTGTTCACGTACAATTCTGTACGAATATTTTTCATCACTCACCAGACTTACAATAGCAAGGAATCAACAAGTCAAGGTACATAGTTTTCAAATAAATGAGTCCGGAAGCGTTTCCTGGATTTAATTTGTAAACGCTCTTATCTCAAAAAGGAAAGCATTTCTTTTAATGCTGTAACGTATGATACTTAAATATTAAATAAATAAATTTAGNGTACAAACTGCGTATGACCACGTGGAGGAAAATAAACTAATTTACTCTCCGGAAGCAAGCAAGGGACCATCCCATCAATTCCGATCAAGGGCCCTAAGGCAGAGGCGGATTCAAAAATTTCAGTAAAAATTTCCAGATATGATAAAAAGTTAGCTACGTGTTGTAATACTAATAGAATATCAACATGATTGTAATTTCGCACAAAAAAATTATTTTACATGTACGAATTATTATCGAACTATACATTATTCTGAGTATAGTGTTTATAAATAATAAGAATTGAAATAACACTATATTCCCGATTTCTTGTTTCAATAAACGCGCCCCTACACAAAAACCTAGAGAACCTGTATAAGATATCCGCCTCTACCCGAAGGAAAACAAGAGAAAAAGAGACTAATAATCATGATTTGAGTGTTTTTCAAATAAAAATGGCGAAAATCCGTGATATTGTATTTTGGAAAATTAATTTTTTTTTTAAAGTAGCATTTTCCGATTTTGAACTCAAAAATGGTCTTCGTTTGACAAAAATAATATAATTATGTGGTTGAAAACAATAGAATGGAGTCTAAACTTTCCGTATAAAACACTATAATTATCTATATGAGAGTACTTTTGAAGCATTTTGCATTTGCTGTTCACACAGACTTCATTTATGTCAAAACAGACTTGGCTTCACTCAATGGTAAAAAATGACAAAAATATGGAAACATAAACCTAATTTTTCGACGTAATAAACTAGAAAAATGTGTTTTTGTTGAAGTTCGCGATGGACGACATTTTTTTGGCCGATTATACAAAGAATGACCCTCTATGTATTGTCCAAATGAATGGAAAAGTTTTTTTTTTAATTTTAGACGTTTAATAGATATGATGCTCCATCAGCAGAACTAGCACCTTAACGCGATGTAAAAATTGTTGACGATCTTCTGANGGATTCCCCTCAAGAATACGGCGTGCACCTGGAGCCGAACATACCCAAGGCAAACGGAACCCTTTCGGGGGACCCATTTAAATGGGTAAAAGGGTCTTTTTTCGTGAACCCATTTAAAAGGGTTGTGAACCTGTTTAAAAGAGTACGTGGACCAATTTAAAAGGGATAAGGGTTCATGGACCCTTTTAAATGGGTTTCGTTCGCCTTGGGTAGGGCTGCCTCTGCATTCACGAACAGAGATTTTAATATCAGATTAATATTTAGTGCTATCTGCTGCTGTGAAGGAGTTTCCGAGGCGCGCGCTGCGGCGAGGTGATGCCACGGCGGAATGGTGGTAGTTCCTGGGCGCGAGAGATGTGCAGATAATTCGACGGAGGTCACGACGTTCCATCGCAGGAATGTACGTGCCGAAGTCCTCACCGCTACGTGCTGTATGTGCTCTAAGAGGATACGATATTGTAATGAATAATGGAGTGTGGTGGCGTTCATTATGAAAGCGAAACCTGTAATGAGTGGATGAACTTCATACATGTCCAGCATTCTTTGCGTACAATCAGTGGCGTCGGGACTCCCGAGCAAAATATAGTTTCGTAGTGTTTTAATATAGTTAAATTTATAAATATATTTTATGAATTTCTGAAGTAAAAAATACAACATATCTTAGTAACAGTTTAGTAATTTAATTTAATAATAGTTACATACAATCAATTTTTACTTTCCAATTACACAGTGTGTAAGGAGAGTGTTGTTATCGGTCGAAATTTTTTTAAAAAGATCTTTGGATCTTTGAGAATTGGCTCCAGGAGAGTCTATTTTCCAATTTTCACGATAATGTCCAATGTAGTGTGAGTGTATGTTNTGTAAGGAGAGTGTTGTTATCGGTCGAAATTTTTTTAAAAAGATCTTTGGATCTTTGAGAATTGGCTCCTGGAGAGTCTATTTTCCAATTTTCACGATAATGTCCAATGTAGTGTGAGTGTATGTTAAGAATTTTATTTCCCCGGTAACTCAGTAGCAAATTAATGCATCGAAACCAAACTTGATATTAGACTTCGAGTGCTTTGGGAATAGAAGCCTATTTCTGGACAGAAGCTCATTCAGACTTGATTTACTCACCGCGCTCCACTTCCCGTTTCTTAATATTAAAAATTATGAAAATATACATACCAGCATTTTGATTTGTCAGTTAATGCTACGTACAGGTTACTAAACCGCATTCCTGTACGTCGCACTGTTATCGAGATACAGCGGACATTTATTACACAGAAAAGGAGTAGCTACCTGCAAGGCTAATCCAAAGAGTTTAATGAGGAAGATAATTCATGCAATATATACTAGCAATTTAAATAATGAATTTTAGGATATCATGTACTGTGATGATTAATATTTTGCAACCGAGTGATCCAAGAAATATGACATCTCGTTTAAAAATTATATTACATTATTATTTCTTCTTGAAGTGTTTCTTTCCACGAGTGTTTGTTATGAATTGCGATTGGAAAGTTGAGCTCATTTTTAGTGTGGTAATTGTACTACAAAAAATTCAAGGATACATTTATCTTTTCATGTGACGTTTGAGCAAATGTATTTACTAACTGATCTAATCTGCTTCATAAATCATTCATAACATCATATTCGATGGATAAAAACCACTTAATCTGTCTTGATTCATGGAATTTCTCAAGCAATTTTGACGTCCTTCAGTTTCGAAAAAGAACGTTCTGCAATCGCAAGTATAACTGGCCTCGTTAAAATAAATAGTAAATTTATTGTCAAAAAACAGTACAAACTGCGTATGACCACGTGGAGGACAATAAACTAATTTACTCTCCGAAAGCAAGCAAAGGGACCATTCCATCAATTCCGATCAAGGGCCCTAAGGCAGAGGCGGATTCAAAAAAAATTCAGCAAAAATTCCTAGATAAGATAAAAAGTTAGCTGCGAGTTATAATACTAATAGAATGTCAATATGTTTGTAATTTTACGCATAAAATTACATGTACAAGTTATTATCGAGCTATAGATTATTCTGAGTATAGTGTTTAAAAATCATAAGAGTTGAAAAAACACGAAATTCACGATTTATTGTTACAATAAACACGCCCCTAGACAAAGCCTAGAGAAATAGCGTGACAATTGAACACACGTCCGAAAACTGGCCGATAGCATAAAATGAGGAATTAAAAATAAAGTGAGCTCATGAACAAAGTTCGCTGATGAATTAAAATCAACTAATTTCAAATAATAAAAAACTTCGTTAATTGCAGTTAATTTAAAAATGTAGGAGTAAAATAACAAGGTGACTTTAAATAGTAAGACATTGCAAACAATAAAAAAGCAAATTTATCATTTAGAGTGACCCCAACGTGGACTCAAAGTGCATTATGATAAAAATTGTTATATTTAATAAAAATATCCTGTAATAACACACACTAGAGGACTAAATATAATTTATTGAAGAAATTATAAAGAAAATATTTTTAACGAGGTTACAGAAATAGTTGATCGCTTAGATACAGCCACAAATTTTTATTAGTATGCATTGTGGAGACCCACCATCTCACTGACATCAATGACACCACGTTTCATATGACAATCCAACATTCGCTAACTTCTTGAGTCATTCCACAAACGAGACCGAATCGACTGTAAATCGGAACTCACTCCTCCTGAACTAATTTTCAATCACTATACTCTTAGGACACGAAAGAAAAGATATACCCTATTCAGAGAAAATATATCCCGAGAGAACAAAAAGACATGGACGGGGACGCACTACGTTTGGGAAGTAGGATCAGAACTCTCGTTTATTGACTTCAACGAGGTCATAAGCAGATTGCGTCTGCTCTCTTGACAATAAATTATTAATTAATTAATATAATATAATTCCATTGTAACTGATTTGATGTTGGTGTAGAACTTGTACTAGAAAGTGTTGCCAACGCTTTTACTTCGTCATCGTTCGTAAAGAGGAATGGACATAAAGTATCTCGCGTTATGTTGGTAGTTTCGGATTTCTTGAAACAAAAATTAATCGCCAACATCTGCCTTCAATTCAATTCACTCGCAATTATGACGCTATTCTGTTCCTCTTCTCCATCGGGGGCGTGTGGTGCGAATATTGCTTAGTGTCTTACTTTGTTGTATCGTTAACTTGTATTTTTTACAGCAAAATAGTCGCTTTTGTGACTACTAATTAAGTAATACACGAATAAATATTAATAGTACTCGTAAAATTCGTGGTAGACAGCCATATTGCATTATTTTCTTGTAAATTTACAAGCCTTCGATCACGCGAAGGAAGGCAGACTTCGAAGAGCAAAAGGACCGCGATGCAAAGGATCTCAGAAGGAAGGAGATGTCACGACGATGATTAACGCTAGCGCACTTTATCACGATCTGCTGTCAATTTGGACGTCGGTGTGAAAGTTAAGCAAACGATGTGTGCAGATGACGACACCTTCTGTTGGCAGCCCTGATGAAGACGCATTCGCATGCGCTATTGTTCTATTCGTGCGACCGCCCGGGGGAACCCCAAACGAGACCCCGCCCGCGTGGACAAGTCGCGGGAGGGCGTAGCGCACGGGCGTCTCTCCGTGCGGGGAAGTCCCCTGGAATACACTTCATTCGAAAAACATCGTCACACTCATTGCAATTGATAAATGCGTCGTTAAGTGGTTACAATTGTAATAGACGACTAGTATCTATCCATGTCCACGGCACTGCGCGACGTGTTGTAACAATAAAGTTAGGAACAAATAAGAATTATAAATAATAAATTTATTGTCAAAAAGAAGTTACATACTGTGTATGACCACAAGGATGACAAACGAATTTTCTCTCTGGAAGTAAGCAAGGGACCATCCCGTCAATTTTCAATAAATTTTCAACATTTAATTTTTTTTCATTGTTTACTAGTTTTGGTTGTATGTCAGTTTAAAATATTTTCTATCTTATAGAATATTTCAAAATACGTGACCCCAAACGAAGGAAATTTACAGTTAACGTAAGTTCGAGATAGGAATCGTTTTTATTTAGGAAGGAGACAAAATTTCGGGATAAGATTTAAATTACGTTCCCAAATTGTTTTTCAACCGATGCAATGAGAACTCAACCAACTTTCTAAGACGCCGAGAATAAAGTTCTTCATACTTCATACCAGTGAGAGTCACGATCTGCTTTTAGGTAGTATATTACGAAGTCCTCTTCATGTTTTATTGACATACTGATCAGAGGCGGTAATCTGCAACTAATATATTATTTAACTGAACAAATATTACATGTGTAAATAATGTACATTTTCTATATGCATTCCGTCGTATATCCCTTGAGGTTAAATAAATTTAAAAAAATTGTCTACAACGAAATTACATTTACATAACACTTACGATATTTTTTGTCACTCTATGCTGCAGATGGAGAAACATATGTGAGAATGTATATGCATTGGTTTTGCACCACTAATTTTTTCTGAGTTTATTGCAATATTTAATCTTCACAACTACCAGGTAAGTAATTACAATTTTTCGTAGATTGTTTGAGCATTCGTTCGAAAACCAGATATAACTCCGTACTACTCTCGGTTTCAAAAAGCAATAGATACATGTTTGAACTTTCGGTTCAATTTTCCTATCTATCAAAATAAAATTACATATAAAATTTTAGCTTATTTTTTACGCGTTATGTACAAGTAGTTTATTAATGATGGTACTCTGTGATTTTCTACGGAGGATTAATGTGCGGTGGAGTGCAATGCCGGTGGGCACCCGGATCCTAATTAATAAGTTAAATGTTAATACTATTAATTACCTAATTCTTTGTACTTATGTAATTCCTAAATTCGGTAATTTTAAGGCACGATGGAAGTTTCTACGTTTAACCGATCTTGAGATGCCAATGTTTTATAAAAATTATAAGAACAATTTTTTTAACAAAGATAAAATTTAAAAAACTAAAGTTACATACCTTATTTTCGATATCCGTTACATTTCAACGACATTATTTTCACTCACGCTTTCAATGCCATTGAAAAAGTATATTTCTACACGTGTTATAGTTTTAGAGACGCATGATCCCGAAGTGAATGCGGTATTTCATTTTACGTCAAATCCAAGAAGGATTATTCTATTATCACTTTATATTACAACTTACTGCATATTAAGGTGAAGTGGGGACAGGTACAGCAGTTTTGGTTTTCTGTGTATTATAATTTACAATATCTTAAAATAAGGAATAAAACGTTTGTGATCAAAAAGTATAAACAAAAATCGAAAAGGTTTTGGACTTTTTTTTTTTTCAAAAATGGAATTTATCAGAAATAAGATAATAGTTTTAGAGACTGAACGCCGGAACGTTTTCACTTTCATGTGAATTATAGTTGAAATTATCTTGAGCAAATGTGAAGCAGTGAATAGACTTGTTAGGAGGACTTCGTCTAAAGTGACACTTTTTGCAAGTAACACGAATTAATTATAAAAAGTTATTTTTTACGGATTGTTTATGAAAACAGCAATTAACGTTAATGCGTAACTCATGTACAGGAATGTCTTAATTTTCTGTTTCAAGATGTTAATTTTAAAAAAATTCCGGTTGATGGACCTGTACACCCTGGTAGTTTCATTTATGGGTCCGTCCAAAAATCAAATTCTGAATCCGCCGTTCGTTGGAGGTTCTTCATCTTACAGAATTTCGTTAATTCGCTTTTCTTTTTACTTTCCATTTACACAGACTCTATATAAGAAAAGTATTGTTATCGCTCGAAAAAAAATGTTTTGAGATCTCTTCGTATCTTTGCGAATTGGCTCCAGGACAGTCTACTTTCAAATATGGGCGATGATGTCCAGTGTAGTATGTGTGTGTATAATATGTTAAGAACTTTGTTCCCCCGTTTACTCACGAACAAATTGATGTATCAAAACGAATCTCGAGATTTGACTTTGAATGCGTTGGGAATAGAAACCTATTTCTGGATGGCTCATTCCGAGTTCATTTAAACTCTGCGCTCCACTTCCAGTTTCTTAATATTAAAAATTTTGAAAATATCCATAGAAGCATTTTGATTGGTCAGTTAATTCTACGTACAGATTGCGTAGTCGCATTCATGTAGTCGCACCATCTTGAAGGCGCTTTATTTGAATCTGCAAAGAACGTCATTCCAAATAGTTTAATGCGGAAGATAAATCATGCCATCTATATTTTAGTACGGTACTATGGTTTTTAGGATCCCATGTACTGTGATGATAATATTTTTGCATCCGATTGATCTAAGAACTGTTGTCTTTTTTAACATTTTTAGTATTTTTTTTACTTCTTTTTGAAATTTTTATTTTTATTAAATTATTGGTGTTTTGTTGAGAGTATAGTTTCATGAGTTTTTGTTATGAATTGTAATTGGAAAGTTGAGGGGAACACACCAGATTTTTTGGTTTGGTAACGAAACAAGGAATCGTACTATTCCACTACGCGGCCACACACAATGGACTACGTGATCCTTCTTTGTCTGTAGAAAATTTTATTAGCAACATTTTTGGTACAAGGGTAATGTCATAGTATATTGTTACAAAATACTGTATAAAGTCCAAATACGAATCAAAGGCTAAGATATTATTGTTAAATATAATTAATACTTCTGAGTTTTACTATCTATAACAGCACGATTACACCTGATGATACAATGTTTACTTTCTTTACCTCAATGCATAATTTTCAGGGAATAAAAATTACACCTAGGAAAAAATACAGAAAATTTTTAAAGCTGATGTTACATAAATTAACTGTGGATCTCTTTTCACATTGATCGTAATGACATAAGATAAGCCTTCATATCCATTGGTCCTATGTATTCATTGTCTATTGAAATTTGTTCTCCAATATAAGTAAATGATAGGGATGATCGTGCGATTCTAGTATCAAAATGATTTGGGAATAAATGTGATAAATTAATAGCCCCATTTGTAGAAGCAAATGGTCTACTTTCTAGAGGATAGCATTTGTTGATCGCCGTTCTATGCAAAATTACGCCGGCCTTCGGCTCACCTTCCCGAAGAAGAGTGTGTACCTTGACCAAATGCACGTCATTGGCTAAATCCCGAGAAAGTGCGGAAAACTGTGTTGCCATATTTTGTGTTTCTTTCGAAGAGGTAAAGAGGAGCAGAGGATTGAGAATGGAGTGAGACAGAAGGGTCCCGTATTGTGATAGTATTCCTGTAGAGTGATCCCTGTGGATGTAGCGACACTTGGTCTTTCGCCGTTCGAGAATCATTGAAATGATATTGATATAAGGTACGTTGTCTGTTATTCCTTGATTCAGACCTTTGTAATCATCGTGTTGAGATCGTCGATCCAACATTATGTCCATCTGTCCTTCCTGTAGTGAAGCAAACCCTCCCGGCTGGCCACTGATCACAGTCAGTCGGTGGTTGCGGTCTTCTATGTACGCCGCAGTGGACATTGGGTAGTAGTTCCCGGGAATCCCAAACACGTCCAAACGCCGACGTCTCACCATCTGTAAACCATTCAAGTCCGTAAAAAACTCGTCACCACTCTTGATTTCACTTGAAATTCTCATGGCTACTTCACAATTCTCTCTTTGTAAGTTCACCAGATTCTTGATTTCCAGAGCCCAAGAAAAGTCGTCGGGAGAATGGTATATTCTCAAGGAATGCGTAATCGATATAAAATTGGTATCGACTTGAGAATAAATGGGACCCGTGACGAGACGTACTGCGGACGAGTTGCGAGAAAGTGTCTTGGAGTCTTCAGTCGGACGAAATACGTAAGCACCGCTGTAGACGGAATCGTACACAACGAAATCAATTCTCACTGATAAGGAGGAACTGTTGCCCAAAGATAAAGATCGGACAAGTCCGTGCTCATTGAAATCGACTTTCATGAAATCATTTGAAAGTGAAAATTTTTTCAAATATTTATGCGTTTTAACTCTTGCCTGGCCATCTGCAACGTTCGAATATGTATTTAAAAATGTGATTTCCGACAGGAAATTTGATTTATTTTTTTCATTCGTCTTCACCAATTCAACATAATACGTATTTATGGAGAGGCCCTTAATTTCTACCCCGAAGGACACGGTGTACACGTTCCTCCTTTCGCTTTCTGCGACAGCGGGGCCAGTTTGACTGAGAAGTTCTAACCCGTCACTGGAGAGAATTTTAATGTGAGGAGTATTCGTCATAACCGAAACAATTTCTTTTCTCTTCCAAGTCAGAGAATTAAATATTCTCACTCTCTTCACATCAGAACTTTCCCTATTAAAATATATTCGAGGCATCGAACTAATATCTCCGTTCATATAATTGACACCTTCATCGTTGAATGAAGGCGGCAGATTGTTATGCAACAAAAAGTAAACTGATTCCTTCATAATATATTTTAACTGTTTCAGGGCGTCGTCCATTCGATTCGAATAATCCACAACGACGTGTTCCTTGGATGTTCCCGAAATCGCGTCGTGATGTTGGAACAGACTCACGTTCCTTCGAGCTTGCGTCAGACGTTCGAAAAGACTCGATTCTTCAGAAATGAACCACCGACTCCCCAAAACGTTTCTTTCCGAGCTCCAGGCTAATGCGTACAAAATTTCTGCAGCTCTAAGATAACTTAGCAAGATACGATCTTTCCTCTTGTAGAATGGTCTGGAGGTATAAAAACCACTCCAATAAGTATCATATGAATCGGAATACGTAAAAAAATCGCCAGATATGGTTTTGTATTCCTCACGAGGTCGCGTCGCGCGCTCAGCCGCAAAATAGTCACTTAAAGTACCGAATTTCGCAACGGCGCTAGTGGAGAAATGAGAGTTGATAAAATCTATCAGTTCAGTACACTTGCGCAACACTCTTCTGTTCTCATATTCATTCTTGTACGAGAAATCGGAGCCCATTGGAATCAGAAGAACGTTGCTGTCCATCGCATATTTCCAGTGTTTGGCGAGAAATGCTATCACGTTCTCAACATATTCCTCTCCCGCAGCAACCAATGGAAACCGATCCACAGACTCCAGACTCTCCTGGTAATGGAGAGGAAGCACCGCGGTGAACAAATCGGTCTTGTTCGTCACGTCCCACGTTTGTCTCCAGAAGAATTCCAGATTTTTCGTTTCGGAGAAATACTGCTTGATTTGGTAATGAATTCGGTTTATCAGTAAATTTTCGAAACCCATTTTTCTGAGAAGGTAAGGCATGGTTGGGCTATGTCCGAAAGGATCTATTGCCCAACTATTTCTTGGTCTGTATCCAAAATGTTCATAAAGCCACAGATGACCATCAACTAACTGTTGTATCATGGCAAAATAGTGTGGATTAGCTTCATCATTCATGACCCAACCCCCAGTCACAATTTCCAGTTGTCCATTTGCTATTACGGTTCTCAGGTTTTCCCTAGTGTCATTGTCAGCTTCATCCCAAAATAACGATAAGAAAGATACTTCAGCCCAAACGAATCTCAAATCAGGATCTTCGGAGAGATTATTCAAAATATTAGTTAATATCAGTCGAGTTTCCGACTCGTAGTATTGATCAAAAGTATGTATCCACCCAGCATCATTGTGTGAATGAGGAACGATGAAAACCTGTAATTTATCTCTTTGCTTTCTTCCGTCCCAAAAGATTCCTGGATTCGAAGACAATTCATGTGAGTACCCAAACTCTAACAAATCCCTCATCTGCACTGTAGAAGAAGGAAGATGCAAGAATATCTCTCTTTCTACATCGTCACGCCGTGTACTGAATAAGCTCCAATCAAACTCGTCAACAATATTTCTGGTTTCTGGTCTGTTGGTTGGAACATCATGTTCGACTTTTGTCAACAACCATCCCGAAAAGAGCAAAAGGGCACATGCAAGGATGATAATGACTTCTCGTAACCAGATCTCGCAATCCATGGTTCACATTCAAAGGAGATATCTTCGGATCACAATGGAATAATAGTTTCACGTTATCAACTCGGAACCCAATGTACATTCACAAGTGAGAGAACACCAGTTTCTCTCTTTAAGAATTACGCAATGTTCATAATCAAGAATAGTTCTTCAAAATCTTGACCATAACATTGTCCAGCCAAAAGAGGTTGGATGTATTTTCAATAACAAACACATTTGCTCAGAATGTGTTGTTGACAACAAAGATGAGTCGAACTCACGATTGATCGTATCTCGAAACCCATCCCGATATAAAAAATCGATTCCTGCGTCTTGAAATTATTGATTCCCAAATCTTAGATTCGAAAACATACAATGAGATGCTAATACGATTTTACGAAAATTTTGTAATAGAAATTACATATTTCCATAAAACTGTAAAGAGTAAACATACAATATGGTGAGAAATTGTTTTTGGCTACATCGAGTGTTAAAAATGACTGCTTGGTGCTCGAAAATTGAAGAGGTTATTAGAGTTTTGTAATTCAAATGTTTCACAGAATGTGAACCTGCCCTTAATTTTTCGACTGCTGAAATTCTGAAGCGAGTATTTACAAAAAAGTATTAATTAATGACGAATTTTATGTCAAGTTATTATTTCTATACAAATTTCGGCCAGAAATTCAAAAGCTTTTCATGTTGATGAAAAATGTATGCTTATGAGGAAGAAAAAAGAAAAAAAGTAAGATACAAGTTTTGAGATATCTAAGAACCAAAAAACAGCGATTTGGTCTTTAATTCTTGAACTTCCTACTAAAAACACTAGTGGTACAAAACCATTGCACATGCTTTCTCATACACGTTTCTCCGTCTGCAGCAAAGAGTGAGAAAAAATTATATACTGAGTCATTTCTGGCGTGGTCATCTATATTTTAACCGTCTTCCAGTGCTCTATTCATGCTCAAAATCGCTAGATGAACTTATTGCTGTCTTTTATTTGAAATTTAAAGTAAAATAAATATTCAGAATATTATTTCAAAACATTTAGAGACATATCAGTCTTATAAATATCGTAAAAGTGTTATGTAAATGTAATTTCGTTGCAGACAGAAATTGCTGTATTTTAGTATCTGCTATGCGTTTGCTGTCCTCCTATGTATTTTATCATTATCCTATCTTTCATTTCAGTTTTCTAAAAGTTTATTCTACGTCTTCTTGGTCCATTACCACTGCTAAATATTATTCAAACATTTTGAAACAGTAAACTAATGCGTTAATGCAGCAGACATAAATTATTTTACTGCGTCTGTACTAAACTTTCAAGCGAAATACCGCTAATGCGGATGTAATGCATATTAATTGTACTTTACGTATAGAAAATCGTTGGAGCCGGTTTTGAGAAACATTCGAAAGAGTACATTGACTTTGATGTCAAGTACCCTTTGTTTTGAAGCAACAAAAAAAATTAGAGCACGTGCATCGACAACAAGTAAATTCAATCGTAAATACGAAATATGAATTAAATATATTCATCCCTTTACTCAGAATTGTTGTGCACAGACGGACAGTCGGAAAGACGGACGGACGGACGTTATGCCAATAACTACTTTTTCAGGATCAGGGATCGCAATTCTTTTTTTCACGATTACAATACTTTCTATATACCACGTTTATGAGAAAATAAAACTGCACCGCGCAACACTTCTGCTGAAAATTCGGATCGAAATTCTCCAGCGACGGCGAACGGGTCCACGAGGAACGGGTCCATGAATCATCGCAACCATCAGGAAGACAAGAGGAGGTGTTCGCAGACGAAGAGACGAAAATGTCATAACAATTGGGATGACGTGGCAACATACTTGATTTACAAATGAGAAAATTATACTATTTACGACTAATTAACGTCCATTGTATAATCTAACTAAATAAATAATGAAAGACTTACGACCTTTTATGGACGAATTTATTAAATTTATGAACTCTTAACACTATATATAAGTATAGTGCATTTCTTGAATCTGAAATAGTTTTAAACGACATTCATTAACTCCAGATAATATTTATTTATAGTATATTTTTTACAAACACAAGGTTTTACTCTTCTTGGAGCCTTCATCAGACGTAATAAATATTGAACACAGCGACCTAACAGAATATAAAATAATATTATTTATTTATTGTAAAGTACACTTGTTCAACATGCCCCTGTACGTTAACGTCATTCCCCAGATTACGTATCCACCGGGGTTTTTTAATTCAAAAATAATCCGCTTCATTCCCTTTCATCTGTTTTTTTTGTTTTGTTTCTTGTCCTCTTTTTGTTCCTCTTTACTGCCTACATCTGATTCGTTCAATAAGTATTTGTTTCATAACTTATGTTAACTTTATTTTATATTGTTTTGTTGGAGACGTGGTAGATCGCTCCCTGTGGTGCGTTAGTGATACTCGCCGACGGATAGAGGCGCTACTGTCGCCAGCTGCAAGACCAGCAGAGTAAATTAGTTTGAAATGTGGCGACTGTATTAGATCGTGGTAAATATAATTTAACGTGGGACCAGCATTCCAAGTTCGTCAAATCACTGAGATGTATTAATGTTCTAATTGTTACAAACCACAAAAATATGAAAAATAACTCAGAAAAAATCACGATTTAATTTCTATCTACTACATAGAAATCTCTTAAATTGCGGTGAACCTCACCGCCAGNGAATCATCGCAACCATCAGGAAGACAAGAGGAGGTGTTCGCAGACGAAGAGACGAAAATGTCATAACAATTGGGATGACGTGGCAACATACTTGATTTACAAATGAGAAAATTATACTATTTACGACTAATTAACGTCCATTGTATAATCTAACTAAATAAATAATGAAAGACTTACGACCTTTTATGGACGAATTTATTAAATTTATGAACTCTTAACACTATATATAAGTATAGTGCATTTCTTGAATCTGAAATAGTTTTAAACGACATTCATTAACTCCAGATAATATTTATTTATAGTATATTTTTTACAAACACAAGGTTTTACTCTTCTTGGAGCCTTCATCAGACGTAATAAATATTGAACACAGCGACCTAACAGAATATAAAATAATATTATTTATTTATTGTAAAGTACACTTGTTCAACATGCCCCTGTACGTTAACGTCATTCCCCAGATTACGTATCCACCGGGGTTTTTTAATTCAAAAATAATCCGCTTCATTCCCTTTCATCTGTTTTTTTTGTTTTGTTTCTTGTCCTCTTTTTGTTCCTCTTTACTGCCTACATCTGATTCGTTCAATAAGTATTTGTTTCATAACTTATGTTAACTTTATTTTATATTGTTTTGTTGGAGACGTGGTAGATCGCTCCCTGTGGTGCGTTAGTGATACTCGCCGACGGATAGAGGCGCTACTGTCGCCAGCTGCAAGACCAGCAGAGTAAATTAGTTTGAAATGTGGCGACTGTATTAGATCGTGGTAAATATAATTTAACGTGGGACCAGCATTCCAAGTTCGTCAAATCACTGAGATGTATTAATGTTCTAATTGTTACAAACCACAAAAATATGAAAAATAACTCAGAAAAAATCACGATTTAATTTCTATCTACCACATAGAAATCTCTTAAATTGCGGTGAACCTCACCGCCAGGTAACAGATTAATGTTATGTTGAATGAAAATGGAAGACGGAGCCGGTAAGTGAACGGGATGGCGCAGTTGGAAAGCGCATGAACGCGCTAAGATCAAGGTCCCGAGTTCGATTCTCGGTCCCGTCTCCCCTTTTCAT
The DNA here is from genome assembly GCA_002313205.1 of Laupala kohalensis. NCBI lineage: Eukaryota > Metazoa > Arthropoda > Insecta > Orthoptera > Trigonidiidae > Laupala > Laupala kohalensis. The sequence goes on along the minus strand of NNCF01127762.1, from coordinate 577,962 downwards.
TCAACATAATTCTATCTACCAATTCTATCTACCAGTTAATAGTATAGTACAAACAATTTTCAGGATCTCGCTTGACTCGTTTAATATGCACAAGAGCATTAAGTAAAGACAGCGGTTGTTCTTTAGATTAAAGTGATGTAAAAATACTCCGGAAAATTTACTACAAATCAGAGTAAACTCTCATCTCTTTTCGAGGTTTAAAAGTTGGTCTTTTTTGAAAACATGTTTTCCCTGTAAGACGCAACGTGTTTCATTTAAATGGCCGGCGAAATATATTTTTCAAGTTGAAATCACAGTTAAAATTTTAATATATTGTAGTGACTTAATTCTACCTTCGCTAGTACTACCTTAAATTGATATTTATTTAGTGTACGTGAGTTCGGAAGAAGCGGCTGGAGTCAGAAGCTGGGGTCCGTTGTGTTAACGAGCGCTGGAGGGGAGACCGAAGGTGTGCCTCTGACACCACGAGACACAACAGCTCATCTCCATCCCCGCTCTCTTGATAGCAGACATCCTTATGAGGGAGTTATTGTCTCACCAATAATCCTTAATCCTGATCGAAACATGTCTTTGACAAAATGTATCTCAAGGAGCAGCCAAGTTCCTATTTCATTATCTCTCAACACCGTACAAGTGAACTTCTTACCTACAACATACTCTAATAAGAGGACATTCTATGGAATGTCTGTGGCATGGAAATCGAAAAAAGTACTAGATGTAATTATTTGAAATTTCAAACGACTCATCTTAAGGATTATTAAAATGCGAAGTGTGGTTGATGAATTACAAGAGTAGAAAAGCAACGTAAATGAGCTGCTAATCAGTAGATGTGAATATTCGCATGACTTGACTCTGAAGCTTACTAAAGTGTCCGCCAGGGTTCGATTGCGTTTCGTGAGGCGCAAGGACGATCCACGGAACGTGTAATCGAAGTGTCCGAATAGCAGAAGCGAAATTTAATCAAAGCTTTATTAAACAACTTCATTACCGGAAAATCATCGATTTACTTCCCTGTAGAGGTAAAGTTACCTGAGCGCAGGAATGGTGAACTTACATTTTACACTTACATACCAGTTACTTATAACAAACACTTATATACTATATAACTGACTAGTGCTCATAATATTTAAATGAAGATAATTTTTAGAAAATTAAATTTATCTGTTGTACATCTTTGTGGAATCTAATTTTTTTAAAATTATTTGATAATAGATTGAAAAGTTTTATTGCATTAATATAATTATTTTCTGTTCTAACAGTTTTTTATATTTTTCGAATCTGGATGTTGTTTTCCTTCTTTTTTTGTGTGGGGCTTTACGGCTCGTCGACATCTAGGTCATTAGAGCCCTAAAATTCCGTACAGGTAGGGAAAATGCAGTTACGCACTAAGGAGAGCCAACATGACTCTCCCCGCGTGTGGGACTCGCCGAATGGCTCAACCACACCTACAAAAAACCCCCCTGAATCACAATATATCAAAATATATCTCAAAACATACATCAAAATATTGAGGACAAAAAATAAGGGGGGGACAAAAAAATGAGGAAAATGAAAGATACCCTAGCCTTAATAACGTCGGGATCGAAAAGAACAAGAGGTGACCAAGGGAGGTCAGGAAAGCGAAAGGAAGGAGCATCGCACAAGTAAGTGGAAGTAATGCCAGACTCAGCTCGGGGCCCCGTGTTCGCCAAACACGTACTTACTAGACGTAAGTCCCCTGGGGGAGTTTTCCTTGTTGTACTTTGCGAATTGTCAGAAGTATAACCACGGCAACTATAATTATAAAAGGAAGGATTTGTAAGCAAATATTTGTTTTAGCGGAATCTCTTTGGAAAATTTATGTTTATTTATACTTTTCAACAATATATTTTGTATGTTTCCCAAAGTATTACTATCTTCTTGGTGTTTTCTTACATACGAATTTATTGGCCTCCAACTGATATTACAACACTAACCTAACCTAACCAAACTTTTTAGGGATCCGCTCATTTCAACTCACGCACGATTCAACTCACGCATGATCAACTTTTCTACCTGCGCATCGGAGGATGAAGCTGTGGAGGGTTGGACAAGGAAAAAGTTTACAGACCACCGTCGCCGTCAACATGTGGCCCTTCTTAAGAAATATGAGAGTTATTTCACTAGACGTGCCACATCATATTTATATTTCCTTACCGTAGTAACAGTTAATCTACGAAAAATTTTTTTTTACAAATATACTCGGTATATTCTTAATTCTCCAATAAAAATATATTTTAAAAATATTTTGATTTTTCTTTTGCAAGAAGCCCTCATTCTTCCTTGATTCAAAAAATTGTAAACTTGAAAATAATTGTTCTAACTGTTAACTTATTTCTGGCTTTGGATATTCCAAATACCATTTTCTGCAACATAAAATGGAGCTAAGCAAAAGCAAACCAGAAGACATTCGTCCACCACCAGTTAAAAATATAAATTCTATAAAATGTCCGCCTTTTGAAAATTTCGAAAAATTTGTTGTTTTTTACCTACATTCTTTTCCTTCTATTTTACCTATACAAGAGCAACAACCCGTCAAGAACTTCATGGCTCTATTACTTATTCTCTTTGTTGATGAACGAACAAGTCAATCGATAAGTCAAAACGGCGTAGTATGTACAGAAATTACGAAAATCTGAAGTCAAAAGACGTTCTCAAATTCTTATTTTTTAAATTATTTTCCCTCATTAAACGAATTAAGTCCTTCCAGAATAAAAACAAAATGACGTAATAAATCCATCTTCACCCATTTCATAGTTAAACCAAAATTCAATAGTTCAAATGTTACATTATGATTTTCACCACTTTAAGAAAATAAAATCTTCAAATCATTCCCTTTTCTGCGCAAACTTACTACACGTTTCAAAGATAACAAAGATTAAAAAAAAGGAACTCTCTCACAACGTAAGTTTATCAACACCTAAAACCACATGAAACAAATGGGGTAAATTAATTTACGTGGAAATATTATAATGTAGAATTGGCTCGTCAGGAAAGTGAGAAATTCTGTATTCGAAGGAATGTTACAAAGAAAGACTGTTCAAGGGAGGCTAACTGTTCATTCACTGTAAGCTGTTATTCGCTGAGTCCATTTAAATTAATCTTAGCAGTATTAATTGCTTTTCTTTTAGTGATTAGTAAGAGCATTACACTTGCGAGCAACCACTGTGTAAAATCCACGAATAAAATGCTGGATACCAGTTATATGGGTAAGTTAGATATTTATAATTTCATCAGTTGCGTGAATTAATGATTCATGTAACCATATTGCTCTGAAGACGAAAGCTCTTGGGAATGGGTTTTCTTGAAGTTGCTGTGAATAAAACGTGTTTCACTCCTTAAGCATTCGAACTACACTTCAACAAATTTTTCGCATTCCACTTTTTAAATTCCCTCTGTGCGAATGATTGAACTAGTACAAATGCTTTGCTTAATTTATTTTACTCCGACACTAATCAAATAAATAACAAAATTAAAATACTTAACGTAATGATCATTATTTCGCCTTTTGTTAATGATAAGAAAAGTAACTCCTGCGAAGCAACAGTATCTTCCTTGAGTATTTCCCGTTTTTATTCATAAATGAGAAGATGACATTTAATTATGCATTCAGTAAGTAGGGGAGTTAATTCATGAGGATAGTTCATAAGGATATCATGTAAAAGACAATTTCTTGGATCAAGGAAGAATGAGGGTTTCTTGCTAAAGAAAAATCAAAATATTTTAAAATATATTTTTATTGGATAATTAAGAATATACCGTGTATGTTTGTAAATATATTTATTTTCGTAGATTAACTGTTACTACGGTGAAGGAAACATAAATATGGTGTGGCACGTCTAGTGAAATAACTCTTATATTTCTTTAGGAGGGCCACACGTTGACGGCGACTGTAGTGTGTAAACGTTCTCCTTGTCCCACCCTGCTGACTATCGCCCACATCACCGCAGCTTCATCCTCCGCCGCGCAGGTAGAAAAGTTGGATCATGCGCAACTCAACTTTTTGTACTTACGTTACGAGAAATTTTCAATTCTCCTCAGCCTTAGGGCCGTTCATCGGAATTGATGGGATGGTCTTTCCACCTTTCTTTTGATATGTATTCATTTAAATATTCGCTAAATTTATAAATGTGGATATTAAAAATAGATTGAAATTTTTTCGCTTCACTATTCTACCTACTTATTGGCGGAGGGACGATCGGGAGAATTATGACAAGGACAGGTGGGGTGAAGGGGTCACAAATTCAAAGGAAGAAAAACAAGGGAATATCCTTTTCCAATCTTCACCGCAAATGTGAGGCTAAAACCAAGTTCAAGGTCAAGCAATGTAGCAATTATTCTTAATAAAACATGTTGTGGAAGAATGGAATTGTAGTGAGTTAACCAGTCTAGGTGTGACCCACGAAAATTACAGCTTCGGAAACCAGAGTGCGGTCGCGCTCTTTCGCCGACCCGTCGCTGACGAGAGGAGACGCGTAGAAAGCAATGAAACCAACTGAGGCTTCTTAGATGCATTTAGAACCTCTGTCCACACTCGATGAGATGAGTCATCCAGCATTTTACGTTGTTTCCAGACATATTTGGAGCGTGAACATATTTTCTCTTCGTGGAAGACGTTCTTTAACGAGTTTCCCTTATTACAGGCTTTTATTTAACGTTCGTGTGTACATTGTAAGTAGTAAAAGATTTCGTCATTCTGTCATTATTTAGTGATGCAAAAGGCCATCAGTACTACAAAAACAAATCACAACCCTTTCCCCGTTCATAAAGATATCACGACCTTACTATACCTTACAACTTTGTCTAAAGTTGGTAAATTTATTTAAACTTCACGGTCTCTACACTTCCTTCCATTCATCTAAGTCCATGAGAAACATCCTCTCCCACACAAAAGACCTTACACCCCTCTCGCAATGAAGTGGAGTGTACGCGTTCACGTGCGGTGAGTGCAACCCGATGTACGTGGGACGAACTGGACGCAGTTTTCATAAAAGACTACAAGAACACATTCACGCTTTCAAACACCTCACCGGACATTCGCATTTTGCCACACATCTTATAGAAAACAATCACACATTCCACTCAGTCAATGATTACTGGAAAATACTTAAAAAACATTCACACTCACAATTCACTTAATTCCAACAATTTCACACTCAATCATCAAATCCCAGATATTTCCTCCTCTCTGCTAAAATTAGCCATAAAACAACTGAAACCCGTTACACGGAAAACCCGTGACGTCAATGGAAATACCTGAAACTTCCCTATATAATCCGACCCTTCATGAGACTACGGTGCTTTCAGCCGCCACTTGCCAAAAGACCCTGGTATGTCAGTTTTCTCATTTCCTGTGATTATTTCATATTATATTGAAAATTATTAAATTTTCAAAGAAAAAATAGGGTACATAATTTTTAGAATGTTTCAATTTATTTTTATTTTGTAATTTATATTTTGGAAATTTTTTTTTTTTGTAGCACTGAAGACGGCCGCCATGCGACCGAAAAGGCCTTCTGCATCAATAAATAATGACAGAATGACGAAATCTTTTACTTCTTGTCACGTACATCAATCTGTCAACATCAGACCAATTCCTCCAATGTTCATTAGCATGTTGTCCTCCAGTTTCAAAAATTGGTAATTGATTTTTTGGCCACTTCCAAGTTTCCAATTAAATTAAAATTTTACATGTGACGGAGGTGAGTGATAGATACCATTTGTGGTAAATACATTAATGAAATTTCCACTTTTTGCCATGGCAACAACCTGATTTGTCTCAGAACATGTTTTCGACGGAATGGCCGTCACCATCAGCAAATCTGAGTGAAGGAAATTTTCCTGCATCCGCTCTAATTTTTTTCATTTTGCTTTGAAACAAACACATGATACTCTTCCGAATGTTTCTCAAAACCTGCTCCAACGATTTTGCTTAAATTTTCTTACGTAAAGTACAATTAGAATGCATTACATCCGCATAAGAGGTATTTCGCTTGAAAGTTTGGTATAGCCGCAGTAAAATAATTTCTGTCTGCTACACTTAAGCAATAGTTTGCTGTATCAAGAACCTTGAATAATATTTAGTAGTGAAAATGAACCAAGAAGACGTAGAATACACTTTTCGTAACCTGAAATGAAAGATATGATAATGATTAAATACATAGGAGGGCAGCAAACGCACTGCAGATAAGAAAATACATCAATTTCTGCCTACAACGAAATTACATTTTTATAATATATAAGACTGATATGTTACTTTATTTTACTTTTAAATTTCAAGTTCATCTAGCTACTTTGAGCATGAACAGAGCAGTGGAAGACGACCAAAATATAGAGGACCACGCAAGAAATGACCCTTTCAGTCTATAATTTTTTTCTCACTCTTTGCTGCAGACGGAGAAACGTATATGAGAAAAAGTGTGCAATGGTTTTGCACCATTAGTTTTGATTTTTAGGGGAATAACGTCACTACCAGCTAAGACCAATGAATATGCGCCTATAATTTCTAAAGAAATCGTCACGTGTAATTTTTAAGTTCTTCGTAAAATTGTATTATTTAAATGACTTTCCGACAAACTTAAAAAATTGTGTGAGTACTGAGGTGAACGAAGGTGGGGAGACGATAAGATGTGTGTCATATTGAAGTAATTTTAGAAAAAAGGAACTCATTAGTAAGGTTAATACTGTTGTAAAATTAAAGAGATAATTACATAAGTTAAAGTATGAAATGGCACCGTAAAGTGAAGAATGGCTTACAGTAATTGAAAAAATAAGTATTATATTTATTCAGTATAGTCACAATTGTAACACAAATATATATATTTTTAATTTCTAATTTCTTCTTACAGTGTAATAATTCCGTTGACCAATAAATGAAGAACGACACTCCACGCGTTGCTTAGAAAAGTTCTTACTGTCCCTTTTTAAAAAGAAATGTTCAAAACTTTAAACACTATTTTTATAAATGTACGGCGAAAGTGTCTTGACTTCGCTATTCGGGTGCAAAACTTTGATTTGACTTATTTAATTGATTCTCAGAGCAGCAATGGACTTCTATAATTACGGCATGGAAAAGAAATCTCACTTGAATTAAATATAGCTTAAAATCTTTGCGAGGAAAAAAAATCACTATCATATACATTATATATCACAAAAGTATTATATTTCAAAACAATTAAACACGGGTTGACAGTTAACCTTATTTCATCTTTCGCCTTTTCCTTTTCTCGACAGTATTTAAAAATTGCATCAAGAAAAGCTACAGTCCAATAGCCAGGGGAATAAAAGAGGCCAACCCAGGAAACAAATACAGAAGTATTTTTATTAATCGATTCTTATGTTTTCGGAGGTGCTGGATCCGAATTTCAACTTTGTCACCTCGTAAACGCTGTGCGTTTTTGAAAAATTAAAAAAACTTCGAAAAACGCACATTTTTTGTTTTTTGTTTATAACTCGAAAAGTACACGTTTCTAGAGAAAAGTGTACGAATGCAAATTTAATGTGCATTAAATTTCCTACAAATTAAGACCATATAGTATTTTTTATCTGACGAACAGATATCGCGCTAGAGCGTGGTAAATTTTGACCAAAATTTTGAAATGGACCCCAAAAACTAGATTTTCTTATGTAGTTTGCTTACATCTCGAAAATTATACTCTTTCAGATCATATTGTCTAAGTCAAAAATAAACTACATTAAATTTCATTCAAATCACGTCTTTGCAGAGTATTTTTCACCACATGAACATTTTAGACGAAAGTCAACACGTCAGAGCTGAGTTGAGTTGTATATCGGACGCGGTCGCTAAGTTAAGAACATCTCAGAGTGAGTTCTACTTTCTCAATATTATATTTGAAATAATTCAACATGATTCAAATCATGTATAGGTTAATAATTTAAGTAGTTGATTAATTTTGAAGAAAAATGTATTTCTTCACTAGCTGATTACTACTTGACTCATTTATCTGAATAGGATGATCCTTGACTATGGGGTTCCGACAATTGACAGTTGTGAGGCGTACGACCGGTCTCGTGTAAACAATATTCCTATTGTGCGCGAGTTACATGATGCTCCATCGGACACTATCATATTGTTCTGACGTTCTATTTACGTTGCATATTCCAAATATGAAACAGAGTGAATCTTGCCTACAACTAGCAGATGGCGGAATACATCTGACATATTATCCACGAAAATAAACTAGTCTTGCTGAATAAAAGTACACGTTGATATTATCGTACGGAATACGTTACATTTAAGTTTCTAGTTAGCGGTGTAGCTAGTTGTCTCTAATTTTATATATTGTATTAATTGACAGAATGTATCTTAATTTGGAAAACTTAATTTAGCTAAAGAACCTATATAGAATGAATCGATAATTAGTTTATAAGAATAGTCAAGCCTACAGATAACGGATTTTCTTCTCCGCAAACAAGCCATGTATTCGGTCAAATCACAGGAGGAAGACAGTAATCAAGAATAAACTGTTAACCGTATCTTGATGTAAAATTGAGTTCTAGTCATCTATAAATACGCCCACAGTGTGTTCCGCCGCAGCAAGGAGACCAGTTCTACCGGACCTTCCCTACTTTCTACAAAGGGTCACGTAATAGACGGGTCGGACGGGCGGTCGACTCGCAACACTGTACCCACGATGTTGGTGACCACTTCCGGCCACAACGGCAGTAGCCCCGTCCCTCCACTTTTGGTCCGTGGACTCCGCCCCTTCACCACCCTCTGCACCATCCCCCCCCACCCTCACTATCCCCCACAACGTATAGAAGCGCAAACCACAGAGCGAAGACAAAGCTACGGAAAATACGTTTCTCCCCAATGGATTAAGAAGACACAGAAACAAAGTGGAAATAAACAGTAAATGCGATATGTAGTACAGGTTAACTTACACAGTGTGTACAAAACAACTTAAATATCTCCCTAACCTAACCTAACCTAACCTTTTGAAGCTCTCCAACTCATCTTCGTCGGCGGGCCATTCTCTATTCCTATTCGATCGCTTGATCCGGCACTGGATGGGGTTTGGGATGTCGACCGAAGAGTATATTTAATTATTTGATTCTCATCAACAGATTTATATTACTTCGGAATTGATAAAGTAAATAGTATATTTCTGCATTAAAAAAGTATTTTTAATATCATTATTATACTAAAATATTTTCATATTGTAATGAATGACGGAGTAAATTCAAACATTTTCAGTTTTCTCTCTCCGGACATGTCACGTCAAATACTAATATTGATAGCACAGACTTATAAAACTAAGTTGTGTCCCCAACATTTAATGAAACCTTTGACGTAAAATATACTGGACCTCGCGGGCCGGGATTAGAAGAATTCAAATGATTCCTAGATTTTCATCTGCAGAGATGTTGCCATTCTATTGGTTTTCTTCTTCTTCTTCTAAATGGAACTACGTGTACCTCGGCGCTGCTATAAAAATCCCAAGAAAAGACGAGTGCAATGATATAACATTTAGTAAATTTGAACGGATTTATTTTGACGAATTTATTGCTTAACCCGCAGTCATCCAGTATATCTGACTTAATAAGCACTATGCAACGTTAGATTCCTGGTCTTCAACTTTTTCATTCATAAAGAACTAATCAACATGAGCTCATATTCCCCGAGATCCATTTCCAAGTTCTTCGAGAAACATGGATGCATTTAAGTTTCGTAAGAATTCTTCACATCGTAATGCGTAGTAGGTGAATACGATTCATTCATTCGTTATATTTTCGTAAATGGGAAATGTAGCGCGCTATTGAAGCTTATCTACATGGAGCGATAGGAAGTAAGGTAAGACGTGGTAGGCTATTGTTAGTAGGTGGACCGGTTACCTGGGTTTTCCAACAGAACTTGGCCCACGTCGAGGGGTTGGTAGAAGTGGTTAGTATTAGTTAGAGTTAATGATTCTAGGAGGAGCTGAATAGAGGAAGGAAGGTTTCCTTTTTTATCGTCAAAGCTACATAAATTGGGACGTTCAAGTGGAAATCTACAAAGGTTTTCTAACCTCATAGGGAATTGAACCCAGGGAGACTCAATGACTAACAAGCAAGTTGGTCCTGAGCTGGTAGAGGGGTGGAAGATACGATCGTGTGTTGCTAAATACGAGTTTGGGGAGTGTAATTCTCATAAGTGATTGAGAATTAGAAATCCCTTTGTCTCTCTCCAAGAGACGTCGTCTTAAAGAAATGCGAAAGACAAAAGTGCATTTTCCGCTCAGCAATTGGCAGAGCATCGGGAGGCATCTGCTTTTCGAGAAGACATCTGTCAGAAGGCACGCTTTCGAATTACTTAGAACGAAGGCCTTCCTTCCCACACAGAGTGATGTGGATGTTTGAGAGCACAGGAGGGGCGCGCGGGCGTTATCCACCATCTGAAATGGCGGCGAGCACGCTGACACGATTACGCCCGCGGGAGGGAGGGAGGGAGGCCCAGGCGCAAATGCGCGTCGCAGATGTTCTTATAGGAATGCACGCGTCTCAAGAGACGTCAACGGACGAAGACAGCAGCATGCGCAGCATTCCACGCGGATGGAACTGCGGCTCACTGTGCTTGCAGCGAAAGAAAGAAAATGAGGGAGGAGTCTTAAGACCTCGTGAAAGTCGAGGGACCAATACCAGTATTGGGAGTTCGCCGACTCTTCCTCTCCCCTTACACACGTAGGCGTTTTGCTCACGTTAGCAGAATCTTAGCGAGTTTATGTGTGAATCTTAGTGAGAAATTGATATATCAACTGTGACGGTTAGAGGGATTGATCTTTAACCTTTGGCTTAAAGAACATTTTTTAATGGGGCTTTAGAGCTCGCCAACATTGAGGTAATTTAGAGCCCTTTTAAAAAAAAGAGTGCTTGGTGTTATCATATCAACCGTTTAGAGCAACCTTTGTGTGGGTGTCGTGGCATGCCGCCTGGAATGGAAGGAGCTACACTAACACACCCTCCGCAGCAGATATTTGACAACATCGCGCTTTCGCTCCATTGGTTACATCTTGCTTCTTGTCTTTCGTTGCGAGGACTATAGGAACGCATTAGGGGACGCCCATAACATACATAATGCACTCTGGACAGAGGGGGGTTTGTTATGTTATTACACTGCGTTACGGTGAAGTAAGGGTGAGTTAGCCTTGGTACTAAGGGAGCGTNTTACGTCACGCGATCTTTCAGGATTTTAACCCCTCACCGACCTCCGAACCCGCCCCGCCCCTTATAAATGAAGTCACTAAACGACCTGTTCCGTCCCATCGTTAACAGTAAATATCACTCTCCCATCACTACATGAAAAAAATATAATTGTTCATTAAGGTCGAAGGTGGCACACGGGGAAAGTGGTAAGGGGTTATGAAATTTTTGTTTTCTTTAGAGGAAAATTAGCCTCAATTGAGAACATTTTCAATATTTACAATCTACTATACTACAATTGATGGGATGGTCCCTTGCTTGCTTCCGGAGAGTAAATTAGTTTATTGTCCTCCACGTGGTCATACGCAGTCTGTACTGTTTTTTGACAATAAATTTATTATTATTATTATTATTATTATTATTATTATTATTATCACTATAAGCATCTACAGATCATGTCTGTCGACTCGATGACCCTATAAATCAGTTGGTTTCAGGCATCACGACTCATTGTTTGGAAAGGCATACATCAATGAATGTTATGGATGTAATTTCATTATCTAGCTCATTCTGGCATCATTCTGATGAACCGTGTGGACGTTGGTGTGAGGAATACCATGATGAAAACTCATCTCATCTACATGAATCGTCTATAACAAAACGACAGAGTAGACAAAAGTTTATTATTGTCGAAATTATGCGAAATAGACGATCGAGGGACATCCTCCAAAAAATGAGACAGAGAGTATATGACTACTTTTACGGGTTCTCTATTTCTTTTTCATTACAATGATATTGGTTGTGGTAGGATATATGATGATGTATTAGAACATAAATCATTTTCAGAATGTTTTACAATTATATACACTTTAAACACAATACTGTTCAAAAATAAAATTCACTCGTTGAAAAAAATGCTACTTTTCTACGTATCAATAAAACATCTCACCTTTTTTCGTAGTTGCTTTCTAATCACTCCAGCAGCGACAATATGAAGACACTGCAATTCAAAGACAAGGTTTTCTGTCAAATTAAACACAAAACGCTTAAATAAATATGCTTATAAAAACAAGTCAAAAAAAAAAAGTCAAACTTATCCCACAACAGTCCCCGAAGGTGCCCAAGGGGTTCGCGGAGGGTAGAGCTCCGCAATTACTAGACCTCGGCACTAGGAGGAGGAGATGTGGTCAGCATCTCGCTCCGACCGGTTTGATCCCAGGATAGACCCTGGTACACATTTTACAGCAGGCTGAGTAGGCCTGGGAGTCAGTCTGGATGTTGAGGTGTGATGAAAAATCCCCACCTCACCAGGGTTTGAACCCCATCCAGCCAGCAACTCAGCGCTCTACCCACTGAGCCACGCTGACTCCTATAAATACAAGTATGCAATGCAAAATATAAAATACTTGACTGTACAAAACTGACGCTATTATTGTAAAGGTCTCCGAAAATTAATGTAAAAACGTACTATCATCTACAGAAATTAAAGTGAATTATTTGGTATGTCTGTTTCATAGAAAACCGAAAAAAGTAATAGCTGAAATTATTTGAAATTTCAAAGGACACTTCTTACGGGTCATTGCAATTAAAATGCAAAGTTCGGGAAATATTGATGAATTACATCAGTAGAAAAAGAATTAAAATGGGCTGATGAGCAGTAGATGAGAATCTTACTCTCATAGTTAGGACTTCGGACTATGAAGCTTACTGATGTGTCCACCAGAGTTCAGTTGCGCTAAGTGAGGCAGGAAATCTACTGGACGTATAATCTACGAAGTGACCGAATCGTAGAAAGAAAATTCTTGTAAAGGTTTTGAAGCGCATTGTTTTTAAGAACATCATCTAAGAGTGAAATGAAAACCACAGACTTCACAGGTCTCAACAATGAACTATGATTATTAAGCATTGTGTGTTGCGTTACGTTCCTTCTGCTTCAGTGCTGGATTACCCAATAGGCACTGCCCCAGGGTCCCCTATTTCTGAGGGCGCCCGAAATTAAAAAGCCCCATGACAGTGAACGAAAAATAAAATGTCCCTAATATGACATGGTCATTAGACATTCTTTTATAGTACATAACAAAAGCATTTATTTTTATGCATGTATAAACTTGCATAATAAATGATAGCAAAACAAATATTTACTATGAAAAGTACAATTATTTGTATATATGTATTAGTAATACTATCACTTTAAATGAAAAAGAAGCGAAACAACTTTTGCCTGATGTAGATTTTGTTAATATTACATTGCGAAACCGAAGGAGGAAGAATCTGCCAATTGGCGGCAGTACTTCAGAAACTGTTTTTTCTCCTCGAAACTAACAAATCATTTGAGAGTATTATACAAGTACCCGTGGGAACGCCAGGTAACATGAGCTAAAAAATCCTGACGTTATTTAACAGGTGTTTTTATTCCCTATTTATGGTATCAATTCACAGAACAAAATTTTCTTTGAACGTTGGCGAATGTTCACATATGTATTTTTTATTTGTGGACATATGTATTTTTTTATTTGTGTTTTCTTTTTGACTTGTTTAAAAATATTCGGTAATTGTTATTTTCCCTTGAAATCCCGGGCTATGCCGGGCAGTTCCGCTAGTACCCTACAGTCTTCTTCCTTCTTTAACCCAGCCTTTTCCCACTTCAAGTGGGGTCGGCGAATAGGGATGGATATATGATGCTTCATTTGGTTTTGGCTGGGGAATACTAAGGTGCCGGACGCCCTTCNATGAGTGAATGTTGTGGAGTAATGATAGGCAGGGGAAACGGGAGAACCCCGAGAAAACACCGCTCCGTCCACCACCTCGGATTCTACTTGGATCGGAGTGGGTTTGAAGGCGCGTGCGTTAGGCACTACGCCATGCTGCAGTACCCTATGGCACAAAATAGAATTAAACCAAGACCTACCGCACAGTGATGTTACGTAATTTAAGAACGCAAGCCACTACTTTCTTCTGAATGCGATTTTTTACATTTAAAAATAGCCATCTTATTCCCATTGCGCCAAACCCGAAAAAGGAACTCCGATCCTCTAGACACGAGTGAGTCCGGCCTCATCGTTATTCCGTCCGTCCATCCATTCGGAGCGACTCAAAGGGTTTTTAGTTGCGTTACGCAGATGCTGGGCCACGCACCGAATACAGATTCACGCTCGCACACGACTCCTACGGGAATTGCCATTCTGATGAGCAGATTCATCCGAAATCAGCCACAATTCATCCTAAACTTCCCTATTTGAACGACAGCTGAGGGAAATTTGTGTTTTCAACCATTTCACCTCCGGGCACTGATTTTGTTCCACGAGCAAAGAAAACCAAGCGGCTAAACGTTTGTTGGCCAAATACAGGGGGGACGATCTGGGTCCTTTAATGGCTATATTTGTATAAAAGAGAACTAAGAGTAGCTATCAGAAATGAAGATTTCGTACATTAATTAATTCTTTTATTTAAAAAATTGCGTATTAAATTGCTGCTTTGAGTCGCGTACAATTGCTTCATGTCGAAGCTATAGCAATAAGACAAAATAATGGCGATTTTTCTCGAATAAAATTTTTACTTTAAATAAGAAGCACCATTAGCTTATTTCATCCGTTTCTGATACCAATAAAGTAACTAAAAGTTTTATCGATTTGCCTCCTTGTATTTCGAAGGTACAGTACAACGCCCCTTGACCGAGACCCTGGCCGGTTACCCACTTGACCTGATAATCCGAGGCTACCGAGCTTTGCTCCAAAAGAGACTACGTCAGGTTATCACGAATAAACAGGCCAATGAGACTCATTGCAACTCATTTGATAGTACGGTATAAACATTCATTCGAAAATGAATACGAAAAAATTCATTAGAAAAGAGAAATATGTTGATATCGAATCACAGAAAACGGTCTCGGGAGCAAAAGGGGAATGAAACTGGGATCGAACTCCTTCCCCCTCCCCCCCCCCACAACACAATAATACACATTGCACCCCTAAAAACTATTATACGCTGAAAGAGAGAAGAAAAATGTTCCACGGGATTGGCCGGTTCATCGGAGGTCGGTTAGGAGGGGTTCCACTGTACTATACATAGGCAGTAAACAGAATAAATGATTTAAAACTTTCGATCTTTTATGGACTTCGAATAATATTTATATTTTCTGTGAAGAGCTCACTACGTTTCGACTTGGATTTTTGTCGAAACGAAGTGAGATCTTATGAAAATATAACTTATGATGTTGATCTAGACCAATATATATTATATAACGGAACAATACATTCGGGGATTGGTCATGGTTGGCGTTGTAAAGAGAATCTTTTATTGATGACCAGTCCTCGAATATATCGTTCCTTTATATAAAAAAATAAATATTATTCAAAGTCCATAAAAGGTCGTAAGTTTTTAATTGTTTATTTAATTACATAATGGACGCTAATAGAAGTAGAATTAGTAAAGAGAATATGCCAAATATTTATGTTCCATTTTGTGTCACGTTTCTTATTCTATGAAATCAATATTCCCCTTATTATCTAACGTTATGAAAAGTACTGCATAGATCCCAGATGTAAATAAATTCGTCTCAATATCTTTTTCATGTTAGAACCTGTATACTGTAAATTTCATTAAAATCGTCAGAGAAAAAAAATAATACGTGGCAATTTATACTAATATATAAACGTGAAATGCAAAAAAATGTTTACGACTGTCTGCTACGTTTTCACGACTAAACCACTGAATCGATCTTGAGGTAATTTACATGTCCAGAACAGAACATACACTAACTTTCCTTTTAAAAAAGGTATAAAATAATTTTTGACATTAAATGCCCATGAAATTGGGGAAAATCCGTTATATTAGCTTACACTGCCTAAACGGTTAGGGATAGGTGCCAACAATGAGTGAGAATACTGATCGCTTCACAGAGTCCGCAACAGCATGTGTCTGTCCACTAAAGTTAACTCCTTTTCGTTAATTTAGGTTATTAAAAACACTAGTGTTAAAAAACTTCAATTTAAGAGAGTAGTTTAAGAAGAAATAATCAGTAATCATTCAATTTAATGAATTTTCTGTTTTGTGCATTTTACAAATATAAAAAAGTCTTAAATAATTTTGAAGAATAATTTGGATTTTACGAACGTCTTAATGAAATGGTGCAACCGATCTGCCGCCATTATATCTCGCCTCATAACCAGCACCTGGCTAGTGGGTTCCTTTTACCTGAGATGCTAAGATGAATAGACACATCCTATGTTTCGTCAGNGTGTGGGGGGGGGGGATATTAAAAACTGCCCTAGAAATTAGGATGCTGTACATATGTTTTTAAAAACCAGTAAGTAATATTATCTCAATATCACAATATAGATATATTTTATTTCATCCTGAGTGAAAGGAGATTGGTCTAGGAAAAATCCGGGGAAACCCCGGGTAATCCGAATTTTTTTTTATACGAACATCAATTTTGCTCACGCAATAATGCTCACGTAGATTATAGATTCAGTGGATTGTCCGTCTTACGTACCGCAATGGAACTCTGGCGAACATATTTTTATCGGATTTTTTATTATAGACCCCTCTTTTTGAACTGCTGTAGATGCCACAAAAATCGTAGAAAAAATTAATTAATACCATTAAATTTCTCATGTTCTTCTGCTTATACTCAAGTTAAAAAATGCTTCTAAAAATTAATAATGCAGTTTTAAAAAG
This sequence comes from Laupala kohalensis, assembly GCA_002313205.1. Lineage (NCBI taxonomy): Eukaryota > Metazoa > Arthropoda > Insecta > Orthoptera > Trigonidiidae > Laupala > Laupala kohalensis. The sequence continues at coordinate 561,126 of NNCF01127762.1, read as the reverse complement.
ATAAATGTTCCAAAAAACGCGAAACTTTGCTTAAGGCGACAGTATAAATTTTATTCCTAAAAAAATGTGCCTTAAAGGTTCTAATGACCCTGACGTTGACGAGCCCTAAAGCCCTAAAAAAATCCTTTAAAATATGCCTGGTCGTTTTTAGCAATGTTTTCGAAAAAGGTTAATAACTCATTATATTTTGCATGTAGAAGCTCGAAATTTTGAAATATTGTCACAAACATAACATTTGCAGATTATAATATTTTTGACACTTTTAGGTAATGTTATTAAAAAAAGTAAAATCGACGTATCGGGAAAAATGGAAAAATTTCGCGTTTCTGATATTAAAACAGTATTATTGAATCTTAGAACCATTATTTTACTTGAGTATAAGCAGAAGAACATGACAAATTTAATGGTATCAATTAGTTTTCTCTACGATTTTTTTGTGACATAATAATAAAAATCCCGATGAAAGTAAGCTTCAGTCAATAGTCGTGCGACTGAAGATTCTCGTTTTCAGATCGGCAGCCAATTTTCATTGTATTTTACGACTATTATCCAAACTTTGCATTACAACTGCAATAACCCTTAAGAAGTGTCCTATGAAATTTGAAATAATTTCATCGGTTATTTTTCCCTACTTTTATGTAACAGACCGAATTCCAAATAATTCACATTCTATAGTATAGACTTTCTCCGTTATTTAATAATAAATTTATAGTCAATAAAGCAGTACAAACTGCGTATGACCACGTGGAGGACAATAAACTAATTTACTCTCCGGAAGTAAGCAAGGGACCATCCCATCAATTCCGATCACGGGCCCTAAGGCAGAAGCGGATTCAAAAAAAATTCAGCAAAAATTCCTAGATAAGATAGAAAGTTAGCTGCGAGTTATAATACTAATAGAATGTCAATATGTTTGTAATTTAACGCAAAAAATTACCTGTACAAGTTATTATCGAACTATAGATTATTCTGAGTATAGTGTTTAAAAATCATAAGAATTGAAATAACACTAAATTCACGATTTATTGTTACAATAAACACGCCCCTAGACAAAGCCTAGAGAACCTGTATGATAAATCCGCCTCTACCAGAAGGAAAAACGGAGAAAAACCCGGGCCAGGATGGGGCTACAGAATTTATGTACACAACCGTGCCAAAGTTGAGTACACATAAAACTAAATTAATATGAGCCATAAGACAACACAATCATGCAAGAAAATAGTTTTTGAAATTGTTATAAGTTGTTTAAAAAGTACTACAGCAATGGCGTGATAAAGTACAAGACGAATTTAACTTTTGTTAAAATCAATAAATTCTTTTACATTGTAGAAGCACTGGTGCAGGAGGTAGTTTTTAACCGCTGATTTGAACAGATTAAATTTCATAATATCTTTTATATTTGTTTCACTTCTTCTGATATAGTAAGTTACAGATAGAAAAGAAACGTTAGTTAGTTGAATTCATGATTGCATACGATAATCAAATGCATGGTTGTTCACAACAATACTGTTTTTTATAGTTATTATTTTCTTTTAATTATATTATAGCAATTATTGTTACATTAAGGTTATGGGTGGAGTAATGGTGTAAGTGTGTATATTGCAGCGCGCTTGAACGCATGAGTGTGTTTCTGTAACTGTTTGTAACCGAAAATGTGTTACTGTACGTATGTGAATATACACACATATGGGCCTCATGTAGATAATTAATTTCTTAAATATAATTTCTTTCTCGTTGTAACCATGTGTAGTAATTTTCTAAGCATTTTATTCCGTGTGTATTTTGTAGATATTTGGACAATGATTTGTTATTTAATATCTTATTATTGTATTATGAATAGTTTTAACATGTCTTGTTATCTGCCACCGAGCGTAGCTCACTTGCATATTAATAAATTATTTTTATTTTTGTTGTCTCTCTGTTCAAACAGGTAGTTGGGGAGGGCTTATACGCCAATCAGAAAGTCAAATGTGACCGTAGTCGAGTCTAAAAAATTCCTTTCTTAGTTGGCATGTTTGTAATATAACGGATTTCTGCATTTCTGGCAGTACATTTCTAGTCAATAGCAATCTTGCAAGACGCCCTTTCTGTGTCTCGCAAATGACTCCAGTTGCTGAAATTATTAGGGGAAGAATTAGTACTTCATTTTGTTTCCAAATCATTTGAATTTCTGTCTCAAGTGCCTGATATTTTGAAATTTATTTTGTTCTATCTTTTTTAAATTATTAGTGGAAGGAACAGCAACATCAATAATAGAAGTTTTTCTTTTATATTGTTTTAGATTATTATTATTATTATTATTATCATTAACTGTTTTGATGGGTTTAAACAGTCTCTGATTAATACCATTCACCACTGTGGAAACTGCGGCTTTATTTTATTGGTAGTGGACTACTCGGTCGTTTCAAAAATACGAATCCTTTTTAATTCGAAAATCTCATCCATCAAAACACCGTAACATGTTGTAACAGTTTGGAAACAAACTCGTTAAAGCGGAATGCCATTAAAGAAACAAATTCTCTCTCTCTCAATTTTCAAGAGTATTTTGTAATGAATTGGATTTGAATAATCGTCGCGTCCTCCTGAAAGCGAAGCATTGCATTGAGGAAATGAAGAATGGCTGACGAGTGAGATATTTCTATTTGAAGATGGAATCTCCGAGTCATTCCTTGTGAACGTCCAGCGAAAAATCGTGCGCGTTTTCAAGGTAGTTTACAAATACCAGGCGTAACATCGCGAATGGACTGTTCTGTCAGAAATGTGATTCATCACAAGGGAGATGAGCAAAAAACATCACTGGGATTATTGCCTCTGCGAGTGAGTAATGGAATGAGAAGGCGGTGAGTGCGGTCGCCTTGTGTCGCCCAAGAGTCAAGTCCACTAGCTGACGAATTTTTATTTTCGTTGCTCTCTTCTCTGTACATATTTCTTCCCTGCGCTCTGCACGAGGACAATGTGTGTGAGAACTCTCAATCAAGTGAAAATGGCGACGACCCGGGAATCGAACCCGGGAT
>NNCF01127762.1:525725-538601 GCA_002313205.1 Laupala kohalensis | reverse complement strand
ATCAATTCCGATCAAGGGTCCTAAGGCAGAGGTGGATTTAACATTTCAACTCACTCCTTCGATAAGAATAAAAATCATGTTGTACTATTAATAGAATATCAACATGTTTGTAATTTAACACAAAAAAATTATTTGACATGTACGAATTATTATCGAACTATAGATTATTCTGAATCAAATCATAAGAATCGAAATAACACTAAATTCACGATTTCTTGTTTCAATAAACGCGTCCGTAGACAGAAACCTAGAGAATCTGTATGAGGAATCCGCCTCTGCTCGAAGGAAAACCGGATAAAAACCCTGACCAGAATGGGATATATTAAGTACATATATGAGATTAGATAAGATACAACAGAAGTTGTCATTTTAGTATATAAATGCCGTAGACAAGTATCGCTAAGTACAACTGAGTCTTCAAACACGATATATTCAAATAGTGATTAGCAAGGATCAATCCTAGGACCGTTGTTATTTCTCATGACGAAACAAAATTCAAGTTTTTCTCGCGTCGTGTTTTTGTAGAGGATTATGAAACCTATGTTTTTGGCAAGAGAATGGAGGTAAATGAACTACCCTTCAATTACGATATTCATTTTAATGTACACTGGTCCTCCCAAATCTGTATGAAATTTAGTTCTTGCAAAACCAAAGCAATGAATGCTGGATAACATTTTTCCCAAAACCTTTTAACAAATATGAAATTATCTCCTATAAAATTAAAATTAAATAAATATATTAAAATAATCTTTCTCTTCGGTGGTGTGGAATCACTGAGTAATTATTAATATACTGTAACTCAGGGTAGGTAGCAACATTCAAAATATAAGACGGAAATAATTTTTATCGTCATTTTTTCAACGGACTAAAGATGCATTTGCCAAACACGAAGAAATCTTTGTTAGTAATTGAACAACCTCCCCACTTATTAACTATTGATACACTTTTATAATTACTTTGTCAAAATTTCCTTTCGATAAATTTTGCGTTTTAAGAAAATATAGTACAGATTAAGGAAAATTGTGTTATTGTGAATTGCAGTGTTCATTTGAATTTGCTTTTCGTTTATATTACAAACAGAAAATTGAACAAAACACTCGTTTTAAAAATTAGAGTTTTATGTAAAAATAAAAATGAAAAACAAATAATGAGAAAATGGTAAGTAATGCTACGCGATAACAACATAAACAGATAAAAAACTATTTTCGCACACGGAAGGTAGATGGATCTCTGTCTGCATTTGCCGAGAAAGGAATTTTCTATCTTATATTTAATGACTGCAAAAACTGAATATCCAAACTGATAGATGATTCTTCAGAAAATAAAATTATATTTGAAAATCCAGTATTACAATCAATAACATTGTAAGGAATCCATTAAAAAACTACGTTTTTAAAATAAAAAACTTCTTGTAAAAAAGTATGTTCCTGGTACCTTGCTACAAATGCTTATTTATGGACTACTTCCTGTGAAGACGAACCATTGAAGGGTCAGAGTAGTGACCAAGGAGAATGCGTAGTAAGGTGTGAAGTGTTTCTGATTCACTTGACCCCAATCAGAGAAACTAGAGAAAATTGAGATTCACGCCGTCAAGTGGTCAAAAAAATCTTCCCACACTTCGAATGATCTGTTAAGAATATTCAGATCCATGGACTACGCGGTGAAGAGAAACTTCAGAGAAATCTGTATTACTTTTCTAGAATAAATGAATAAATAAAATGATTTTTGCAAACAATCTGTGTATGACCACATGGAGGGCAATAAATTTCTTTATTCTCCGGAAGCAAGTAATGAACCAATCAATTCCGATCAAAGGCCCTAAAGCCGTTCCGTATTCCAAGGCCATGTGCCCTCCCTCAGATATGAATAAAAATCTAGTGTGTGCCTCACTCAACTGTGTTATTTTCATAAAAAATATCATAGCACTAAACACACTAATTTGGAATAAACAAAACCGAAAAAGAAACATTATATATTATAATTTTCAAACTCGTTGACATTTTGCAAATATCAATCCGTTCCAATAAATTTATTCTCAGAACAATATATTGCACGTTCCCAAACATCATATCACAATCAAGTAGATATTGGATAAATCATCTTGCATCTTAAACTCCGTGTAATTGCTTTTCTGGCTGATCTAGGAAAGACGCCCACTGGATTTTTGGGAAAAAGACTTTCGCTCGAAAGAGGTGCATCATACAGAAAGGGGGTTTAGCAGTATTATGCAGAATTAAATGAACAAACAAAATGCTTAGATTCATATTTTCAAAATTTTGAATTTTAAATGCAGCGTGGTGTGTAAATGAAGTTGAAATAAGCTTATGTTACTATTCCCAATACATGCAAAGTCAAATCTCAGATTTGGTTTCGATGCATCGGAGTTAATTATCGGAGGAACAAAATTCGTAACATACATATATACACATACATACGACATTAAACACTGCCCAAATTTGAAAATTCTCACTGGAAGCCAATTCGTAAGGATTCGAAGAGATCTCAATTTTATTTTCGACCGATTACAAAATATATCCCCTATACTTTCTATAAAAATAGTTGGCTACTCATTATATAATTCACGAAACATAAAAAATGCTTTTTGGAACATAAACGTTATGTAACAAACATAGTAAATATAGTAATATGAAAAATTAAAGTAAATTGAGAAATTATTTTGGGGTCGAAACATTTTCAGGTGTTTGTCGTTCATGCTAACGGTTTGGTTCATCTTACGCAAATGGAATTGTATTTCTCACTGTCGCTTAATTCCACAAACTAATAAAGATATCACTTTTCTTTGTCAGTTAACGAAACTGTTTGGTCTATACTAAAACGTAGCGAAGGGTAAATCTAACTCCCGTGCAGAATTTTTTTTGAACAAGCAGCAAAACCATTATTGTTAATGGAATATTTATGTATTATTGGAAAATATGTTTATATTATTCATTTTACTGAATTATAGATATCACAACAAAAAAGTATAAATATACGGATCTTTATGAGGAATATGTTCAAAAAAATTCCACGGTGTTTGGGAGTATACATATCACAACATAAATTATACAGGATGATTCAGAATTCCTATTACACATTTATAGGTGTTGTGGAGGCGAATCAGGACAGCAATATTTGGCAATTAACCTATGTCCGGAAATGCGCCGTTTGGAAGATAAACGACTTTGAAATAACGTGATATAACGTGACGTCATGTCACGTGTCATCGGAGAAGAATCCAACGTGCTGATTACTGTGCATGGTTCCTACACCGTTGTGTCGACGTTCCAGTCTTTTCTCGGATCATTCTTTTCACAGATGAAGCGTACTCCACAAACGACCCTCGTAACAGCCACATTTGGGATGAGGAAAATCCTCATGCGACACTTACCCATGGATTTCAGAATCGTTTCGGTATTAATGCGGGGGCTGGTCTTATCCATGGTCGTCCGATTGGCCAGTGTATTCTACTGCCCCGTCTAACGGGTCACAGCTACTTGACCTTCCTGCAAGACGTACTGGTGCAGCATTTGGAGGATGTGCCAATGTATATCCGTAGGATGATGTGGTTCCAGCATGATGGCGTGCCAGTCCACTTTTCACGCGACGTGCGTCAATATCTTCACCAATCATTCGGTGACAGGTGGATAGGTCGCGGTGGACCGATTCGTTGGCCAGTACCAGACCATCACGATCGCCCGATTAAACACTTCTGGACTTTTCTCTATGGGGTTACATGAAGAGTATTGTTTACGAGACCACTGTAGAGTCACAGGACGATCTCCTCGCCCGTGTAATGGCTGCAGCGCAGGTCATTCAGGACACTCCAGGACTTTTGGACCGTGTGTTCTCAGGTACACTTTGTGCAACGAAACTCGTGGTCGCCACTTCGAGCATATGTTGTAGTTCACGGCAGGTACGGGTTGGTTGATACACGTGCAGCGTATCCTTTGACGTTATTTCATAGTCGTTTATCTTCCAAACGGCGCATTTCCGGACATAGGTTAATTGCCAAATATTGCTGTGCCTCCACAACACCTATAACTGTGTAATATGAATTCTGAATCATCCTTATATGAATAAAGCGATTCCTTGTGCACCTTAAAGAATTATCAAGTTTATGTTCTGATGAATTATTTAAACTGCTTTACTTAAATGAACTTTCATTAAATAATGTGTAACGTAGAAACATTGATGTATAGAGAAGGCAGAAACAAAAAAAAGTGTTAAAAGTTTCGGACTTGCAACATTTCAGCATTTTGGTCTAAATGGGCATGCAAAATCCTTGTACGAAGATAAAATTCAAAGGAATAGAAAATTCATTTCAATTTCCGCCCCTCGATGACAGTCAAAATTGGTTGAAGACGTCACCGACCTCCTCCCTTAACCCCGGAATCTGCTTTATTTGTTGACGAAAATATTGCCCTCCGAAGAACGAATGAAAGGAGACCGGGACGGTGCAGCGTCGTACGAATGTCAAAACCCGAAGTACTACGTAAGAACGGTTTTACACAGCCTAAGAAAAAAGCCTAAGTTCGAGAAAAATTCGCATAGAAATGAATTTTGGTAAAAATAAAAAAAAACATTTTCAGGTCATCATTTTAAATGAAATATCAAAAAATCCCCATCGATCCCACTTGCGTAATAAGTTTGCGGAGTGTTGTACGCGTGTTCTCACTCCAGTGCGTATTGTGGGCGCATCGCAATATTAATTGTTTTTTAAACCGCGCTACCTCGCAAATGATGCTTCGGAAGAAAATACGTATTAGGGCCTTTTTTGTAGATAATTTTATAGTCTACAAATTATTATTACTATTTTTACGGATATTTTTTCGAAAATCTGTTTTTAGTGACCTTGGACCTCGAATAAAATCTTTTAGTAAAGTGGGATCAATGAGGACTTTTGATATTTCATATGAAATGATGACCTTAAGAGTTGTTTTTACCGAATTTCATTTCAAAGCGAATTTTTGTTTCGTGGAATGTCTATACAATAGAATTTCGAATTTTGGAAAGTCTTGCAAGTTTTCTCCGTTCAAAACAAAACTTCGGTTATTTTTTCGGTTTGTTCTCACATGTTTGTCTCCGTTCTCTTCTCTTCCAATCAACGCGAATGCGGCGTTAGTGAGTCCACGCAAAAGGTGTTGCTCGGGGCGCCGTCGCTCGGTCAACTACTGAACAAATTATGCAGATGGACGCCGCTGCGCCTCCTTCTCATTGCGCGGCGTTTGCAACATACATGAGGCAGCGTCATTCGCGTTTAGTCATCCCTCATTCCCTTCTTCCCGCTTCTACATTGTTCTCCTTACACACTTTCAAACGTTCCTACACATTCGTCGAGAAGAAGACCTTAACGTGGTAGAACTGAACTAAATCACTAAAATATCTCGAATCGGAAAAAAATAAACACGATAACTGAAATGGTATCGTGAGTGCTTCGTCAATAAAAACAATGTCTTAATAACCGAGTTCTCACGATACCATTTCAGTTACATTGAGGAGTCACGTTCCAGATCATAATTAAACAGAGTAATATTTACTTATTATGATTTCAACTTGAAAAAACATACCCCACCGGCCATTTAAATGAAATAATCAGCGGCGGATCGAGACCGTAATGAAGGTGCGGGACTATCTGCGGAACATTTTTACTTAAAAATTATGGTTTTACAGCACAAATATTATAAATATTACCTTTAAACAAAATGCTTAGAGTAAATAATGAACAATCTAGTATTATTAATAGCAATAATTATCTATTAAAATTATCAATATGGTACTATTAATTTTATTTATCCGATATTATTATTAATAACAATTATAATTAATAACAACAATAACTAATAGCAGTTATTAATCTGGTGACACTTTTACAAAGTATGCCGTATATCAACTTCAATTATATGTGATACGAGGTCAGGTCCAATGGGGGACGGAGGTTATCTCACACAGAACCTCTCTCCCCCCCCCCCATAGATCCACCAGAGTTTATAATTAATGGTGTAATACATTGCGTCTTATGATGTAAACACTTATTTTCAAAGAAAGACTAATTTTTATACTACGAAAGTAATGGAAGTTTACTTTATTTCTAGTAAACTGCCTGTAGTAATTTTTACTTCACATTTCTGTAAGTCAGCGCACGTTACAAAAAGGTATTTCACTTTTTCCGAACTGTGATGCGTAAATCACGAAAGCGTTGCCCATGGCAACCATCTTTTGACATTTTAAACTATTGTGCATTTTAAACGAGTTAAGCGAGTTTCTGAATATTGTTTACGGTATATCATTAACTGACGGATGGAAATTAAATGATGTTTTTTCATCATTATAATTCATAATAGTAATAGTTAACCATTACAATAAAACTGAAGAAAACAACAATATTTCGCAGTGATGTCACTCGCTTGGAGCGCTACACCCACCTTAAGGTATTATATCCTAGTAGACTGAAGTCAAGTTCCCAACGGTATTTTCCACAGTTTTAGGCGAATTATTCTTGTAAGAACCTCGTAAATTAATGCTTCCTATTTCCATTTGATATGTTTTACTAGATTTTTTGCTGTGTTAAGCCGGTACCTTTGTCAGAATATAAAAAATATATAAGAAAGCGTAAGTTTCTCCATAGAAGCCCATAATAATTTAAAGTCAAATAATTTAAAATATAGCGCAGAAAGGGTATGAAAATTCATTGCCACTGGATAGAGAATGGTTCAAACTATCATTTAAAACATTTTTGGGGAGGGGGGGGGAAACTTAAGCCTAGTCGCTCTGACAGATATAAAACCTTAAATGCATCTTTCTTGCAGGTAAATAGATAAAAAAATTGTTGTTAAACAACAGTTGCAAACAGGGTTTGACCACGAGAAGGATAAACTAATTTACTCTCCGGAAGCAAGCAAGGGACCATCCCATCAACTACGATCAAATTCCTCAAAGGCTGTGGAGTATTTAATTTTTTTCTCCCGTATACCCCCGCCAGGAAAACACATGCCCTCCCCTAAATTGTTACGAGCGTCTCATAATATCTACATAATATTTAAAAATACATTTCCAATCAGAATAATTGTGCAGTTATTTAACTAATACATACTATTATCAATTTCTCATTTCATAAACATTGTTAAGTAATTGCCACTATTATGATCACGGGTAAGAATTCACGATTTCTTACTGCCGAAGATAAATAAATATTTGGGGAAGAAAAAGAAATTTCTTGTTGAATTACTTAGTTTTCGACACGGATGATTTAGGATTCTATTTTGTGTGGAGGGTAGATCTCAGAGATGTGGAGGAAAGAAAATTTGATACAAAAATGCAATTAACGATTCTGTACGAAAATATTTTTACTATCCAATGAGAATAATAACACCAATATTAATTTATTTTTCACACAATGCAAGAGAAGTTTTTTCTCATTCATTTTTCGTAGGGACGGGGTATTGCATACGTAAACAATATATAAAGGCATCTCATTATCATAAGAATACCCATTAGCTTATCTCGTTTCAGATGTAAATATTATGGAGAATAATATGTATCAGTACTCTTCGTTCTAGCTAAGACAAGGAAGTCAATGTAAGTGGGTAAGGAAATTTTAGTTGATACGTTAATGTACCTCTTAATTGTTGTTAAATTTAATTAATTAATACATTATATTATTAATCAATTAAATTTTATATTAAAATTTATAAATAATATATATAATAAATTAATTAATTCTTTATATATTAAAATTAATACGACCTTTCAATGGACTCCACACAATACTTACTGTGAACATTCTACATACTTGTGTTCTGTAAAATATTTATATTTATTTATCTATGATATATAACTCGCGGCACTGTTGGGAGGGTTGTGTGATTTATCTCTGTAGCCTCATCCTGACCCCGGGTTTTCTCCGGGTTTCCTTCGGGTAGTGGCGGATTTTCCAAGGGCGGGAATGTCATCAGTACTTTTCTTTTATTAATCTAGATTAATAAATCGAATTAAGTTTTTACTGCACATAATATCAATTCATTTTGTAATACGTATTTATTAAATACATTTTATAAACATTAAATCTGCCACCGTGCTTGGGTCCTTGATCGGAATTGATGGGAGGGTCCCTTGCTTGTTTCCGGAGAGTAACTTGGTTTATTGCCCCCCCCCCACGTGGTCATACGCTGTTTGCAACTTATTTTTTCATCATATTTTTTAAAAAAATATTTATATTTAACAATAATAAATTTAGGAGATGGGCGTAAATAGTGAAATTAACCTGTTAATGAATGATTGCAAATACTGTATTACATTGGTCAACTGCATAGACTTCATCGCTTATCTTGGGCCTTGTGTTTTTCGCTTCATACTCTCACCCCATCGACGCAATGTTCAGAGCTCCGGAGCCCAACGTCACGTTTTGTTCCGCGAATCATCATCAGCCGAAAGAACAAACAGCTATGTTCAAGTGTTGTTGGCCCATCACAAGGCGAGAAGCTAAGTGCCGACTGGCACGAAGTGGGTCAAAATGCAAACCGGCCCGTGTGTAGGCCTGAATGGAGAGATCGTGTCCGCTTGCAGGCATTGTATATACACAAGATTCCAACTCAAAGAAGTAGAGAATTTCCGAATACACGTTAGCTTTCTACAAATCGCGGCGCCATGGGTATGATTAAATGAAGTGTGGTGTGAACTGTGATCGAGGGAGTTCTGAAACAACGTTTGCAGTAAAACACGGTGAACAAATAATCGTAGAGGCCCAGTGGTAACGTCCTCGCCTTAAGAATCAAAGAACCCTGGATCGAATTCCGGCGCTGACAGACGTTGACAGAGAACGTCCGAAACGTTGCAAACGAAATACAAACGGGAAAAGACGATGGATAATGTCCAAAGAGATTGTAATAAAAATGAAAATACAGTATTCTAAGATATGTTAATTTTGTCAACATTTGTTTATCAATTGAATAGTTTTCATATTTTCCTGTATAAATGTGAATTAGGCTCAAAACGAAGTACTCCAAATTGTAGCACCCTAGTTGTGAGAATTTCTGTAGTCTTCTCAGATTCGATTCTCAGAGTTCATAATATTCTAACAATTTTGGTCGCTCATTTATTGTTTCAAATTGCAATCAAATAAATTTCAATTTGCACGACACCTCGGCAGACAGTTTTTATAACTTGAAATGACCGACTCAACTATAAATCCAATACTATTTATGAACTAGAAAAAACAGAGAAGAACATAAAATATTATATTCGACATCAATGTATGTCTATAAAGTGAAATGTGATTCTAAACAAGAAAACAAACTTTCTACCAGAACTGAGGAAAATAGTTATTCGGAGGGAGTGACGCATATAAGTTCTGTTGTTGGGAAGAGGATTACGAGAACTGCAAATATAGTTTCTATCTTAACCATCGACTTCCTCGCATCTGCTCTTGCAGGAATGATTGCATCTTCTACATCCAGAACAGGGACTCGAATTCGGGATCTGCTGCCGCGGTCGCTGGTGCACTACCACCATTCGCCTCGACTCCCAAATCCCGTGCACAGCATCCTTGAACATTCTTCCTCTCTTCTTTGAAAAAAACATCTACGTCCACGGTTTTCTTAATTTTTGAGCACTCGATCCGCAATTTCCGAGCTGTTGAAAATTATATTCATTGACCCATGACCGAGTTATCACTACTTGTTATAGAATTGTGAGGGTTTGGTCAAATAAAAAGTAATTTGTTAATAACTCGCCTTCTTCTGGACTCGTGACACTATTATGGACTATTCATGGGAGATATGGTAAGAAACCCCGTCCCACTCTGTGGCATGTGACTTCCTCCCAGCACACCACATTGTACATCATCATGACGAATTAACAGTGAGGATAATCTGTCCTGAAGAAGGTGAAGAAGAAGCCCTCACGTCTCTATAACAATTATATTGAGTGGTCAAGAACCAGATCATAAGTTATAACTACTATCGCTACCGCTTATGGAATATGACCTGAAGCTATGAAGTGATAGTTGGTTGGTTTGACCTTGGTATTAATAATAATAATAAATTTATTATCAAAAAAGCAGTCCGCGTATGACCACGTGGAGGACAATAAACTAATTTACTCTCCGGAAGCAAGCAAGGGACCATCCCATCAATTCCGATCAAGGGCCCCAAGGCAGAGGCGGATTAAAAAATTTCAGCAAAAGTTCCTAGATAAGATAAAAAGTTAGCTGCGAGTTATAATACTAATAGAATGTCAATATGTTTGTAATTTAACTTACGCCTGAAAGAAATACTTACAGAGTTTAGGAAAATAGATAATTGACATGGTTTTCTAGCCATGTCGAAATTAGTCCCCATCTTTTCCGAAAAGCAACCAAAACCTTTCTTAACGGAAAAGGTTTCGCGCGCTTGTCCCCTTTGCGGAAGATACGTCCGCAGCGGCCCGCGGCTCTTGTTCTTTGTTCATACACTCAGATCGAAACGCGGGTATCACGTGCCAGCGCAGTTTCCCTCGCGGTTGCTGATGCATTCAGATGAGAACGCCATGCGCCGCAATCAAAGCCATCTTAAGCGCGTTGCGTTTCTCAGCAGACAGGGATGCACAGCCCCACGTGAACGAATCATTCCTCACACCGTCCGATAGCGTAGCCAGAATGAACTGGGGATATTATTTTTATAACTTTTTATGCGATTCTAGCTCTACAAAAATTAGGTTAAATTTATATATTTTTATGGATTCCTCTGTTTTTATTTTTGAAAAAAAAATTGATACATTAAAAAAATAATTTTCTTAAAAATCCCGGTCAAATAGATCTTTGAATGTGTCCCTGAAATTGAATATTTCCCGCAACATTCAAATCCCCGAACCCCCCGGATCATTTTCTATATATTTTAATGGCAAACCTCTTCAACGAATTAGAATTACATCAAATTGGAAAAATTATATAGTGTATTTCTTTATTTTTTTAAAGTATTTTTAATATTTAGTGATATAATAAAATGTTTTATATTGTATCGCATGGCGTGATAATTCTCAACACAATCTTCTATTTTCTCTCCCCGGTCATCCGCCTTCAATATTAATTCTGACTGCGTAGATTTATAATATGAAATCGCACCCCTCTCGTTTGATGTAAACTCGCGGGCCGTAGAACAGTCACGCACACTTCACTACACTACACTACACTGTGTTGATGATGAGCGCCAGTATGGCGCAGGCGTGGATCGATTCTTCTACTTCAAGAAACAACTGCACTGCAATTCTATTCACTCTGGACTTCACATGTGCTGCTATTTCGAAGAAGCAAGAAGACTGTTGCGGAAAGATTTTACTCTTTTTGGTAAGTTCGTAAGTGTTGTTGCAGATAAGTTATTCTAGCCTAAAATGGTTCCATTCACAAAGGAGTATTTCCCAATATCTGTTTTCTGTTTCCTACATTTTATTGTACGCTTGTGGTCTCCGCGACTAATGTAATTCGGTTAGCGTAGCCTAGCGTTCACTGATTTCCACGCAGTCTCTCCCACGTAGGCTCGAAAGACGCGTTAAGTCTCTTCGATTGGAAAGTGTGCCCCACTTGTTTGATTGAAAGCAAACAATTGTTGAACGGAGAAAATTTCAATGAGGCATTGGTCTCTCTTCCTACCTACCCACTATTCATCGCTGACAAGCCACGCCGCGCCAGCTTCTTCCCTTCCTCATATTTCCTCTTTCGTGCCGCGTTTTATCGCGACAACTCAGAGGTAAACGCTGCGCAGATGAGGCGTGATAGGCTTCGCTGCACGTACTTCGTCTCCTGCCATGTAGAGGAGTCTCCAACTGCAGCTGCACTTACAAGTGAGTGCTGGTCGCACTTCCCGAACATTTGCGTGGGAAATTTTCAGTTTTCTAGGAAAGTAGGGTAGAATAATTCTATAGACCTCCTATTATTGTGATATACTTTTTGTACATGTTTATGAGTGTATATATTTATGTTGTTATTTATGTATCTATGATTATTGGGTCTCTATTGGCTCAGGTATATGCTCAGGTAAAAGATCCGGCCCGAAGTCTTCGATATAACCACATAATATGCCAGTTTTATTATTATTATTATTATTATTATTATTATCATCATTATTATTTATTTATTTTTATCTCGGCTAATGCTGGTATCTTTCTTCCAACCAGGAATGAACCACATGTGCTGTTTTTTGAATTTCATTTAGATTTAGATTTCCTGGTATTTTCTCTATATACTGCTTTATTGTTTTATTGATAGTTTCTAATGCTCCTATTGCTACTGGTATGATGTCTGTTTTTTTGTTCCACATTCTCTGAATTTCTATTTTTAAGTATGTGTGTTTTATTATGTGTTCAGCTTCTTTTTGTGAGATGTTCATTTCTTTGGGCGCTGCAATATCTATTAAGTTTTGTCTCTAGTGTCTCGCACTATAATATCACATTTGTTAGCAGCTACTGATCTATCAGTCACTACTTGCTGGTCCCAAATGATCGTTATGTCTTATTTGGTCGTGACTGGTTGTGGCTTATGCTCATACTACTTGTCGGTTACATCTATCTTGTATTATTTACAGATTCCGTAGTGTATAATTTTGCATACATTATCATGGCGGTGTATGTATTCATTTTTTGCCAAGATTGGACAGCCAGAAACTGTATGGTTTATTGTTTCTTCTTACTGTTGGCACAGCCGACATTTACTATCTATATTTTCTTTCAAAATGTGTTTTCTATGATATTTTGTTTAGAGGGCCTGGTCCTGTGCTGCTACCAGGAGGCTCTCCGTTTCTCCATTGAGATGACCTGATGTCAACCAGTTAAATGACTTTTCTCTGTCTACCAATTTATTACTATTATTATTATTATTATTATTATTATTATTATTATTATTATTATTAT
>NNCF01127762.1:476080-514249 GCA_002313205.1 Laupala kohalensis | reverse complement strand
AAAAAAAAAATCGGTGTCTCTTCAGATTTATTCGAATTCGCTCCAGGAGAGTACATTTTCAATTTTTTTTGGGATGCTGTCCAATGTCGTATGTGTGAGTGTGTGTGAATAATTTTGTCTATACGATATCTCACGAACCAATCAATACAATTCTACCAAAGTAGAGAATCGACTCTAAATACATTGGGAATAGAAGCCTATTTCAGGACTCTGTTCATTTCGACTTTATTTATATACTGCGCTCCACTTCCGGTTTGAGTATAAATTTAAAAAAAGAAATGTAAATAAACATTTTTATTGTTCATTCAATTGTGCGTACAGAATGCAGAACCGCATTTCCGTACGTCGCGTAGTTTTTTAGATACAGCGAGAATCTGTGTCGCAAAAAGGAACGAATTATTTAAATTAACGTATGAGGCAAATACAAAGAGATCAGGGTGGAAGATAATTCCTGCTATCTGTGGCAGAATGAGCTGATATGAAGTTAGGCACCAAACTTGTGTAACGATGTGAAGATAAATATTTAATCATCGTAAAGTGTTAAAAATGTCATTGTGTTTGATAATTTTTCTTCTTTTTTTCTAGTTCTTCTAGTTTTATCCAAAAACAATATTCCTCTTTGAAAATAGCAGAAGACACATTTTCGAAAATTCTGATCGTACTCGATAAGGAAACCTTCTTCGTTTCGCGCAACAGCCCTCTTCTCCCGCCCCCACTCACTGATAGCGAGGCTTTGTTGCGCAAAATGGTAATTTAGACACACGTGGAAAAAAAGAAAGACAGAAATAACTCGGGTTTCGTCGTAATTCGCTAGGAAATAATTGGAAGAACTTAAAGCGACGAAAATCGAGTCATTTGAAAAGAGAATAAACATAGTGTCTAAAAGCGATAAGTAATTAATATACAAGACCAACGCAAAGTATACACAATAATTTAAAATTCTCCCTTCAAAAGGACCTAAGTATCAAGATTTATGGGATTACTACTAGAGCTCTACGTATACGCATAGGTATTCTCCACAGATTGTATTAGGTTCAGAAAGATCTCCCGTCGCAGCGCTCCACTAGCAAGGTGCAGAACTAACTAGCCCCCACCACCCGTTCAACTGGTTGCTTGCGTAGTGAGTGTTGACGTTGTGGTCTTCATGTGGCGACTGCGACTAATTGAAGCTACTCGAGCTCTGCTTGGTGTTGATTTGTGGGTGTTTTAGTTTCAATCACGCGTTTAGAATTGCTGGTTCTGACTTTCCACTGCAGGTTAATTGTTTGTAGGCTTTTTGCAGAATATAGCAGCGGGTACTCGATGAAAATTATGTGATGTAAAGCGAGGAAAAGGGACGGGTGTTGAGCGCAATTTTGACGATAGTTCTCGGCCTTCCCCGTGGCGCGTTGGGGTGCATCTAAGGTAACCATTGGGTTTATGGGAGTGAACTATCTTTACCTTCTATAATCTATGGCATTCTCCACCATTTTGGTTTCTAACTCGAGTTCCATGAAAACGCATGGACAACAACATTATTTCAGATCACTTCGGATTTTGTTTTCAGAAGAAAATAGCAGTTTTTCATACGAAATATCGAGTTAATGATAAATGTTTTCTGTTATTGACTCGGACTTAAAAGAGCATTTTCGTGTTTGTGAATATGTGCTCATAGGATAAAAACGCCAAGTATGATTCACATTGAATTTCACACTTCAAGAACTGTTATATAACGGGAAATGAAAATACTTTCCCTAGATTCAAAAATAATGGAATAAACACTTCATAATGATCACAAAGTAAACGATGTTGAATAAAGCATAGATATTGTGTTTACGTATCGTGTCAACTGCTGTCAACGTCTGTAGAGTGCAACGGAAATGATTGCATGAGAATACTCAATACCTTACTTACTGTCCTTCATGCTCTATTGACACGAAGACCAGTTTTAGTGTATATAGCCATAACGCACAAGAAAACCAATAAAAGAGGTATTTTTCTTCATCATCTTTAAGACTAGACTAAAACGGGACATCATCATTAGCTGACGAAATCCGAGGTTACTTCGATTTCCAAGATCTAAACTTTTGTCACATTGGCATCACTTGCTTCCGAAACCATAATGAAATCACTTCACATTGAATATCCATGATTATTTGAGCACAAGAAGTTGGTAGTGCTTTGAAAAGTGACGCTATGGGTTAGTTGGAAATCCCTCAGTTTTTGCTTGTATCCAACCTTATACTTCTCGCAAAACCACGGGATGATTAAAGTGGAGAAGAAAGAAGGGGGTATTGATTCATGCTTTTCTGCCCTTGCGGTTCTTTCCAAGGTCGTCATTTAACTTTTCTTCATTTTGCTCCACGTTCAAACCGGGTAGATTTTGGCAGATAATTTTTTATTATAATAAATTTATAAATTTATTGTCAAAAAACAGTACAAACTGCGTATGACCACGTGGAGGACAATAAACTAATTTACTCTCCGGAAGCAAGCAAGGGACGTATTCCATCAATTCCGATCAAGGGCCCTAAGGCAGAGGCGGATTCAAAAATTTTAGCAAAAGTTCCTAGATAAGATAAAAAGTTAGCTGCGAGTTATAATACATATATAATGTCAATATGTTTGTAATTTAACGCAAATATGTTTGTAAATTTACATGTACAAGTTATTATCGAACTATAGATTATTCTGAGTATAGTGTTTAAAAATCATAAGAGTTGAAAAAACACTAAATTCACGATTTATTGTTACAATAAACACGCCCCTAGACAAAGCCTAGAGAACCTGTATAAGAAATCCGCCTCTACCCGAAGGAAAAACGGAGAAAAACCCGGGCCAGGATGGGGCTACAGAATTAATGTACACAACCGTGCCAAAGTTGAGTACACATAAAACTAAATTAATATGAGCCATACGGCAACACAACCATGCAAGAAAATAGTTTTTGAAATTGTTATAAGTTATTTGAAAAGTGTTACAGCAATGGCGTGATAAAGTGCAAGACGAATTTAACTTTTATTAAAATCAATAAATTCTTTTACAGTGTAGAAACAGTGGTGCAGGAGGTAGTTTTTAACCTCGGATTTGAAGATATTCAATTTCATAATGTCTTTTATATTCTTGGGCAGGGAATTATATAGAACGATTCCTGAATGATAAGGTCCTTTTTGGCAAAGAGTGGTTGACACTCTAGGGTGATGAATATTATTCCTATTGCGAGTATTGTGTTCGTGAACGAGACTGTCTCGTATAAGGCAAGGGTGGTGCTTCAGTAATTCGGTCTTAACAAACAAGACCGTTTCATAAATATAAATGCAGGGAAGTATTAAGATATTTAATTTTTCTTATTAGATGCCAATACTAATATTCATATTCTAACTTATAATATCGGGGGATTTCATTCACTCTTGGTAACAAACGAGTCTCGTTGTGTAAGATAACTTCTATGTAAAATTAGGAGGTATGAGGTATATAGTAACATTTTGTAAGTTATGAATAAATGGACGTGTTCTGTATTTGTTTCTCTAATGTGTAATAATGGAGAAAATATTATGCTTTATAAATTCATTCTTCGCATTAAGACGATGATAATACCACACGAAAAAGGGCGTTCAGACATTATTTGGAGATGAATAAGTCTTGTCAATAAAAACATGAAATTTAAATAGATCAGTGTTCCTGATGATAATATCGTGTCAGAATTGCTTCTGGAGTAGAGGACTTAAAACCGCATTTGCTGCTTCGGGGACACCGCGTTGAGGCTCCTCTGTGCTCAGACGGCCTCCTAATGACGGGGCTGACAAGAATGACTGGCGAATGAGGTGAAATGATGACGTGTGAATGTTGTGGTGGAATGAATGGCAGGGGAAACGGGAGAACACCGATAAAACCTGCCGCGAACATCGCTTCGTCCACCACCGCGAATTCTTCTCGGACAGGGCTGAACCAGCGCCACCGAAGATAAAAGGCGATTACGCTTGGTACTAATGGTACCTCATTTACAACCTGCATCAATGCAGCTAACTCAGTTTCTATTTCTACGATGAATAAATTAGTTTTATTATTTGAATATATTTTTTACTCCTTTTTCTTCCTTTTAGCCCAGTAACACTGATTCGATTTATATACGCCTCAGTTCTGTTCACAACAAAGGGATTTCTTCATTCATTTTTGTAGTAGACTCACAGCGTGGTCATTTTACACAATTTAACGAAATTTGATAAATATACAAAAAGAAAGAGCAAGAATCATGCCGCTTGATACTAGGACACATTATTTGAAAGGATATAATTGATAATTATGAACAAAGCCGTTATTGAGGTGAATGGGAGGCAACATAAGTTTGATAATTTTCAGTCAGGAGAAAATGGNTCTGCATTGATCGCAGGTGCGCTAACCACTTCACCCTGTGTTTCGGGTTCGATTCCCGCCTCGAATTTATTTTCACCAGACCGAAAGTTGTCACATATCTTCTCCATGTGCAGGGTACACGGACGAAATATAACCAATACATAATTTCTCCATCATATTAGATAATTCACAACAACAGAGTTTCTAGATGAATTCTAGTGCAAAACAACACTAGTTATTTTGTATGGTGAAATTAGACAGTTTTGCAAGAATAAGTAAGTATTCCGCCGTAGTAGATATAACAAACAAGATACAATATTTCATATTTCCTGAATTCACCAGCATAGCCAGCGAATGTAAATTGGTCTCTTCTCTCAATTTAAAAAAGTTTGGTGATGATATATCGACCGATCTAGTCCCTTCCCCTTCTCGTAAACTGGTCGACACCAACGTTCAACGGACTACAATTTTATGTTGTAGTATTTGTAAATGGGGAAAGTAGCTTAGTGCTATTGATGCTTATGGAGCGATAGGAGGAGGGTGGAAAGGCTCTTGTTAGTAGGTGAGCTGCTTAGCTGGGTTTACCAACAAGGAAGGAAGGTTTGCTTTTCAGTAGTCACAGCTATATGAACTGGAACATTAATGTGAAAAGCTACAAATTTTCTGGCTCCATGGGAAATCGAACCCGGGATGACTCGGTGATGAGCGACAACACTGCCACCTGGTGTGGGGCGACTACTATTACGCGAATAGTACTTTCACCAAAAACTTGTCAATTTCTGATCGCAAGTGTCGGATATAAATTGTTTCGTCCAACATGTGAGTGATTTTTTTGTTTTATTTTCTATTTTTCATTAATTTTAAAACTTTTTATTTTATAAGAGACAGTTTTTTTTGTATTTTCTAGAATCCAGTAATATGTTTGAAAGTGTACTAGGAATGCAAATGTTTTTTAAATAAATAATAAATAGATTTATTGTCAAAAAACGCAAAAGTTACAAACTGCGTATGAACACGTGGAGGACAATAAACTAATTTACTCTCCGGAAGCAAGTAAGGGACCATCCCATCAATTCCGATCAAGGGTCCTAAGGCAGATGCGGATTAAAAAATTTAAACAAACTACGTGATAAGGTAAAAAGTAGCTACGAATTATAATATCAGAACAACAAATTTGTATTCAAAAAACACAAAGAAGTTAGGTATTTTTATTCGGAATATATTGCTCATAAACCAAAACTCTTAAAATACCTCAAAATTCAAGATTAATTATTACAATATATCACCTTCCCAAGGCAAAAGTCTTGAGAACCTGTATATAAAATTCCGGGCCAGGATTTCGAAAAAAAAAGTGGAAATAAGGTTTTGCATATGGAGCTGCACAGAACAATGCTTTCTTAAAAAAATATTTTTAATGGAAACGTACAGTGAGAAGAACGGCGGATGTAAACGGCAATCAAGGGGTGGAGGGGACTAACCGGGAAGCATTTTTGTTTATAAATTATGGTTTTACAACACAAATTTTATATTACCTTTAAATAAAATGCATCAAATAAATAATTAACAATCTGGTATTATTAATAACAACAATTTATTAAAATTATTAATAAGATTTTATGAAATTCAATAATATGGTATTATTAGTTTTATCAATATGGTATTATTAATTTTATTAATTCGGTATTGTTTAGAACATTAACATTTATATTATTAGTAACAATAACAATTATAACTAATAACAATTAATCTGGTAACACTTTTACGAAGTACGCCATTTATCAACTTCAATTTTATCTGTTGAGAGTTCAGATCCAATGGGGAAATGGNCCCCCCCCCCTCCCCCCACTGGTGAGAAGGATTAGTTTGGACCAGTGAAGAAACAGCGCGTGTTCAGACGCACAAAAAAGAAGGGTACAAGCGTTTCGCGAAAGGTGAACAAGGGAAATTCCTTCATATCGAGTGTATGTTTGCTCCATTTTTCTCTTTCGAGTGAGGGGGAGGGGGAGAGAGAGCGCGTCGTGTTTTTCGCAGTCACCTTGGAAGCAGATCCAACGCGTCCTTGGCGTACGTTGACACCGAACGTCATCGTAGGAGGTTTGCAAGTGGGAGGGCGCTTTTTGCCGAGAGACGGACGATGCTGACGAGGGTCTCCCGAGGGGCACCTTTTGCGGTCACCCAACACTCCACACCTTCGCAGACCACAGGCGGACGTGTTCGCTTATTCATGTAGGAGAGTTATCAGCCATAGTGACCATAAAGGAATCTTTTATTACATTTAGGCTGTTTAAATTTGTTAATATATTTAATTTGTAATTAAGTCATTTAAATTGTATTATTTCTTTTTGGTAATTTTATTAATGATGTATGTTTTGTTTGTGTTGGGTTGGTACTCTGTGCATTAGCAAATGCATGTATAAACTAACACGTGTAGAGGGAGACCATTGTGTTCAGTAAGTAAGCCGTATGTATTAAGGTGTTAAGGGTAAGGAGAGTGAGCTGTGTGGAGTGATGTCAGTTTCTAAGGAGTTACTTTAGCCCTCAGGATGACCTCAATAGCCGTCGAAACGTCGGCGTAAGATAAATAAGTGTTGTTGTTATTCTTTGGCCTAAATGCAACAAAACAATTCCTTCACTATTATTCATGTGCTATACAACACTTTATACACTTCAATTGTGAAACACTATCTTAGGGAAACAAAATTAAGTTATCTGCAACAATTTCAAATCATGTTTTAACATAAGATGATGTATGTTTTCTTAATTTATTGTAGTATTTGTAAACGGGAAATATAACTTCGTATCGGGAAATATAGCTTCGTATCGAAGCTTATCTACATGGGGCAATAGGAGGTGGGAGGCGTTGATGGGGACTATTGTTAGCTGCGTTTACCAACAAACTATTAGTCGGAGTAGTAATATTAAGTAGAGTGTAGGTGGTGGATAGAAGAATAAGGGTTAGCTTTTCAGTAGTCACAGCTGCATGAACTGGGACATTGTTAGGAAAAGCTACATTTTTTTTCTGACCCCGCAGGAATTGATCCCAGAGTGACTTTGTGATAAGCAAGCATGCTAACTCCTCAGCCACCGGAGGGATTTATTTATGTTAATCCCATGTTACTCGAGTGAGTCTATCACAATATTTTCATCATTTTTGTTTATTTTGTTTATTCTTGTAAAACACTGATGTTGGGGAAAGCTCCCCGAAACAGGTCAGTTTTGCAATAAACAGTATTAATGAAAATTGTGAAAAATATTTTTTCCCCCTGAACATGAATTACAATTTCCGCGAGAAATCGGTTGTAACCACTAATATTATTCAACACGAAGTAATATTATCTTTTCAACATTTTCTTAAAAAATAAATAAGTAGAAACATTATTTCAGTGAGTGTACTGAGCTATACACTTGGATTTTTCCATCCACTGTGGAAGTGCTACTACATATGCTACTACTAGCGAATTTTATGAATTTGTATGTTTTTTCTCGTATGACAAGTTTCAAACCTTTGACCGTGTATGGAATAAAACATTACAATGTTAATAAATAAATAATTGTGTCCGACCAGACTGATACGCAGACAATTGCTTTTTATTAAAACATGCCTCAAGAAGACATAAAACCTTAAAACCTCACGAAACACATTAAAATAATACAAAGTATACCAAACGTTCGGTTCTCAATTTTTTTTTTCCATCTTCAGATGATTTCTACCCACTGTAGTATGACGAACACTAGCTCAGATAAAGAAACGTTGGGTATACGTTTTAATATTTTAATGTGTTTCGTGTCGTTTTAAGGTTTTATGTCTTGTTGAGGCATGTTTTAATAAAAAGCAATTGTCTGCGTATCAGTCTGGTCGGACACAATTATTTATTACTAATGTGCAGACGAGATGAAGAACTTATTAGAATCGAAAGTTAGGTAAAAGACTTGCAAAGACGGTTGAGAAGAAGAATCTTTGTTTGAGAGAAGAATTTCTAGTTACGTGGGAGGAATCTGCATCTTCTTCCACTCGATGCCTGAAGCTGTTTCATCCGAGGCGGAGGGAGATAATGGCNATGCCTGAAGCTGTTTCATCCGAGGCGGAGGGAGATAATGGCGTTTGCTCAGCGCACTCATTCGAAGCGAATGCATTTCACGCCCGTGTGCAGTGACGTCACGAGACGCCGAAGGGCGTCGCAAGAGGTTCACGAGATACGTCCTTACGCGAAGAGGCTTCGACGTCGAAGCGGTGGGGTAGGTCTGGAGGAGCTCCCGTACAGTGTATGATCAAACGGTTAGTTGGCCTTGCAGCGACTTGGACTCGGATGAAGCGGAAGTGGTGTGACTAAGGGGCTAGCGTTCTCGCTCACCACCAAGTCACTCCGGGTTCAATTCGCGGCGGGGCCAGAAAAATATTGTAACTCGTCACTTCAATGTCCCACTTCATATGCTTTGTGTGACTTCTGAAAACAGAACCCTCATTCTTCTATTCTACTCACTACTCTTACTAACTACTCCTAACAACTCCAGGGCATCAATTGCCTTAGTTGTCGAAACGCCATTAAACACAACTAAAAACTATCACCTCCACGTGGGTCAAATTGTTGATAAACCCAGCTAACAGATCCCCTACTAACAATAGTCCCACCATTACCCTCCTACCACTCCATGTAGATAAGCTTCAATAGCCCGCTACAGGTAAGTAGGAGTAGTTAGTAATAGCAAGAGTTAGTGATATTAAGAGGTGAATGTAAGGAGGAGGGTTCGCCTTTTCTTTGTCACAGCTATCAGAACGGGGGCATTGAAGTGAAAAGCTACAAATGTATTCTGGCCCCGCCGGGAATTGAACCCGGAGTGACTGTGCTAAACAAACATGCTAACTTTGAGTTACCAAAGAGGCAACTGCAAACTCGACGAGAAGTTAAAAATGGAGGGCACTCATTGTCACGTAGGTTTCTTGAACCGATGTCTCTTATACTCTCTGAGGCCATTTCAAATAACAGACAGTCGAGATATGATGAAATAAAAAATAAATCTTTATTTCCAAAGAAATTATCAATCTTCCAGTGTCATCTAATCTTTCAAAAAAAAATCCAAAAATATATGTGTTTTCCATTTTGAAGGAGAAAACGAAATAATATTTATTGTAATAATAAGTTTTCTGAGGAACTCTGAAATTCTCAATGTTCACTTCATAGTACTTTGAGAAATAAAATCGATTTATTTCACGTCTTGTGGCGAGGTTCCGGTAGTTCGGCTCGCTCTTCCACCTAAACCGTGACTTGGGAGAAGGAATTGGGAAGGAGACATCTTGGGTTACTGAGGAACACATGGTACCGAATCGATATTTGTATGGGGTAGGTGAGGGAAACCCCAGCTGAAAACCTCACCTAGTTCGGCGGAGCAGAGTTCGAACCCGCGCTCTCCCGCTCAGCGAAGACGCTACCACTACACCACCGGTGTCGGTATTTTTATATATCTGAGACGGGAAAGTTATCCCACTCATTTGAAAGCATGCAGAAATGATCCTCTTCATTACCAAATATAACTATTACAACTAACAACTGGGCTCTAATGACATCGATGTTGGCGAGCCCTAAAGCCCCACAAAAAAACAAACAACTAACAATATTCAGAATGTTAGTTCTGTACTCTGATGCATCTCCCAGTCGTCCATCCTCTAGAGAATTCCAGGAATTCTAAACCTATATAATAGTCGGGTAACACGAACATTCCTTCCTTGTACTGGAAGGAGATTCCTCAGTAACTTACTGTAAACTACAGAAGTAGATCCATCGCTTTACCCACCCACCCATCCCTCCTATTCCCCTCTCGGGCAACGAGTGAGCGCAGCGCGAGACGAAAGAAACCTCGCATTATGCAGAAGAAGTCGTGAATCTCTATCGCACGGAGATCCTACCAATGTTGCTCTGCGGCGAAAGCGAGACGAAAAATTGACGTCACCAAGACTTCGAAAAACAACAACAACAATAGAAAAAAGTGTTATGTATTTTTGTTTAAATTAATTATTTTTGTACAATAAATTGATAGGTATGTATTCACTTACCATTTTGTCATCAAAAGATAAATACTGACGTAAAAACAAGTTTAAAAGGATTTTAATAATAATTTATCATAATTATTGTTTAATCTCATAATGTATATAATAAACTAATTGACGTAATTGCAAAAATACCTGTAGTACCGTACATACAAAAAATTAAAAATTAACCCAATCATCCAAGATCATAGTTTTACTAATAATGATTCATTGTCTATAGAATGTGGCTAAACTTTAAATAAATAAATATTGTCAGAAAATGTTACAAAATGCNATCTTCCTAGGGACGGTAGTCTCATTAATACTTTTGTTGTTATTAATATTTTAATGTTTATCGTTTTATTTTCGAAGTAATTCAAAAACTGGACTATAGTACGTATTTGTTATATAACTATTCTTTTATATACTATTGAATATACATGCCTATATTATGTATTACATCTGAGTGTATACTTAATAAATTTAAATTTGACCAAAGAAAACAGACTAATTCCTTCAAAAAATGTCAGTTTAATTAACAAATTCTGAAAGCAAAAATACGATTTCACAGGACGGTCCGATACCGTTTGGTCGCTTCATCAGTTGCACAAATACATTAGGAAATGTGTGAGTACTGCTCACATCATGTGCATAAACTTTTATACGAAGCAACATTATACATATGACGTGTGCAGCACTCACACATTTCCTAATGTATTTGTGCAACTGATGAAGCGACCAAACGGTATCGGACCGTCCTGTGAAATCGTATTTTTGCTTTCAGAATTTGTTAATTAAACTGACATTTTTTGAAGGAATTAGTCTGTTTTCTTTGGTCAAATTTAAATTTATTAAGTATACACTCAGATGTAATACATAATATAGGCATGTATATTCAATAGTATATAAAAGAATAGTTATATAACAAATACGTACTATAGTCCAGTTTTTGAATTACTTCGAAAATAAAACGATAAACATTAAAATATTAATAACAACAAAAGTATTAATGAGACTACCGTCCCTAGGAAGATATATATTAAATCCTTCGATTCGGAAGCGGACTAAACTTGGGACCGCAATCACGTCATTCTCTTCCCTTACACCGTCTCGAGACGACGCAAAGAACAAAGGAGGTATCGCAACGATGTGGACTGGATAGCTCGATGAAAAGGAGCATCAGGGGTTTGTTTGGAAATAGGCCTACTACACCTGTCGTGAAGACGAAGTGGCTCGTTGCGCAGGAACTGGGTCAATGTTGAGACCGCATATCAAAACACATTTTAAAAAAGACGGCTCGCAGACGCAAGGGGAGAGTGGAGTAGACCGTGTGTCGAGAGAGTGCACGCTACCCGAGTATCCGGATTTGACCCCCACAGGGGAGACGCCGGTGTTCTATCTCGTCTCCCCCATCTTTTCCACGTCTCAGTCGACCCCTATAGGGGACACTGCGATGATGACTCCCCAATAGTTCCTTAACTATTACTTCTGCCACTGCTGCCCTCGTGGGTTCGACCCTCGTCTCCGTCTCTCTCTCTGCAGTCTAGAGACGACGAAGGATGATAACTGCTGGAGACACTCTGACCTGACCCATGCTTCGCCGCCCGAGCCTTCATATGTGAATAAACACTAAAAAGGGTTTTCATCTCGGACTGAGTCTCACTGGGTTCACCCCTATCTACCCCTCCTCTCCACTTAGAAAACCCCGTCCCTTGATGAGCTCCCTCTCCTCAGTCAGACGTTCTCCGCGTCTGAAGCGCGACACACCTCTTCGGAACTGTTGTGTTCGGATCGAGAAGTTATCACAATACAATATATAACATTGTTGGTTCATTTTCAATAGATTGGCATACCATTCTCAGATTTCTGTTTTGAAAACAAGATTTTTTAATTTCTATAATTCATCAAATAAACAAAATTCTTTCTTCATTGTGTACTCGTCTATTTTAAAACAATATACTTGAAAAAAAACATCTCAAACGAACAAAAAATTCCAAATTTGGCAAAAAATGAAAATAATAAATTTATTGTCAAAAAACAGTACAGAATGCGTATGACCACGTGGAGGACAATAAACTAATTTACTCTCCGGAAGCAAGCAAGGGACCATCCCATCAATTCCGATCAAGGGCCCTAAGGCAGAGGCGGATTCAAAAATTTCAGCAAAAGTTCCTAGATAAGATAAAAAGTTAGCTGCGAGTTATAATACATATATAATGTCAATATGTTTGTAATTTAACGCAAATATGTTTGTAAATTTACATGTACAAGTTATTATCGAACTATAGATTATTCTGAGTATAGTGTTTAAAAATCATAAGAGTTGAAAAAACACTAAATTCACGATTTATTGTTACAATAAACACGCCCCTAGACAAAGCCTAGAGAACCTGTATAAGAAATCCGCCTCTACTCGAAGGAAAAACGGAGAAAAACCCGGGCCAAGATGGGGCTACAGAATTATTGTACACAACCGTGCCAAAGTTGAGTACACATAAAACTAAATTAATATGAGCCATACGGCAACACAATCATGCAAGAAAATAATTTTTGAAATTGTTATAAGTTATTTAAAAAGTGCTACAGCAATGGCGTGATAAAGTACAAGACGAATTTAACTTTTATTAAAATCAATAAATTCTTTTACAGTGTAGAAGCAGTGGTGCAGGAGGTAGTTTTTAACGGCGGATTTGAAGATATTCAATTTCGTAATGTCTTTTATATACTTGGGCAGGGAATTATATAGAACTATTCCCGAAAATGTGGAAAAATTGTTTAAAATACGCAAATTACTATAACATTACTGCTATCTACTATATTAGGTAAATTCACAAGAGGTCAAGAACATTCGATTTTATCGAAGACAATAATTGAGTTACGTAATTAACGGATGACCTCCAACATATAATTTAAGCACGTTCCCGAATAAAAGGATATGTTGACAAATGTGAGTTGTATTGACGAAATTCTTCAGTATTTCTCTCGGGGGACAATAGGAGCGTTAAAAAATCCCCCACTAAACATCCCGGTCAAAACAACTCAATACATTCCAAAGCGACCGAATCGAATCGTTGAGCGATCAAGGAGCGTGTGAGAGTCGGCGTCCTCTTCGTCTTATTGCTCCGATGCCAACATACAGTATGTGAGTTTCTTGCTCTCGTTTATTCATTTCATTGGGAGCTGCGATTAGAATCACTTCCAACAACTGGAGAACAATATGCTCTGTCTAATTGGGCGCGTGGTTGAGATTGTTGGCGGTGCCGAATCACCTGAATGTGGCCTCAGGTATAAATCTACGGGAGGGGTTTAAGGATGTCGGAAAAAAAGCGTCTCGTCCAGATTTCTTTGTGATGCCGCTCCCTGGAGCACGCGAAAGAGGAGCCGCTGGTTACTTAATACGGGGCCAGCACTTCAAGTTGATCAAATAACGGAGCTCTAATTGTGTTAAAACACAATATGAGTAATAAAGAGGAAAATACGTGATTTAATTTGTATATATCAGTTAATAATATTTGCAGAAACAATATTCGGAAATCGCTTGACTGGTTTGAAATGCACAAGAGCATAAGTACGAACATGGCGGGTTTCGTGATTTTTACCTCATCTCACCTCTTTGGAAAAAGTTATATATATTTCTTGGATGTCCGGTGACCTATAGATAAAAGTTACGTAAAAATACTGAGGAAAATTTACTAAAAATAAGAGGGTTTTTTTCATAACACGCAATGTATCACACTATGAATTGCACTTATTTCAAAGGCCGGTGAGGCATGGTTTTCAAGTTGAAATCACAATGAGTACATGTTACTAAATTTATTTACGCCCATTTAAGATATTTTAGTAATTTAATTCTACCTATGCTTGTACGTACTACCTTAAGAAACTGGGACAACTCTTGTTACGTAGAATGTTTTTTTCTTAAAATGGACCACACTTCGAAAATATTGCGACTGGAGAAACCTACAATTTATATACATTTTTAATCTTACTTTATTATTTTGTTTGTATTTGTATTCATAATTTTATTAAAATTAATTATTTTAAATATTTAATAAGCGCTATAGAAATAATTGTTTTTCGTCATCAAGAGCAGAAATTTAAAGTATTCACGGCAGTGATAACCATCTTGGGTCCTTAATGTGGAATTTTTTATGTGCGATGAATGGTAGTTTCACAAGACACTTAACTACGTTAGTACCGAACATTAACAACGCTCCACGCTAAAAATCTTCGAATTTAAGCAATTCAAGATTTCTCTCAGAGCTTATTTACGAGAGATAAGTTTCATTGCAAATAATCACACAGCACTAAAAATAATTACATTTCCACAAGTTTTGCCTATTTTTTTAAAATTTTAATATAAGGTAATATATGTTTGTTTGTTTGTGCAGCATCTTTTACCCAGTAATAACAGAATGGCTACCTCACACAATACCTGGGATTAACTTTACTTTATAAAATTATTTATGGAATCTACAACGTCCATCAACCCACTTCTTCCAGACAAAAATTCCAATCAAATTTCAAAACAATTAACAGTATTTTATGGAACATTTCGTCAGTTTCTTATTTTTACTCTTCCGCCACCAAAATATTAATTGTCGTAATAATACCTTAATCTATCTCGTACTATAAATTAAAAATTTGTTCACTGAATTTGTCTATCATGGAATATGGCAAGAAACTAGTAAAATATGCACAACAACGTATCAGTCATACGTTAGTGAGACCCTATTTACTGTTTAGTTTATCACTGTGACATGAAAATACGTATTCAATAATTTTCAATCAGTTTTAAAAAACGCAATTGATAAACCTAAAACAATTTAAACAAATTTTAACTCTCAATTTCCGAGAACCTACTCGTGGAGGAGTGTTTGCAACGTCAACAGCCAGGTGAAAATTGCGTACGGATTTGGGAGTCCAGGCGGGTGGCGCAGTGGATAGCACACCTGCGGCCGGAGCAGAGAGTCCCGGGTTCGAGTCCCGGTCCGTCGCAATTTTCTGCTGGCTGTTGACGTTGCAATTTAAACGATTATTTTAAAATGTATTTAAATGAATTATTTCTTTTAGAACAATTTGGATCCATTAAGGGAGTCAAAAATCAGTCATTGGGCTAGTGGTTTCGTGTGTATACAACGTGACACAAAAACAAGGCAAATTACTCGTTAATTATCTTAAGGCAGATCGCCTTTACAAACTTCGTTTTGCTCGACTGATGTAAACGAAGAACAGACAAATATGGATTAAGGAACGCAACATTGCTTATTTGATCATGCTCCGAGCGTAATAGCATTAAAAGTTAAAGATCATTGTTTCCAGAAACATCCTGGACTGTCAATACGCTACGATCCACTGCACGGTGCGCCGTGACATCCAAGACAAAACTATGAGCGCGATGCGTGAGTCCGGGATGTTCGTGCTTGCGACCAAGTGACACACAAAACACGGCAACACGGCGGGCGCCGGGGACATCAAAGAGCCCCGCGTCGATGTTCTGGTCTCAGTGAGCGGTCGGCCTCTGCAGGAGCGATGCATTGCCACGAACAGTGGGCGGAATCCTACTATTGCAGGGCAAAAGTGTTGCTTTAAATATGAATAAACTTTATCGTCAAAAAAGCAATTACAAACTGCGTGTAACAACTTGAAGGACAATAAACTAATTTACTCTCCGGAAGTAAGCGAGGGACCATCCCATCAATTCCGACCAAGTGCCCCGAGGCAGAGGTTTTGTTATGACGTTTTCCATCCACAACTGCTCCGAGTCGTGCACTGAGTGCAACCCGAGTGCAAAGATGTTGTACCATTTGACAGAGAAGTTGCACCAGAGCGGGGATATTGTCGTTCCATTTGTCTATCGAGACGCACTGTCCACGCACTGAGGGTAACCAGACTTGCTCTAACAGTTTTCTTAGTGGACGGACTGCACTGGACATTGTTGAGGTTAGGTCAGGTCAGGCGGATGATTGATACTACGAGTTTATTGCAAATATTGTCTTCGTCTGAAAACTCCTCAAATAAAGCGCAAGAATTATACTTCGAATTAGACCGTTCCAAACAATGAAAAACTTATTAAGATGATATATTTTGTTTCCTTAATCCTATTATACGAGTATAATGAGGAACTGGTAATATTACATTATTTACACATGAATACAGGAAATGTAGTTGTTGATACATAGGTAATTGTTTATATTCAATTATTGTTAACTTTTGCGGCTGACTATGGTCATACCGAAACGTGCAGAAAAGATGTTCCATTTAGTTGCTACACTGTCGGTGGAGTAGGGAACTCGCGCAGAGCAATGACGTATTTGTCCGGTGCTAGTGGACACTCAGAGCAATAAATGGAAAACGATATTAGTTTCGATCTACTGGAAACAATGACTGATAATTTTGTATTGGTATCTGAATGTTGTCATCCTTGCCCCCAATTCATAAAAAATGCCTCCAGTTACCATTGCAAGAAAGAAGGTGATCCATGGTGGTCACAACACAAAATATTAAATTGCTATTATTGGGAAATTATTGAGTTTTTATGACAGAGTGCGATAATATCGTAATTTACAATTGCGTGCAATAAATCTACCAATAACATTTACATCAAAGTTTTGAGTAGTTAAAACAAAAGAAAAGAATACGCCACAAAGTGCGTGTAACAACATGAAGCACAATAAACTAATTTGCTCTCCGGAAATAAGCAAGGGACCATTCCTTCAGTTTCCATCTAGGGTCCTAAGGCAGAAGCTGTTTGAAAAGTTATCACACAAGTACGTATTATTATAAACTACATATTATGAGGAAAATATCGTTTATAAATCGTAACTATTAAAATAACTCTTTTTATTTGAATGGACGCCGCCATTTGGTAATTTAAAACGTCGTGAATCTTTCCACGTGATAAATGCGACGGAGAAGTTCGTCTGGTCATTGGACTCATGTGAACAGCTGAATCGGAGCGAAGGGGAGAGTGAGTGCGTGGGCGGTCGGTCGTCGCTTCGAATGAAACACGGACGCAGAGAAAGAGAGAGACGGGAGACGAAATCGTAATGAAGTTGCGCCCCGCTGCCGTCAGCGGCAGATAAATCTCCGCGATCCACCTCTCACGTAAATCTCGCTATCGATCGTCGATGCTCCACGACGATTACGGTACTCCGCAGCATATTCGGGTTTTCGTCGTGAAATTGTGNTTTTTATAATAATAATAATATTAATAATAATAAATAATAACATTTTAGTCTGCAAGTGAGCAATGCTCATTGGCATATAGAAAGGAAAACGAGATAACAATAAGGTTAAAAAACATATCATCGCCCAACTT
This sequence comes from Laupala kohalensis, assembly GCA_002313205.1. NCBI lineage: Eukaryota > Metazoa > Arthropoda > Insecta > Orthoptera > Trigonidiidae > Laupala > Laupala kohalensis. Next base: position 496,574 of record NNCF01127762.1, on the reverse strand, counting down.
TCTCTACATGTTTACTACGAGAAAGAAAGCACAACTAAGAAATTAATGATCACTTGTGCGTATATTCACATACGTACACGAGCTCATTTTCGCTTAGAAACAGTTACAAACACACATTCATGCGTACAATTATGTTTCAATATATTCACATACACCATTACTCCTCCTATACGCCCCTTAGCGAAAAAGTAGTTGCTATAATAGAATCATAAGAAATTAATAACTATAAAAAATAAAACCAAAACAGGAACGCTGTGAACAATCATACACTTCACATCACTAAACTACATTACTATTCACTCTGAGCATTTTCTGTACCCTTAAGACTCCATGCGTATTTTTTACTAATCTGTCAGCGTTTTAATATAAGATTCGACATGTGTTAGTATCAAGATGGAAGATATTTGTTATTGCATACTCATTTCTATTATCTGAAGTATAAAATTTTGTCCGAGATCTATTTAAAATTAATGAGAAAACACTTCAATATTTACTCGACTACGTTTTGATATAATTTGTATCATCATCAGTATTATGTGAGTGTGTGTGGTATGAGGATGGAATGAAAGGGTGTCATGAAGTGCCAGTTAGGTTTAAGTCGAGTAATGAAGGCATTTCAAGTGCTGATGATATAAATTATTTCGAAACGTTAGTGTGTAAATATTGAGTGTTATTCTATACGCAATAACCACCAAATCCCATTATGGATTCGGAGGTCAAGAATAAGATGGAAGGTACTAACAAAAATCGTGATACTTGTATAATAAAGTGTTTCAATATATTTTAAGAATACGATACGTTGATTTCTATAGTTTAATGTAATACGGTGGAGAAGAGTGACAATCCCTTAAAGGTTGACGTAAACTGCGTAATGTACACCCACATGAAGAAAGATAGTTGCTCCCTTATCTAACTGAGATAAAATCACTACTCTCTTCTCTTTAGAAAAGAAATGAATACGACAGGGATTTGCGCCCCCGTGGCATCCACCCACGCAACTGGTGGTGGTGGTGGGGCTGAGGAGAGTCCGTAGAGATCCGCGCCCCAAGGCTCGGCCACCCATACATCCGCCCGCCCGCTAACAAGCTAATAGCCGTTAATGATCGGGTGGTCGCCTTGACAGATGAACGGTAATGCTCCGTCGATGGCAGGTTGCGATTTCGACACGGTGGGTGGGGGTGGGGAGGGGGGTGCGGGGGAGGGAGCGGGTACGCGCTTATCGCGGCCGCATCTGAGACCTCCTGCAGGGCCACCCAGGGTCTTCTTAGGCGCTTACAACATCGTGTTAAGCGGGGAAGCGACCGAGAGCGACCACTGTCTTCGCGAGAGTCCTAAACCGGCCTCGGATCAACCGACCTATCCCCCCCAAGGCTCAGATTTTTTTCTTTCTTTTTTCAGCGCTGGCAGATAGTGACTCAAACATTGATTGTTTGGCGGACTTTTTTGCTGGAAAGTAAAACGGGGTGACGCGACCTTCGTTGTGAAGCGATGGGTTCGTGTTGTGTGAGTGGGGGGGGGAGGGCGTAACGGGGGAGCAAGAAGAGGGATTTCACCTTCAATTATTCGTGTTTCTTTTGTGTATGTACAATACAGTACAATAAAATAAGATGCAATGGCGTCTTTCTTGTATACTCGTGTTGATTCTTTTCGAATGAAAATCAATTCTTGAAGGGAACCTCGGACTAACCGGCCAAACGGATAACCGGTCAAAAGGTCTCGCTCCCGACCAGATCGGTTAAGAGGGTCTCTACTGTAACTACTGGATGCGCTCTCCAGTTGGCACACGAAATGGATGCGGAGGGTAAGTGTGGCCTTGGTGTGGAAGATGCGCCACAAGAAGAGGGGTGGGGGGAAACACCAGGAGGGGTGAGATGACAATGAAACAGATTCGGATGAAACGATGGCGTAGGTCAGTGTCCCCAGGAGATTCATTAAATTCTCTGAGTGTAAGTCAAATTTTCTCCGTAACTTCGATTGGCATTTTTTTACATTTTGAGTTACTGATAATTGACGGATGATTACGATTAATTATAATTACTGATAATTGACGATTGGTATTGAAAGCGACAGCCCTAGCGGGGCGGTAGAATTCTCTCTCGACCGAACAGGGTGAAGTTTTCACCTTTATCTCTTAGTTCAGATCTATGTCGGTTACTTTCTCCGACAACCCAACATCTCTCCTTCCCAATTTCTTCTCCTACACCAGGCGGATAGAAGGAAGAGCCGGTATTAATTCCTGATCCTCGCCACAAGAATAGCACAATAAAAATACGTCTGGGGTTTGCACAACTTAGATGTTGGGAGCCAGAAAAGTTCAGGAACTGTTGGCTTTCTCATCAACATTGGAATAACAATAGGGTTCTGGCAAAAGATCAAGTATGAAAATAGGAGAAATTGTATTAAGAAGTTTAAGGAGACACTGACTGAGCACTGCTTAAACTAGTATCGGCGTGCTGCTAATATAGTCGAATATAATTTCGCCCACGCGACACTGATACTCATAATGGAAAATCAGTTATACAAGCTAAGGAGCGAATTCATGCTTCTGTTTCCGTTCCTCAGTACGAACGAAATTCAAAATTTACATTCTTCATCACTTTGAAATGTATTTCTGCTGTTCACTATTTTGAATACTATCCTATTAAAATTATCAATATTAATTTACGCAGATGACTAATATCCTATCACAACATAATCCTTGTTACATCATTACGTGAATATATAGAAAACGTTTTTACAGACCAATATAAAGTCACGGAACAGCATTTTTGATATTTCTCCTCATAAAAGCGTATCTCTTGAACATGACGTCGAGTCCACCCAAATACAACAATGATGCCAGTGGAACTTGAGTGAAGTGAATTGTAATTGATCTTTGGAATAGAGATTAACTAACTAAACACAATCTTGAACATCGATCTGTAATATTATAGGAGAACCGAAACACGTTTACAGAATAAAGTGAACAAAAATTTTCAACAAGATTCCAGGGTGGGGTTGCCAACAGTTCGCGAATGCTTACTGAATATAAGAGTGTGCTTCATGTGGAATGGAAGACTTTAAAGCGCACACCTAATAATACAATCATTGGAGAATTTGAACGAAATGAGAACCTTCCACTCACAATTCTAGTAATCAAGGTAGAACTCTTCGTATCAGTGTATATAATCGAGTATGTAGACTGATTTTATTTGCATGCATGGAGTGGCATATTCAAGGTATCATTACCTCGAAACCAGTTTGTTAGTCATAATATTTAAATATTATTAGACAGTTGATCGCTGCTGAGTACCGTATGTTAGGGATGGGAGCCGCGAGCTACAAAGCATACACATTGCATTCGTGGAAAGGGTTTCAGAGCAGAAATGTTGTCGTAAGAATTCAAGCTATTGACTCGTTGTAATCCTAGTAAAAGTTCACTGAAATGCTGGACGTTTTGCAAAAGTCACAACTACGATGAGATAAAGAGCTTGAAATTTCAGGTTATCCTTAATGCCCTTCCTCTTTTTAAGCTATGAAAATACGGAGTACAATTGCGTGCTCCTTTACGGTAAAGTGCTTTGAACGAGCCATTTAATTGGAGATACGAGTACTTCAGATACTCAGAAATATCCAGTTAATCAACTGTTTGATCAAATATTTCTTGTCACATTTAACAACCACTAGATTATTATTCTTATTTATCAATAACAATGAGAAACGTTCAGATTATTGCAGAAGATAAATGGACGAGTTAAGGTTTAAATTAAAATTAATCTGCGTTTGTTGACGTTTCGAGAAGTATACTTTCTTCCTCAGGGCTTATACAAATACAGTGGAACCTCTTTAACTCAAAACCCGTTAACTCGAAATCCTATCTAAGACGAAATTAGTCATTCCTTCCCGTTGAGGTACAAAAAACCCTAAAACTCGAATTATTTAGACGCTATAACTCGAACTGAATATGATTTCCCTATGATGTATTATCCATACATATCACGCTCCCTAACTCGAACTACAAATCTAACAGAGTCTATATCTGGAAGAAAAGTAACATGTAAACTTTGCGGTCTCTGTAAATGGAAATACTTTTAGCAAGACTCTTCAACTCCAAGCAATAGTTTCGTTGTCGTCAATAACCAATTCCAAAAAAATAATTTTGTTGAAAGATGTAGTGATATCGATGACAATATATTTAGTGCCTTGTTTGCAATTGAAAATACAATTCAATTATCAATTGTGGTAATTCATTAACTCAAAAGAAAATTACAGAGTTCTTTTAATACGTGCATATTTTCAAGTTGTTCCCTTACCATAAAATAATCTTTATACATGTAATGATGTACAAAACCTATGAAGTAAAGTAAATATAAGTCGAATTTTTATTTTCTCATGACTCTCTAACTTTAATAACACATACATCTGTACGTCGTAATTGATAATGTTAAAAACTCCTTATCTCGTAGTCCTCTATAACTCGAAAACTCGTTAACTCGAAACTTATAATCTTTCCCTTGAAGTTTAATTTAAAGAGGCTGCACTGTACTAAATTCTATTCCACGACGGGACGATGTAGGTGATGGAATTTAACATATTTATAAACTCTGAGGAAGAAAAAATATTTTTCGAATAGTCGGCAAATACATATTAATATTAATTTAGGCGTAAAATCGCCACGTTATTTTCTGTTATAATATTGGGGTCAATAACTACTCAGTAAATGACGTTTGTTAACAATCAAATTGTGAGTACAGTGTCTCCGTAAATTAATTTTAAACTCTGTTAGGTAACACGCGCTCTTTTTATGCAATTTGAAATAAAATTTCATGTTAATCCAAAGGTAGACATCCATTACTGACAGCTAAATTATTTGATGATCGTTTTTTACACTCGCTCTTATGCTTTTTATCAGTTTGCGTTCCTGTACACGCGAGGGTTCAGAAGGATTTCAGCTTTAATTCTACCTTCGCTTTAATACTACATTAAAATACGAACGTAATAAACTTCAGTACGCGTGAGAGGAAGAAATTCGGTTGAAATCCAGAGCAACAGTTGCAAGACGCCTCAGCAACGACAAATACGTCCTTTCCATCCGCGTGGGGCGCCCGTATATCTTGGATAACGAGGGATTTGACAATGGTCGACCTCCTTTGCCGCCGTTATATATCACGCGACCCGGTTGCGAACCCGCGACCTCGCGCCACTCACAGGACACCGTCCGTGGAGAAGGCGATGTTGTATCGTGATAATCATCCAGCTCCGATAATTTACGAGCCAGAGCTTCGAACAGGTGAGACAAATGAGAGCGGTCGCGGTGGCGATGTCAAAGGCCTTCGGGAGCAGGAAGAGGACATTCGTGTCTCAACGGGTCCTGAACGATCCAACAACAACAACAACGACGACGACGGTCAGGTGATGGAGGCACCAGTGGTGGAAGTGTTGTCGCTCATCACCAAGTCATCTCGGGCTCGATTCCCGATGGAGTCAGAAAATTAGTAGCTTTTCACAATAATGTCCCAGTTCATATAGCTGTGATTTCTGAAACTCAAACCTTCCTTCCTCTATCCACCTCCTATTGCTCCTAGAATGAATGACTTTAACTATTACTAACTACCTCTACTCACCCCTCCACGTGGGCCAAGTTGTCGGTAAACGCAGCTAAGCGAACCACCTATACTAATACCATTCTACCCTCCTACCTCCTATCGCTCCATGTAGATAAGCTTCAATAGCACGAGGCTACATTTCCTCCAATTTACAAATACAACAATAGAAAAGTTGATGGAGACCAAAGGCGAGGTGTGCATCGAAGGGGACCAACGAAACGCAAGATATATTTTGAGAGAGAAGTTAAAGCTCTTGTACTGATTTATGTAATATGTTTAACTGTGATAGCTTTTCAGTCAGATGAAAATTACGACGAACCCGTAATCGAACCCGGGACTCGTGCATTCATCGCAGGGCTGAAAACCACTACACCACTTTCCACAACTGTACACCATTTCCATCCAGAACTAATCTCGAACCTTTCCCGAATCGTCGCCATTTTCACTTGACCGAAAGTTATCACATATCTTCTCCACGTGTAGGTGTGAATAATATGTTTTCCTGAGTGTTAGTTGCAATTCGCGAAAAGTGATATCCTAATAAGCACACTCCGAAAAATGCCTTGAATATGATTGGCTTGCACTGCGCATGCTCGGGACAGGCACGCCTTATCTCTTTCTTCTTCTTCCACTAACTACAGATCCTGTTTGGCATGAATCCAACTTTGAACTTCATTTAAATAAATATATTGTGTTGAGCGAAGTAACAACTGCGATGACAAAATGTAGTAGAGCTATAACTAAACGGACTTGTGGTGTTTGAATGACATGCGCCTGTTTCAGTAATCTCGCGTTGACTACATTTGCCAACGTCACCCACATCGTTCGCTGATAATTTTTCGGTTTGCGGTCGCTCGCAAACTACGTCACGGTCTTGGGGGGGGGAGATTGAGAGGGGGGGGGTTCCGAAAAGAGACAGTTCGCGATGAGGGGGCCTGGGGTACTTTAGAAAGCGTGACGATACATTTGGTATATAATAAATGTTGAAAATGGTCTCAATTGGGCCATAATATCCATCAATGAAAAAAACAAAAAAAAATGCAGAACTGTATGTACTATTTTCTCCGTGGACGTTTATAATCTTATACAAATGATTGTATTATCTGCTTTAATTACAGTATTTTGTTATCATGGGAGGGGGATTATTATTGTTTACGATGAGTAAATTAGTTTATTGTCCTCCACGTGGTCATATGGAGTTTGTACTACGTTTTTGACAATAAATTTATTATTAGATGAGAGGGGAACGTACTTTTGTGACGTCACGTTAAGGAGGAATTCGGTAAAACGTGACGAAGCGTGATAGAGCAGAGGCCGGGGGATAAATAATAAGAGATCGCGTGACACAATTTACGAATAATCCCTTTACGAGATGTCATTGATTATCTCCATTGGGTTTTAGGACGCCTTGAAGGCAATGTAAAAGAATGAAATCCGTGGAATATTTTATATATTAATATATAATACTAAAACGTTCCTGTTGCGAATGAGATCGTGTTAGATAATTTTTATCCCAAAATACCTCTGTTCTCAGAATTCCATAAAAAAGGTTCTTGAAGAATAATCAGAAATAGTAATAATAAGACAGGTGCAACACGTGACACGCAGCAACAGGAGCGACGCTTGGACAGAAAAAGAGTAAAAAATAATGGATTATGTATTTTACAATTAAATATTTTAAAAGTGAGTAAAATAAACTAAACCAACGTTTACACAATCCCTTAATACATAAGGGCTAAAGTTTTAGTATTTCAAATAACAAGTGACAATAATGAAGAGAAATTTCTTTTGGTAAACATACAAAACAGGAACTGTTGTTGTTATGTCAATTATTGGTGACAACTGACGTTCCACTTACGTATTTCAATATTTATTTACGACTTTTCAAATATTTTGGATTTCATTTTTCATACTCACATTTTTGTCTTATTTTCATTATTCCTTCACAAAAATAATCATGCGTGCTTGTAACGGATGTTTGGATCATTCATTCTGTGCTCGATACGCAATTAGGTCCTAAAAAAGATTCTGAGAAGAAGGTTAAGATTCGACAAAAATAATTGCTAAAATTTTTATTTTTAAGACTCCGAAAGTGTTCGAGAGGATGGGAAACCCTTGCTGGTTTATTACCAAGGAGATTCCCGCGTCGTCTAGGGATTGTACTGAGCACCGACGTTCCCCAGCTATCCCAAACTACACCGCCCGAGAACGTGTCCATACGTAGCCCGTATACAGCGGAATTTTATTCTCATTCATAGCAAGTTCTTTCCCCTAACGTAACCTTACGTAGACTAGTATGGACCTACTATTCCGTACATTTGTCCAAGGACTGTTTGAAGATATGACGTACACTGTTATTATTCCAAACTCCCAACGTCCTTGACATATTAGAGCACCTAAACAATTGTTGCTTACATGTGAAAGGTCTCTTGACACGACAAGTAGAGCATTGGTCAATTAAAATAAAAGGGATTAGTTTTGTAATGAACAGTGAGTTTAAATGGCTGTATCTTTACGAGCAAAACATAGATTTCAGTGCTCTATCAAACAAGCGACGTATGGGCGTAAATATATTCAACTTTTTCGTCAAACGTTCATTTCAAAAAAGTGACATGACGTCTTTATAAACAAGTGATTGAATGACTGGAGCCGGTCAGAGATCGTAGTGTGGTTCTCTGAAGAAGGGTAAGCGACATCGCATCCTTTGCATGGCAGATTGTATGTGTGTGTGTGTGCAACTATACACAAAGTCATGCCACTGCACCCAAAATAATGCAACATGGCTACCTAATACGAATTACCAACCTCTACAAATTTAAGAAATACGCGAATAAATATTAATGGGAGTCCCAAAAGCGACTATTTGCTGTAAAATTAAAAGTTAATAACACACACACACACAAAAAGACACTGGTAGTATTCGTTCCACACGCTCGATGCAGAAAGAACAGAATAGTGTCGCGAGAGCATGTGAATTGGATCGATGGCTGACGTTGGCAATAGATTTAAGTTTACAGAAATCCGAAAGTAATGCCAACTTAATGAGATTACCCTTATGGACGATGGCGAAGTAAAAGCGTTGGCTACGCTGTGTACGGAATCTGTGCTAACATCAAGTCAGTTAGATTAGCGAAAAATTAATTAAATAATTAATAATTTATTGTCAAGAGAGCAGCAAAAAATTTTCAATGTCTATGTTGAGAACAAACTTCTTTATAAGGAACTGATAAACAGTAACGTTTCCGTTCGTGTTTTTTGCTTAGGTTCTATTTTATCTCAGTAAAGTTACACGACTCGAAGTATATGGGAGCGACGGGTGTGGCCTCTTGCGAAAACGATGGACTACGCCTCGCGCGGCCCCACGCGCCCTCGCGCTTGCAACACACACCTCGGTTAAGTATGCTCGTAATGCGTGTTCTTAGGCTTCTTTCGAGTTTGCAAAAGCGATTGGGACGTATTATTTGCATTAATCGGTAGTCACAACACCTCATAAATTCTGCGCTGCTTTGCTCCGACTTCGCGGACGATGGAGAAATGCGACCTCGTTCAAAGTCTTTGTTTACGATTGGTATTAACATAAATTGTTTGCTAAAATTCGAAGTTAACAAATCAATGCGCGTACGTGAACGTTGGCTCAAATATAATAGAATTAAACACGCTACGTCGTGTAATAAACATTCAATGCCAGATTTCACTATCATTCAAATTTCAACTTTCTTTCTTTCTTTTTTTTCATGAAATGATCAGTAAGCCTTTCTCGCCTGCAACCGATAACGGCCCGATAATAATAATTACTATAACAATAATAAAATACTTTAATAATAAATAAAATTCTATAATGATAATAATAATATAACTTATTCGAATATAATACAAATAACTTGTTATTTCATCCTTTCCGCAGTCATGAGTGAGAATCCCAAGATCAAACTTTACTATATACTTCTGCAATTTGACTAGATTTCGGTTATCTTTCGTTAGAACGAAATTGTGTTACTCTTCCGACTTCTATCAGTAACGATATCTGAAGAAACAAGATTCTTCCCGTATTTTGTCTCGTGGAATGACTTCAAGAGTTCCCCTATAACACATATTGATGTTGACGAATTTCATGAAAACTTGTGATGATGTAAAAATATTTTTTAGTTTTAAATTTACTTTTAGAGTATTAAGTATTTTCTAATTTGAACAAAAATTTTGTTGAAATTTTTTAATTACATTGAAATTTTAGATTTATACTTGAATAGAAAATTTATGATCTTGTCTTCTATTTTATTTCACGAGAACAAAGACTTAATTACAAGTGAATTACGTATTATGTAGAAGCAATATATAGTTATATATTCTCTTATCTACTGAACAGTAATCATATCTTTGTTTCCGGTATTCTAAGCGGTTTTCTTTTTGTCGTAAGTCCATTTATATCGGGAAATGGTTTTAGAAAAGTGTGACACGACGTGGTGTGATAGTAGAGAAATACCTTCATACGAACTGCCCTTCAGATAAACGTACAAAATTGATATGTATCGACAAGAACTAGTCTAAATAAGAACCATACAAGTACTTCACATGCACACAGAGTGATATAACCTTGAAAAACATTCATTATATATCCCGAAACCGATAAATTTGTGATAACAGTACTTGTCTTACTATTCATGCAATTTATTGTACGTTTCAATAATTGTAATCCATTAGTATTACTCGCTTAAACCAACTAACTTGTTGGGTTTGTAGATAAATTAAGTCGATCTCTTTATCAGTAAAACAGGCAGCTTGCTTCTTCGAAATGCGAGGACATGTGAAGAGCAGAGTTGTAAGTGAACGGGGTCTAAGGTATAGAAAATGCTCGGAATGAAAAGTAGTGTAGTGTAGTGTAGTGTACATGATTGTTCACAGCAACCCTGTTTTGGCCTTATTATTTATAGTTATTAATTTATTTTAATTGTGTTATAGCAACTACTTTTACGTTAAAGGTATATGAGAAGCAATGATATATGTGATTATATTGAAACATGCTGGTAAATATGAGTGTGTGTCTGTATATCTGTTTGTGAGCGAAAATGTATTTGCATACGAATGTGAATATACACACGTATGGGCGTCATTTAGATAATTAAAATCTCAAATGTAATTTCTTTTCCGTTGTTACCTTGTGCACTAATTTTCTAACAATTTTATATCGTGTGTGTGTATTTTATAGATATTTGTGCGATGATTTGATATTTAATCTCTTATTATTCTTATAACGCAGATCAATAAATTATTATTATTATTATTATTATTATTATTATTACTAAAATACTTGTATTGGACTGCTCTTTTCTCTGTTTCTCTTTCTCATTACGAAATGCACGAAATTGTGGATTATTTAACAAAAGAAAAAATATGCCGCATATTTAAAAGAGATTTAAAGCAACTACTTCGCCTTTGCATCATGGGGTCGGCTGTTCGACAAATCCCACGAAATTATTGCCGTCACATACAACATCATTACTGCGTTGAGCATTCCCTCCGGAATTTCACATTCACTAGTCGCACGCAAGTTGTTAATCCTCGCTGGAACATTCTCGTATTTAACACTTTCAAGTCCCCGGAGCACGTAAGACAGTTCCGCGCTCAGAGGATAATCGCAGTCCTTGTCATGTCCGAGGACATTTCACTGATTTACCCCACACGAGGAGGAATAAGCCACTTCGCCATTTAGGAGCGTCGTGCGCTAAGTGTTGAGCAATTGCCTTTCGTAACGAGCGAACTATGGCTTCCATTACGTCAGTCAAAACCATGGCTTCTATTACCAGCAGTCAAAACCAAAGATTGAGGTTAGGGAAGCACAAATTGAAAAATACGTTGCTTTGAAGTAGAAATCCATACTAATATATAAATGCGTAACGGGAAAGTGTGTCTGTCTGTTTCCTACCTGATCACGACTGAACCACTGAACCAATCGAGATGAAATTTAACAAGGAGATAGTTTGGATGTCCAGAATAACTTTTTTAAAATGGGCGATGAGAAAGATAGGAATTGTTTTTGAAAATAAATATCAATAAAATCGAAAAAAAAAGAGGTGAACTACGAATGACAATATTGTTTACCTCAATGAGTTCATAAACATTCTGCGACTGCATATATCTACAAAAATTTACTTTCATTCTCGATAAAATGTTAATGAAAAAGAAAATATAAGTGTTAATATACTTCAAATTATCAGAGAAATTTAAGAAGGAAAAAATAAATAATTATCTTTAATGGATTATTTGTTTTGTGCATTAAACAAAAACAAAAAACTTTAAGTCTTGAAGTCATAAAATGTAGTTTAGATTTTACACGAAATTTAAAGAAATGGTGCAACAGCGTCGTACTCCTCAAAGCAAAGATTGGACCGACGCGGCTGCCGCGAGATGCTGTAGTGTATAGAGAGTAATGTTTTGTATTTAATTTGTATTATGAACAAGCTGAGTAATTTTGTAATATGTCTGTAACTTTATTCTTTCTCGCATTGATATTCAGTGAAAATGTTATACATTAATGGTGGAGGTTTGACAGTATTTGTGTGTAATAATCCCTCATTTTCACTGATGTAATTGAGGAAAAGGGCTTAGAAAACACCAATTTCCCATTTCACCCCCCTAGGGGTGAATTTTCGATCATTTTTCGTGTCACGCTCTCTCCACCCCTCACCTTTACAGGTGTCGTGCATAATAAACATAATGTCATTGGAAAAAAAACATTATTCATCTCAGATTACACAAAAAACATGAACTCGACCGTAATATCGGTCTTTTTACGTTATTTTTACGTCTCGCCCCCCACCCCCAGCTCTAAGGATACTGTAACACCACTATGTGATCTCAAATTAAACTTAACGGCGTCGGTAGTTTAAAAATCTCATGAACCCCAATACTATGGATTCGATGCAATTATCATATTTTTATATTCCAAAATTAGTTTTCAATTCTTTTTATCCATAAACCCATTTCCACCCATTCCCCAGGGGTACGTTTGTTTCATGGGGGCTGAGTTCAGACTTACACGATGTCGGGATATCACTATCACCTCAGCGACGCCGAAAATTATAGACTCGTCACTGGTATGTCAAGTTCGATATTTTTCATGTCAACCCGTTCCCTTGTGGTGCTGGAGTTTATAAGGGTTGGTTTTGATCTTTGACGTCTTCGAGAATGTCACTGCTAATTTCAGCGACCCCGAAAACTACGATCTCAACACTAATATCGGTCACTTTCGATTATTTTTACATTTCACTTCTTCTCACCCCCAACACAAATGGTGTTTATTCCTTGAAAGGGGTGATCGTGTACTTATCTGGCACTTCACTTCAGGGGTCCCAAAAATTATTTAATCAACAATAATATACTTTTTATTGTGCTTATCTGTCCTTCCTTACCAAGGGATGATAGGGGTGATCTGCAATGTGGACTGATTGTTAACTTACAAAGCACCGGGGACGCTCTAATCCATCTCAACGGCACCGAAAAGTATGGTTTCGAATCTAATATCGGATTTTCCATTATTTTTACATGTTATTGTGCTTGTACATATGTTCTTGTTTTCATATAGTTAGTGACATATGTATCAACTTTGGTAGAAATTGTTTCACGTACTCTGAAGTTATGGTGGTATACAAACATAAATCATTCCAACCCATATTTCACCCCGTTAGGAGTGGATTTTCGTAAACTCCTTTCTTAGCGGACGTCTATACCCTAAAAGATATCTATCTGCCAAAATTTTAAGTTCATTGGATTTTCAGTTTCTGATATTCCGTGATCAGTCAATGAGTGGTATTTCGCTTTTATACATATTTCCAAAAGAGCAAGTTTTTACCTGTCACAAGTGTGACAAATATATAATATGTATATACAAACCCGTGCGTATTCAAATGCAACGTTGTGTACAATTTTCAAGTCAATCGACCGACTAAAATTAGGATGCTATACATGTTTTAAAAAATCTGTAAGAAAAAGGACTTGGATCTTCTATTATAGGTACATTTATTTTTTCGTGAGTAAAAGAAGTAAGAAACAACCGGTGAACGCCGGTTAATCAGCTATTGCATACAGAAATAATATGAATTTGAAAACCGACCAGTAACGCAGACAGTGCACTTTATCGTCTTTTAAATATATAAGCTGCAGTAGGTTGTATGCATGAGGATTTTTTAGGGTATATCCGGATCATTTGGAAAAGTGGACGAAATTTTTTTCCACAACAATACAGGTCTATTTGAGAACCTCGCCCACTACCTGTTTCCTGTACTGAACCGAATATACCACAAATGCGGATAATCCGAATGTCATGGGAAATAAACAAAGCAGCGATTTACTGCAGTGAAAACACACATCAAAAATAAGGAACAACAATAATTACAAAACTCCGTGTACTGAAGAAAAAACAGCTTTTGAGTCATTTCACATCACAAGTGTAGAACTCTCCATATTTACCCAGAAGAACACTATGACAATGACTATTTCACAATGTCGACTATCTCATACAAAACTTTTCGTGCGTTTCCGACCAAAAATTTTTTTAAAAAAAGAGAATGTTAAAAACGAAGCGGATAAACTGGTTAAATGCTAAATTCATCAGCAGGGCATGTCCGTTTCTTCGGGTATCTAAATCTAGGAACAGGCGATCATTGTGTTTAATTAGAAGTAACCCTTCCGCGAAAAATACAATTCGAAACTAAATTGACATTATCCAAGCGTTGCCTAAATAAAGAGGGAATAATATGTATTACCAACATGTACCTTACAAACAATGAACGTCAAAATTGCTACAGATCTCAGCCAGGGTGGGGGTGGGGGGCTAGGGGGACCTGGGCACCTACAGAAATTTTTTTTATAAGCTGTCATTTAAGAACTTTATTTGTATAAAGTATTGTTAACTAACAATTTGTTAAGGAAATATAAGATTAATTTCACAACTGGAGAAAATTAAAATATTTTAAGACAAATAATTTTAAAGTTAACATCCATAAACTTTTAGGTCCCTCCGAGATAAATTTCTGGCAACGGTTCTGTTCTCAGTTCAAATTATATTTTAGTTTTTATTTCTTTAAATGATTATTACAAACCAATCGACAAAACCATACAACCATTCGGATCTCAAACCTTGAGCGTGTATTTTGTCGCGATCGTGTATTACGCTCAAACTTAAACAGTTTTCCTGCTACCAGCTGATTCACGCTGATAAAGAGTGTCTTGCTCACATAATCGATACTTTTCCTCTTACAATAGAATTCAGTAATAATAAATTTATTGTAAAAAAAACAGTACAGACTGCGTATGACCACGTGGAGGACAATAAACTAATTTACTCTCCGGAAGCAAGCAAGGGACTTATCCCATCAATTCCGATCAAGGGCCCTAAGGCAGAGGCGGATTCAAAAAATTCAGCAAAAATTCCTAGATAAGATGAAAAGTTAGCTACGAGTTATAATATTAATAGAATGTCAATATGTTTGTAATTTAACGCAAAAAATGTGTACATGTACAAATTGTTATCGAACTATAGATTATTCTGAGTATAATGTTTAAAAATCATGAGTTGAAAAAACACTAAATTCACGATTTATTGTTACAATAAACACGCCTCTGAACAAAATCTAGAGAACCTGTATAAGAAATCCGCCTCTACCCGAAGGAAAAACGGAGAAAAACCCGGGCCAGGATGGGTGATCAGCTTTCTGTTTCACATAGTAATTGTTGTAGTGTATTTCTGTATTATGGACCTACAACAGCAGATTAGATTACTCTTGTAGAATGGGGTATGTTTACAATATATTGAAAGTTCATATTATTCTTTATCTCATTGATAATTTTCAATTCGCATACTCTCAGCTTAGTACTTGTATAGTTAAATAGTCTTGTATCAACTTGTATGTGTATATGTGTGGAAGAAATCTTAATTTGTACATAGTCTTATGAAAAAACATGTACATTCATTCATTATTACTCTTTCTTTATTCTGTTAATTTCATATTCATTTCAAGTGCATTGTCAATGGGGAATAATTTGTTGTATATATTTTATGTTTGAAGAGGCAATGGTGGTTGTAATTTTCAGTGGCTCGTAAAGTTTGAAAATAAAAATAGAAGTAACAGTTGTAAGTGCAGCAAGATGAAATTCTTGGCAAAAGCAGTCAATATTAAGGAAATTTGTCAATGAATAGAGATATTTTCAGTACATAACGTGAACAGGAGTCGTGTCGTCTACCAAACTGAAATGAATACTACGAGAAACGGAGTGAGTTGCAGCGTAAAGAGGAAATATCCGTACACTTGGAGAGACATCTGATAGAATCGGGAATTTTACATTAAAACATTAAAAATATGTTTTTAAATATCAGGTTGTGTCCTCAAAACCGGAAATTGAATAAATTGTGACTACCAACACCGAAAGAATTATTTTAATTTCTAATTACGTACATCAGCATGAACATACTGAATCCCACAGCATTTGAATAAAATGGAAGCGGCCGAGTTTTCGAGTTTGTGAATTGTATTATTAGTAAATAAAAATAAAATAATTTTTACTTTCCTTTTTGAGAGTATTTTTGTATATCATGAATAACACTATAAAATACACAACTAGATCTACGAAATAGGCTAACCTTGGTGGGTGGCGATTATTCCTCCAAGAGGTGCTTCACTACTCTAAATTTGGGAATATGAATGGTTTTTATTACTGCACCTTAAGACAATGTGATGAGATGAGCCATGTAGCCAGCGTTACACGTTACTTCTGATGGAGACGTATCACAGGAAGGTTACACCGCACTACACTAGTACTGTGAATGGTCACGCCGTGGACTTCTTTCAATGTTACTGTTCGAATGGGAATATAATAATAGTTTGACCACTGTCCACCAGAGCGAGTTTTGACTCACGAAGTACGTGGCTCATCCCGATCAATTATCGTCAAATAATAATCATTTTATTTACGATTTTTCTCCATAGCTTCAAAAGTTATTTAAGATATTAAGATCGAGTTTGCGAAAGGGCATTGATATAATTACTTCATTCAATAAACACTGTTCTTTTCATTAAATACTTCCGTTTTCACCGATTTTTTCCAAGAGTCTCTATTTCTTACCGGTTGTCTCGGATATTGTCGGCGTGTCTATATGGTCACAATGTTCATTTTACGAAAACAATGTTTGTAAATGTATTTTATGAAAATATTTTACCTCATTGTGTGTTGTTCGGGTACAGCTTATTTGTTAAGTGGTGACCAGGGTTAAGTTTATGAGGAGCAAACTTCACATCAAAAAAAGGAAGGGAAAATGTGCTATTTATAAACACTACAATGAGAATGACAAAAATAAGGTAAAAACGAAACAAAAAGTACTTTACTACTCAACTAACTCAAGAAGTTATCTCTCTCCTATTCTAGTTTATTGAGTTTGAAACAATTATATTAAATTAAGAAGGAAAGAATAGGATGCTGTCGTAACACGAGAGACTATACGTTAAAAAAAATTTGTTTCTATGAGTAGATAGAACGTCGTTGTAGATGTTACGAGAGATGTAGGATAAGGAAGACGATACATCTTACACTGAAATATTCTCATTGTCAAATTCTTTCAGTCACGCGTCTTTTGAAAGTAGAGCAAGTTACCACTCACATGTTCATTGCAGGGTGAGGAGAAAGATTGAAAATGAATTAACATTTTTACTTATCTCTTACAAGGAGATTGCGCTCTAGAAGATTATTGAAGAGCAACAAGAAAACGGGGTTAAGGTCACCGTTGGGGCAAAAATGGAAAAATGATCTCAGAAAAGGGAAAAAAGGTACTTCAAAATTGCCTTCTTTCTCATCTAGGGACATAATTTCACACTCCGTATCTTTCCGAATTTACACTGAAAAAAGATGCGAACCCTGGTCGTGACTCACCATTCACCACCTGTGTACACCTTTGCCTTCCGATGGGCTATTTCTTTTGTTGGTAAACCTGTTATGAAAGCATTCTGATTTTTCTGTAACTCAGACTTCAATCAGAAACATTTATTTGTAATATTCAAACGTAATGATTAATTTTTTACATTAGTAATTGTTTTAAATCTTTCTTTTTTGAACAGGTTTCACAATAATATTATTAGAAATATTTCCTTTCATTTATACATCAAATAGTAAATCTTGTAACACGTTTATGAACAGCTCATCTTCGTCCGCAAAGTGAAATATGAGTAAATAAATAACTACCTTTTTTAGCAGACTATATTTATTTTTTAGAATTCAGTGGAAAAACTACGTTTACTGAGTAAAAACAAGAACAATACAATACTTTAAAACTTTGAAAACTGCTAAAAAAGGTCGATGTTGATATTCATATTACAGGTTTAAATTTCATCATGTTTTTGCTTTTTCTTGATTTGGCATTTTTTCCTCCGTTTTCCTTAAAATTATCACTCGGAACGCTATACGTGCTAAAAAAAACGTGTAAGTGCTTTTTTTTTCAACGTGCAATGCAGAACATTACGAGGAATTTTCTTCAGTATAAAAATATGCGTAATTCGACCAGTCTCGTGCCCTCGATTGAAACGACGGCGAGTAGAATAGTTTCCACTTCGCAGCTCCGTATCAGCGCGAGTCTACCACACCGCAGCTCAGGAACTGGTCCCTGCCGTGGATGGTCTATGCTCGTACACGATGTATGTTCTTTTGGATAGAAATCGAGCTCTATGCATGTTTCTAGGTGTCGAGTTTCTCACGTGTGGTGTGACTAGAAATTCCAGCTGAATGTGACGTAAGGAATAATTCAGATTGTTAAAAGACTAACTTGAATGGACACCTGTTAAGATGGAGGTGATCCTCTTTATGTGTTTTTTAACGTAGAATGATTTACATGCTGTTGAACGTGCCTTATTAAAATCACATTTTCAAGACCATTTTTCAAATTCCTTTTTATTTAAGGTCCAAGTAAATGTCACTTCACTGAGATGTATAATTGTAATGATGTATTTTACAACACATCATTATTAATTATAATGATGAAAAAACATGATTTAATTCCTATATATCTGTTAATAGAGTATAATAAACAATATTTAGAAGCTCGTGTGAAATGCACGTGATCATGTAAAAACGGTTTCGTAATTTACGCTTCACGTCTGAAAAAAAAAGTGAAATATCATTTTGTAATGTCTGGTAACAAATGGATAAAAGTGATGAAGTAATGCCACGGAAGATTTACAAAATACGAAATTAAACTTCCAATACTTTCATGAATTAATTGTCCTATTTTGGAACATAAGTGTTTACACATAAGACGCAATGTATTACACCATCAATTATAACTGCAATTATTTCATTTAAATGACAAATGAGGTTATGTTGTTCAAGTTGAAGTCACAACAATGAGATGATGTTACTCTGTTCATTTTCATCGATTTCAGATATTTTAGTGATTTAATTCCACGTGCGCCAGTACTATCTTAATCGGTGTTATTATTGCGTTGCAGTTTTAATACTCAATTATTCATAAATGAATGTCGCAATGACTAGATTCTTGCGTGTTTGATTAACGCGTGGCGCGTCCATTATACCTTGACATCCCTTCCACAATGGTATGACTCAGAACACATTTGGCTCCGGAGCTAGTCCATTTCTCGGACTGACCTTAACGATCGTTAGACTCTACTCCGAAGACGGTGGCCCTCGTAACGCTGTTTTATAGCATTCAACGACCCACCGAACATGCTCAAGTGTCAAACGTATTCGCGCTACCAGCACGATCCCTTACCCGCAGCAGTGTATCAAATGAAACAATGGGAATCCCACGTTTGTAACAGAATTTGCAGGTTAAATGATATTTTGACATACATTAATAAAAGATAGACGTATAAACAAAGATACAGCTGATCCGATTTGCATGGACTGAAGTGGTCTCTATATATATGATGTTGTTTTCAATATTTTCGTCATGCACTAAGCAGTAGCGAACATCGATCCCCTCCACCAGGCCTCTACCGATAAGGGACCTCCAAAAATCTTAACAACACGTAAATTTCTTACTCAAAGATACTCTTAAAATTCTTCATACCAGTGAAATCAAGAATAAATAAATGACTTTATTAGTGGCGAGACTCAGACTGAGGTTTGCTCTTCCGCCTAACCACTTTAAAAATATTTACAATGTTATTACAAAATTAGTTTGAATGCGAGGGTATTTGCTTTATCTACTACTGGGAAAACAAGCTGAATACCATTCCGGTATTGAACGTTAAGCGACTGAGGGAAACCCAACGAAAACCCCAATCAGGATGGCGGCTTCAGGCCGAACATAACAAATAATTTATAAGATAATGTAAGATAAAATTGATGTATAAAATACTGTAGTACCTGTTATAAAAGAACCTCATTAGAAAGAAGAAAAAAAGAGTTTTGCAGAAAAAATGAATATGACATTAGATAACGACTATCCCAAAAATTAAGTGAAACATTATAAAAATACAAATATAAATACAAAAATATAAATAGAGTTAGGATATATTTATTAATAAAATTAATAATAAATTTATTGTCAAAAAACAGTACAGACTGCGTATGACCACGTGGAGGACAATAAACTAATTTACTCTCCGGAAGTAAGCAAGGGACCATCCCATCAATTCCGATCAAGGGCCCTAAGGCAGAGGCGGAATCAAAAAAATTAAATAATTCCTAGATAAGATGAAAAGTTATAATACTAATAGAATGTCAATATAGCTAAACTACGAGTTATAATACTAATAGAATGTCAATATGTTTGTAATTTTACGCAAAAAATTACATGTACAAGTTATTATCGAACTATAGATTATTCTGAGTATAGTGTTTAAAAATCATAAGAGTTGAAAAAACACTAAATTCACGATTTATTGTTACAATAAACACGCCCCTAGACA
>NNCF01127762.1:454773-473681 GCA_002313205.1 Laupala kohalensis | reverse complement strand
TGTACCAAGTCATTGTACGCCTTCTGAAGATCAGCTTTGAATGAGTTGAGGAATGCGATAGTGTCCATTGTTGTGAGATAGTTAGCAACTAAACGACAAAAGCAAATGAGAATACACGAAAAATGACAACTAACACTGAATGAAGGATGTTAGTGTAATAATATATATATTAGTACGGAAGTTACAAATGAGATAATAAATAAATAAGATATACAAACAAACCGACGACAAAAATGAGTGAAATAATTATTTAGGGCGACCACTGGAGATTAATTAATTCGACAATAACTACCGTATATTGTGTTAAAATGTAAATAAATACGAAATAATCAAGAACAACGAATTGTAAAATAATGTAATAATTCTATGAATTATAACGACGATATCTTGGGTGCAACAATGGGGCAGGGTTTAAATAAGTAAATAAACAAACCGACAACTAAAATCACAAAAAGTTTTTTGGATGACAACTGCAGATAAATTAATTCCACAATAACTAAGGCAATATTATGTTAAATTGTAATGAATAACTACAAAAAGATCACGAAAACAAATGGTAAAATATTGGAATAATTCTATTTACGACGACGAAACTTGAGCAGTGCAACAATAGAGTACGTTATTTGTAAGTTAATAATGATGTAATAGTATACGCACCAGAAAATCTAAATACAGCAAAATAATTAATTTTAATGCACCAAGAAGTTGAATTTATGATTCCGTTTGTACTTACGTAAACTTTATCACATCTCTGAATGAAGGACTGAATGAAAACAATATGAAATTATATTTGGTCCGTTGAGTTTGAAAACCTTAGGAAATGTTTTTAGTGTTTTTTCACTTAACACTCACACAGAACAAAGAATTTTACACTACAATGAAAGAATTTCATTTTACACAGAATAAAATAACTCGTAGAGATTACATTATACTATGAGTTACATCTTAAATTACATAAAAAATGTTGAAATTGATATTAAAATAATTGAAATTATTAAAAAAATAATCTCAAATTTTTATATAATTTCTTTATACGCTGGTGTCATTGATATACACTTGTAGCTAATCAGTATCGTTTGTGTGTGACTTGAAGGTTGGGGTGGGATCTAGTAAAAAGGTTCATCCCTGGGCATTATTAAATGTGGATACGCTTCCGGCACTAAAAAATTTTTAAAAATTCCAATTTAAAATAATTTTCAATTTTAATGTGGATCAACGTCACAATGACAATTTTTGTTACACAAATGGAATATGGTAGAGACTAATATAAAACAAAGTTCTTTTGTTTTGAATTCTTAGTTTAGTGATTAATGAATATTTGAATCGGTTCATTAATAATACAAAACAAACTGTACGGTGGCCCCTTCTGTGGCTGAGGGTTGGCGTGTTTTCTATTAGCTTTTCACTTCAATGTCCCAATCCATATAGTTGTTACAATTGAAAAGCGAACCCTCCATCTTCTATCCACCTCCCATTAAGGTAGAATGTGATCACTAAAAGTTCGGAAAGCGGCGTAAATAAACAGGAGTAACATGAACTTAATGTGATTTCAATTTGAAAGACGTACCTAACCGGTCATTTATGCGAAATAATTCAATGATGTACTATATTGCGATTTAAGGAGGAAACAATTATTTTGAAAAAATAACCAACTTTTAAATCACGAAGGTGGTGGAAATTTATTTTGGTTTTGTAGTAAATTTTCCACAGAATTTTTGCATCATTGTAATTTTTGGATCACCAGACTTTTGAAAAAACTTTTTCTGATGTGTGATCACGAAACCGTTGCGCTCGGCCGCCATGTTTGTTCTGATGCTCTTATGCATTTCAAACGAGTCAAGTGAGTTCCTGAATGTTGTATGTAGTACATTATTAACTGTTAGATACAAATTAAATCATGTTTATTCTTTATATTATTGATACCGTTGTTTTAAAATTGTTACGATTATAATATAGAAAATGTCCCCGTGATTTGACTAAGCCGGAGTGTTGGTCCCACCTTCAGTGTAGTTTAACTAAGACCCAATTTCACAAAATGTAGAAAAATCGCGATTTCCTTAAACGTGATTAGGTAAATCCAATCGCGATTACGTTTCATGCGTTTCACCAAACAAAACTAATCGTCGATTATGTTAATCAATGTTTCTGAAGAATTCTGTAGGTTGGTAATTGTTTTAGGTTGGCATTATGGGTAACTTGTAGACAAATGACGGGCGAAAATGCTTCTTGTTGCTCACCAGTGTCACCGGAGGTAGCAGCGGACCTCCCTCGTGCCACTGAACATAACCTATAAATCGAGCCAAGAGCAAACAAACAAAATGGACGCCATATTTCTTGCAGTAATAAAGATAATCGCGATTTGTGCTAGTAATCGAAGGGTCCTTGAGCGTTTAAGTGTAAATCGCAATTTTCTCGTAAATCGAAGTTGGAGGAAAGCGCTTTTCGATATTTACTATATACTGTACAGGAAATCTCGTTTAAGGCATTAAACGAACTTGGTGAAATTGGGTCTAACTCTTACTATTACTAACTACTCCTACTAACGTGGGCCAAGTTGTTGGAAAAACCAAGCTAACCGACCTACCTTCTAACAATAGCACCCACCTTCTACTTCTATCAACCGCTATAGACAAGCTTCAATAGCACGCTACATTTCCCATTTATCTAGGAACTTATTCAAAAAAAATTTGAATCCGCCTCTGCCTTAGGGCCCTTGATCGGAATTGATGGGATGGTCCCTTGCTTGCTAGTTTATTGTCCTCCACGTGGTCATACGCAGTCTGTACTGTTTTTTGACAATAAATTTATTAATATTATACAAATACTACAATTAAAAAAAAGTTATTGGGATGGTACACGCATGAGTTTTGCATTTCTCTTAGAGACGTCTCGTGCGATCGGAGAGTACGAAGATTAGCTGTCAGATCGAATGGTGAATTCTCTATTCGCTGTAATCGGTTGTCCAAAGGAAAGCCACGAGGAAACACAGAGAGCTTTCCACAGAGCAGCGCCCGCCGGAGTTTTCATCAAACGTTGGAGGAATTAACGCTTGACATGACATGTTCGGTGAGAGAATGTAGAAAATTGTGTTCGAAATTACCCCGTTATACATAACAATATGAATTTTTTAAAATTATAATCCTAAATATTTTTTAAATAAGGAAATATACCGTATAATTTTTCCAGCTTGAAATAATATAAATTTGTGGATGAGAATCAAAATATCGCTTTACAAATACATAAATATAACCCATTACTTGTATTCCTAGGGCAACAGTTTGTCTGAGCCGATCCCGAGCCGTCTCGATCGACCGAAAGTCTATACAAAATGACCCGCGGGTTATGATTAGTTGGACATCACTGCCATAGAATACATCTTCGTTGGTAGAAAAATAAACAATGTCCGTAAAACTCAAAAAAATGTTTTACCAGCGGTATAAAATAGTCAGGTATAAATCAAACTTTTGAGTTGATCAATGGAAAATCACCCCCCCCCCCCACGCATAGAACAAAAGTAATAAAAAAGAATTGAACATGTTGAAGTATTTTGTTGAAGCGCGATATTGTATGATAATACGAAGAATACCAACATAAAAATATCTACGCGTTAAATAGAAGTTTACAAACTTCAAATTTATTGTTCATTTATACAAATTCAATGATATACCAGCAATCAATATTAAAAATTTAGTCTCACTTGGGAGAGCGAGGTACCTATGTGTCCCACTCTTCCTTCTTCTGCTTCGTAGAGGAATGGAAGTGAAGATGTCAATAGGAAAAATACGTCCTCATATATCACTTTTAACCCTTTTCTTCTGGTGTAATGTTCTTCTTTGTTCTCGTGTGGTTACATGATGTTCGGAAAAACAACATATCATGAACATTGTACAGATGCGAGGCCTTCAAGATGCAGTGTAATAGCTGAAGACTGCACAGAGACAACTGATAACAGTACCCAAGTTCGTATTTGTTCGCGGGGACATTTCTACACATGTAACTTCATAAGGAAAAGTTTCATGGTGTTCTTGAACGTGGAGACGTAAAGTACGTCCAAATTACGAACAATTTTGGGAAATAAGTTCACTGAATGTTGAGAGCTATGTGCGTATTTGAACTGAAGTGAATGTGATTCTAACTGTACCATATAATCAAGCAGGGCTTTTTTTTTTTAAGTAAAACGTTTCTACTGGACACTTTCCACTTGAAGAATACCTCCCTTCTTTGAGATAGCCATCGTATCAAGGTGTGAAGAGAGAACGCTGTAGAAGCGAGCATGCCCGTATAAGTTGAAGCCTGAGCTAAGAGACTTGGCACGCGTGTCTCTGGCTAGAGGTGGGTGTCGATCGGCGTCCTTCTGATAACTCTTTGAACAAGCACGCAACTCTGAAGGTTGTGGATCCACGCCCTCTTCAGCCCCTGAGCACGCGACTTCGCTGCGATGTCAGGATACATTTACTGAATACGATTATCATTTTTGTGGACTTATGTGATTCCACCCTCAACGCAGCACGACTGAAGACGTTGTACGAGCGAGGCGAACGTCTGCTCACCTGCCCTGAAATATTTCACTCGGCGGAAAAGTCGCTTCTCGTATAGCAATCGACATGACTTCTACGACTCACGGACTGCAGAACTTAATACCCTTAATGTACAGATTGTAATGCTAGCTACGTAGGTCAAACAAAAAGAGGGTTAAAAACTAGAATCCAGGAACACACACGAAATTTAAAATCAGTACAACAAAGTGTATTTACCTCACATTGCATTAATAATGATCTCTTGATGGATTGGGAAAATACATTAATATTGGGCAAAGAAGTTAATTATTACAAATGTTGTACATCAGAAATGATATTTTTAAAGAATACACTCGTGAGTTTCAATTTACGTACAGACACTGAAAAACTATCTGGTTTATACTATACCATATCATAACATGTTTGTGTAATTTTTGATGTTTTGTAAACATATTTTGTGTTTATATTTCTGTTTATATCATGTTCATTTGTCCTGTTGTTATGTTTATTGTTTTTACTTGATCACCTGACGTAAATCCACTTCGAAACGTTGTGAGTTCTTAACAAAAAATTAAAAATATTATTCGTCGTTTGTAACTATTTATTTAATTCGATAAAACATAATGGGCGTTAATAGTTAAAGAATTAATACCCTTCAGATGCAGAACGTCTGATTTTCATCCGTGCCATTGGAGGAAAAAAATCTCGTATTTGTATACCTCAATGAAGTCATAAAGCTACAAGAAAAAAAAATCAAATCATATTGAAATCGTTCATCCAAGTATGCCCAGTTCCAGACTATTTACACAAACAATATTAATTTGCCAGATCATCATTGAATCTCCTTCATACTAAAAATAAAGAAAAGTTAAATTCATGTTGGATCGAACCGAGGACATCCAGCTTAAGTCGCTGGTAATGACAATGGAAGACGACATCGGGAAATAAACAGGATAGCATAGTGGTGACGCATCAGCGTACAAACCTGGAGGTCCCGTGTTCGATTCCCGGTCCTATATCCCATTTGCATCCTACCAAACACAATTGATCAGTTACCTGGAGATGTGATTAACCGTAATTTAAGTAGTTTACATTTTGTGTTCAAATTATTACAGGGGCAATAAGTTACTAAAATCCAATGTATGCAGACGAAGGATGAAATGAAATTTCAGTATTTTTGTATACAATACTACAGACATTGCTCGACCGAACTGGCTGAGGTTTTCAGCTGGGGTGTCATTCACCTACTCCAGACAAATGTCTGTTCAGTACCGTAAGTTCCGTAGCAACCTATCAACTCTCCTTCCCAATTTCCTCTCCCAAGTCCAATGGTTACGTTGAAGAGCAGACTTGAATCTTGCCAAAAGGCATAAAATAATAAATAATAATAATTCGTGTCATGGAATGGACAATATATTTGATGAAATCCCACTTTTATGCGACACAAAAATGTGAAACTACTTGATGCCCAGAAGAAAGTTTTGTAGATAATAAGGAAACTAGGATGCACCGCATTTCTTAATAACCTCCATCTATTAAAGAATGTTGTGGAAAGCCGGAACACCAGCAAATGGGCGTCAGGCGAATCCATCGCGGCGGCGAATGCATCCCGTTGCATCGGTGAAAAGAGAGCATGACGACTTTCATCCATTAACAGAAACAAAGAGCATCTGCGTGATAAATCCTCTGCTACGCTTTAAGGTGTCTGCGAATGCTAAACTTGCAAACACGGATACGACAGAGCTCCTAGTGATTCGCAGACCCACCGGTGGCGAAGATGGTAGAGTTGTCGCTCATCACCAAGTCATCCCGGGTTAGATTCCCGATGGGGCCAGAAAATTTGTAGCTTTTCACATTACTGTCCCAGTTCATATAGCTGTGACTACTGAAAAGCAAACCTTTTTTCCTCTATCCAGCTCCTCCTAGTGTCAATAACTCTAACTATTACCAACTACTTCTACTAACCCCCTCCACGTGGGCCAAGTTGTTGGTAAATCCAACTAAGCGGCCCACCTACTAACAATACCCCATACCACCCAACTCCTAACTCCTATCGCTCCTTGTAGATAAGCTTCAATAGCACTAAGCTACATTTCCCATTTACACATACAGCAATATAGCGATTCGCGAAGCAAGTCCAAGACTACTTGGATACTCTATCTTGGAATTGGATCTCGCTCTAGTAATGTTTCCCCCAGGGGACTTACATCTAGTAAGTACGTGTTTGGCAAACATGGGGCCCCGGGCTGAGTCTGGTAGTACTTCCACTTACTTGTGCAAGGCTCCTTCCTTTCTCTTTTCTGACCTTCCTTGGTCACCTCTTGTTCTTTTCGATCCCGACGCTACGTGGTTGCGAGGGCTAGGGTTTCTATTTTTTGTCCACGTTTTGATATATGTTTTGATATATTGTAATTCAGGAGGGATTTTAGTGGGTTTGGTTGAGTCATTCGGCGAGATTCATGTTGGCTCTCCTTAGTGCGCAACTGCATTTTCCCTACCTGTACAAGTTTTTAGGGTTTTAACGACCTCGATGTCGACGAGCCGTAAAGCCCACAAAAAATCTAGTAATGTTAATGTTGGTATTGGTCTTATTGCTGGTTTTGGTATCAATCTCGTATGATTGGGTCTTCTACTTAATTGTACATAATATACCACAGGTATGTTTGAAAACTAGTATATTACACGAAAAAATAATGAACATAAATTTTTTTAAAAGACATTCTCAAAACTGTTTCCCCGTCAACATCTACCTTTGGCGGACAAAATGGTATTTTTAGCTATAGGTATCATTTTATTAAACAAAAATGTTGACATTTTTATCTAAAAAATGTCACCTCATTTCGTGTTAATTAATTAATCCCTAAATTGTCCAAAAGTCTGAGCCAGTTTTCATTTGGTTCTACTNATAACTGTAAATGACGTCATTACAGAGACTAGTTTATTAACTATTAAGGAGACACCACTGTGCTTCTTCATCAGGCAAAAGCAATGAAGAACAATTTCTGTGACGGTCTCACATTGGCAAAAGATAGAAAGAGAGCGTGAATAGCAGAATAAATACAAGGATTATACACGAAATCAAGGAATAAGGTACAGAGACGACAACAATACGTAGAATATTTACCAGAGGCAAAGAATCAACGGAATGTCAAAAAATACCAAAGAGTATAAAAAGTATTTTTTTTAAATTATGGTGATGGCCCTCAATGAGGGTCGGAATCTTGTGTCTCTTTATCTAAATATATAAATAGAAATTAATTGCTGTTCGTTGATCTCAAGCGCATCACTTGAGAACGGCTGGATCGATTTGGCAATTTAAAAAAAATAATGTTCCAAATAGTCAGAATAAGATTTTTAGGGAAAGAAAAATTGAAAAAAATTGGAAAATTTGGGAAGTAAACTGAAAGTGCTTTTTTCTAAGGGATTCTTGTATGAACACAAGACCATAACTCACTATTCGAACGATGGATATGCGTAATTCTTTTCTTTTCTTTTTTTTTGGTTGGTTATGGNCCCATCAATTCCGATCAAGGGCCCTAAGGCAGAGGCGGATTCAAAAAATTCAGCAAAAATTCCTAAATAAGATGAAAAGTTAGCTGCGAGTTATAATACTAATAGAATGTCAATATGTTTGTAATTTTAGCAAAAAATTACATGTAAGTTATTATCGAACTATAGATTATTCTGAGTATAGTGCTTAAAAATTGAAATAACTTTCAATTTTTAATAAATAAGTTAATAAATCAGTGAGGGCTCTAATGACCTCGATGTTGGCGAGCCCTATAACTCCAAGGGAAAAAAAATCAGTCTGTGTAAGAAGGTCGATTTATTTAATAATCTGTATTTAACATCCCTATTTGGATGAGCAGTGGTGCGTTTGCCGAAAGCGCTAAGAATACGTTCTGCAAGCGCTGACGAGGTTTGTGACGGGACGAATCATTGTGAAGTGCATCACGTGTAGCAGAGATAAGCCATAAGAGACGATGATTCCGACCGCTGGGGAGGAGGAAGTGATAATGGAGCATGAACGTATGAATGTGGCAGCAAAGAGATATTCGCGGAGGAGTGACCGACGACGTATTGAGTGACGGTAATAGCCGTGTTGGCGCGCGCCATCGCTTACTCGTGACCGCCGCCGTCGCGCGTATATAAGGCAACTTGTTTCCCCAAGTCAAGACCGTCGATCGTCGCCATCTAGGGGGCGCCGCGCGTCGTTCGCTTGTGTATGGAGCGCACGACCGGGTTATTAGATCGCTCCCAAACAAAAGGACGCCGAGTGCATTGAGCTCCACTCATAGTCCTCATGCGTGTATGAGGAGGATATCCAACACACGCTCTCCTCACACTTTGTGCATTCGAGATGGAAAACAAACTCAGTGCTCAGATGGAATTGCTAAGTCGCTTCGGTTGGCTAGAAAACACTCACACGGCTAGAGGTGTGGGTATTAATCTTTGTCAAAGGGGGCCATATCATTTAGGAATAATTTTGTACAATTCCCTTTCAAAATATATAAAATATAGTTATAAATTGAATCCCTTCAAATCCATTGTCAAAAGTTTTCTAATCCTCTATTGCTAATGTGAAAGAATTTACTGATTTTAATATAAGAAGTTAATAAGAGTTCAATATCCTAATAAATATTGTATTCTATATGATTTGGGATGGTGTAAGTGATGTTAATTTCTCTTATACTTTATCTCTTATAATTTATTATTGTAACAGTACACTAGATACTGATAAAATTCCTTTTTTCATGCACGTTTTTTATCCTTTTTATTAATAATAGTTTATATCTAACTGTACGCGACCTTGGACACATTGTATACATTATCCTGGCCAGGGTTTTTCTCCGGTTTTCCTCAGGGTAGGATTGTTTCATAGACGGGAATGTCATTTAGTACCTTAGTTATTATGAATATCGAATTTTGACTGCAAATTATATCTACGATTCATTTTGGAATATTAATTTCATAACTACGTATTTTATCAAATTTTTGTATAAGTATCCGCCACTGCAGCTCTTGGGTCCTTGATCGGAATTGATAGGATGGTCCCTTGGGACTAACTTAGTTTATTCTCCCCCACTGGTAGTCTGCAACTGCTTTTTAGACAATAAAACTTATTTATTTACGATGAACAATGAGAGATCATGAGGTCAGGTTTTTTTACGCAAAATCGAACCGGAAGAACAGAGAATGGAATCTTTGTTTTTTGTGACCAAGAAGACGAAAAGACCAGACATGTCTTATGGGTGTAATTTATTTTAATCCGAAATTATCAAAAATCGATCAACGTTTCGATCTTTTCAAATAAAGATCCTTATCAAGATGTAATTCATAAGAGGCCATATATAATTAATCATATAATTAATAATAATGTCAAGTAAATAATGATTTGAGTCATGTGTATGGCCTCTTATGAATAGCAATAAGGATCCTTATTTGAAAGGATCGAATTGTTAATGGTTTTTATCCATATGGTGACTGGATATTTCGATTTATAATAAATTACATTTATTAAGTATCATACCAGTCTTATGGAACTACCCAAATTATGATGTGGAACAAGCATAAAGTATTTGACAGGCAAGGGGTTCTTCAGTGTACACAATGGAGAAATAACCGAGAAGGATGATTATGAAGAATTTATGGGTTATGTGAATACGTTTGGGACGATAAGAGATGTTTTAAAGAATATAAATATGGGAAACGGCAATATTAGGATTTGCGTCGAAGACATACGTGAATGATAGACACAGTGACAGACACAAGATAAGAAGAGAACAAGAGATATTGTAATAGATATTTGGAGAGGAACAATACATTAGTGATCCCTGCAATGGCATGGTAGGAGGCAACGTGGTTATGTGAAATAAAAAGTTTTTTCTAGGTTTCCGAAGTTATTTCTTGGTAACGGAATCCGTTTGATACAACGACACCTCAGTTATCGTCAGTAATCTCGAAACGTTGTGAGTTCTTATCACAAGTATATTCTTTTCGTCCTTTAAAGGTCGCAAGTCTTGTATTATTTATTTGATTACAAACCATGAACGCATTCTAAAGAGAATAAAACAAGAGTTCAATTACTAAAACCGATAAGAAATTACGAGAAAACTAATAAAACATTAATGGAAAAAAATTAGTAATGTTTCTTAAAAAAATGAGAGGCATCCGACAAAAACCAAAACAAATATTTTGTGGGAAAAATAATCGAAAGCTGAAACTTACGATTTATTATTTANGAGGCCTTCAGGCTTCCTCTTAACCATTGGACTTGGGTAAGGGAATTGGGAAGAAGAGATGTTGGGTTGCCGGGGAACTTAAGGTACCGAACTGACATTTGTCTGGAGTAGGTGAAGAAAACCCCACTGAAAACCTCACCTAGTTCGGCCGAGCAGGGTTTCAACCCACGCTCTCCCGCTCAGCCAATGGGATCGTGGAAGCGAAGACGCTACCACCTGAGCACCGCTGTCGGTCGATATCGCATGTCATCCAAAACCACGGTATACGTACTTTCTGAACACGTTCGAAAGATTTGAAAAGGAGCAAATGAAGTTTGAAACACGTTTTCAGCTGCGAGCATTAAAAGGGCGCACTCATACAATTGCTTCCCGTGAGGTCGAAAGATAATAAAGTAATTTTGTGAGAAGGTCGTATTCTATATCCACCAGAAAGACATTCAGAAAGATACCAAAAGTTTAGAAAAGTACATGAATTCTTGAGATAGAGTGTAGTATCACTAGATTGTATATTTTAATGAGACTATTAAGAAATAAAAGACAATAAAGTATATGAATTGATTTGTATTATGTATTTATTATCCCAGTCTCTCTAAAAAATTTAAAGGAATATAAGGTGGATCATAATATTTCACGTTTGAACTTTGTCACATGGGTACAAGACAAAACGCGTCACGTATTAAAATACTCTTCGCAATTCAGTTTTCTTATAAATTGAACAGCAAAGTCTGGCTTATTAAATTAAAAATTACGAGTACCTGTTTCTTATGTGGCGTTGAATATGAAAATATCAAAGTACCATAAATATCAGATATGAATTGTGTTGAGACTCCAAACAATATATCTCTCAAAGAAAATAAAAAATTCGAATGGGTCTTGGGAACATACAGGTGAGTGAGGCTACGCGAGTTAGTTGAACTTGCCCCATTCAAAGCAGGATGAAGGGGGCGGGGATCACTAACACTGTTTTCTGAAGAGAAGAAACCGGACGAAAGAAAACTAAGTAACTCACATCACGAGCACGTATTCGCTCACATGTTCTTTCATAGAAAACCAAGTCTAGTAGAAGGAACATAGTCTTGCATCACAAGAAGGAAACTACACGGAAATTCCGCACGGAGAGGTAATAAGGAATGTAATGGATCCTTATACAGTGTACGTAATACACGATAGCAGGAACATAAGCAATTTGTAACGAAGATTATTTTCATCTCTTCACTTCAGCATTTGTCTTTCTTGAGAAATCTGAACATTGATCTGAGGCTATTAAAAAAAAAGTTTAATTATATAATGTACAGCTTACAAACACGGGTTGAATCAGAAAATCAAACTCTCCTTATTATCAGGATATTTTTCTCCCTGGAGCAAGGAGGTAGACAATGTCACCTACCCCAACTTCGGACTATTTAAGCAAGAGAATGGCGGTACAGCGATGCCTCCAGGTTATTATTATATGTATTAAAAAATTAAAAAAATTGTTTCATTTTATGTTTGAAGTTGTTAGAAAACTTTGTATTACTACTCAGACTCCAGACGTACAGTACAATGATAAAAAAAAACTGTTACATTCAAACACCCGCAACAGTGTATTGAGCATTATTACGCCGAATATCAGAATTAGTATTCAGATTTACTTCTAAACAACAAAATGAATTCAAATCATTTCTTAGTTTTGTTTAAGTGCTCTGACGCGATACTACAGAGATGAGTTGCGTCACCTGGGAAGTAGTTAATAAAATTGTTACAATTGTACAATATAAAAAATATGTAGTCATACTATGTAGTTTTGTGCAACTACAGTAGTATGACAACTTATTCTTTATGCAATAAAGTGAATACTACTAACACCGAACCTCGTCATGCAAATTATGACAATTCAATTTCAATTTTAAAAGAAATATTACGTCGATTCAAAGTCATGATACTTGACCGAAAATGATGCAATATGTCTGCCTAACACGAATTGCCAACTTCTAAGAATTTAAGTAATGTGCGAATAAGTATTAATACTAGTTAGAAAACTGACAATTTGTAGTAAAAAAACACAACAATAACACAACAAACTAAGACTCAAGGTTCCACATTCGTTCCACATTCGTTCCACGCGCTCGATGGAGAAAGAACAGAATATCGCCACAAGAGCAAGTGTATTGAATTGATGGCCGATGTTGGCAATATATTGTAGTTTAAAGGAATCCGAAAGAACTGCCAACATAACACGAGGTACATTTATCATTTTTTCAATCCGCCATTGTCTTTGAGTCATTTGATCGGAATTGATGGGATGCTTCCTTCCGGAGAGTAAATTAGTTTGTTGTCCTCCACGTGGTCATACGCAGTTTGTACTGCTTTTTTAAAATAATAAATTTATTTATATATTTATTTATATATCATTACGATGGCGAGGTAAAAGCGTTGGCTACAATGTGTTGAAGGCGCGTACCTTGATCAAGTCAGTTAGACTGGAAATGAATAAATTGTTCGCAAGACAGCGGACACGAAATGCTTGTGATCAGGCTGAGGACAATAATATAATTTCGTGCTACTACATTACCATCAACGAATAAACATAAAGAGATCCCGTTCATGTTTTGTTACTCTTCTGTTGAATTTTCTCTGAGTAAAGAAAAATGATTTTCAATGACAGGTTTTATCAAGAGTTGGCAAACAAAACAAACGATTGGTACTAGCTGACGTTTCGGAACATTTATTGCTCCATCTTCAGAGCTGTAATAGTGTGGATGATATATAAAGCATACAATAAAAATAATAATAGAACACATCAAATGTATGAAAAACGTACCGAGTAACCCAAAGTATTGTTAATATGACATCCAATGATTAAAGTCTCCCATAATAACCATATTATGTGTACAATTTAAAACGTAACGAAACGCAGCCATATGGAGAATTGTGCGGCATGTCACGAACAGAAGGACCAAACGTACACTGAACAGATTTGATGTCGTGAACCAGGACAACGTCACTTAATCTAACACATATTCTGAGAACACGGATGAGAGTCGACATGGCAACAGGATGTGACGGATGTACAAAGACATAACATTCCGAAACGTCAGCTAGTACCAATCGTTTGTTTTGTTTGGCAACTCGTGATGAAACGTATCGTTGAATACCAACATGGCTGATAACTTTCAACTTACTAAAATGGTTTTGAGTATCAAAAGTTTGCAATTCTGTTCTGGTCCTCATAATAATTTTTGTAACGATATCTCATTTTTGGAAATTTGTTTCGTATGGAGATAGCAAACCTTCCCTTTTTAGAAGGAAGACGAAACGTTAGAGGAAGTTCGAGGACGTCTGGGAGGGGGACAGAGGCAGATGGCTCCATCTCTCGCCGCGCCCGTTGCAGCTTCCGCGGAATTATGATGATGTCACGGCAGAACGCAGGTCCATATTTCACGAAAGTGGGGCGCATATTTTCTCTCCAGCTCGCAGATGGCCTCCGCGAGGATTGCAATCGCTCAGAGTGGCCGAAAGAGGTCTCTGAGAGAGACTTGAGACAACAACCTCAATGGAGGAAGAGGTGAGGAAAAGATGGATACCTCTCACTTGACGATGAGGGCGTTTATTACGTAATAAGGAAGTTTTAATAATTATTATTAAATAGCTAAGAAGACAACAAGTACTCTCCCACTTTTTATGCAAATGGGAAATGTAGCATGGTATTGAAGATAGTCTACATGGGAGGCGGTGGGTGGTAGGGGCTATTGTTAGAAGGTGGGACGGTTAGCTGGGTTTACGACTTCATCCACGTGGAGATATTAGTAGGATTAGTTAGTAATATTTAGTACTAGGAGTAGTAAAG
Source organism: Laupala kohalensis (assembly GCA_002313205.1). Lineage (NCBI taxonomy): Eukaryota > Metazoa > Arthropoda > Insecta > Orthoptera > Trigonidiidae > Laupala > Laupala kohalensis. Next base: position 459,096 of record NNCF01127762.1, on the reverse strand, counting down.
AAGAAGGTGGTTTGGTTTTCAATTGTCACAGCTATATAAACTGGGACATTAATGTGAAAAAGCTACAATTTTTTTCTTTTGCCCAGTCGGGAATTGAACCCGGACAGACTTTGTGGTAGGCAAGCATGCGAGTCGTGAGCTACCAGAGTGTTTTAATCTCCCTTGTAAGAAAGTAAATAATTTGGGGTTGCGAAAAACACGGATTAGAAGAAGTGTATTACATTACGGAATTGGAAGCAATAGAGGAACATGTAATGAGAGATTATAGTAGAATTGTCTTCATAACCGTGGTCTACGTACTAGACATTTGCATTCCTCCCTTAGAAATTGATTTTGATGACCCTCAGCACACCCCAGTGGTCCTTTCTGTGCTTTTTTTATCGTTGTATTTGTAAATGGGAAATGTAGCCTGCTATTGAAGTGTATCTACATGGAGCGATAGGAGGTAGGAGTTGGCTGGTAGGCTACGTAGAGGGGTTAGTAGAAGTTGTTAGTAATATTTAGAGCTATTGATACTAGGAGGAGCTGGATAGAGGAAGGATGATTTGCTTTTTAGTAGTCAGAGGTATATGAACTGGGACATTATTGTGAAAAGCTACAAATTTTCTGGCCCCATTGGAAATCGAACCCGGGATGACTTGGTGATGAGCGTCAACACTACCACCTGCGCAACCGATAGGTTTGTGCCGACTTGGATGAGAGGGACAAGGAGGGGCCGAATACCCTGACTCAAGCCTCAGTCAACATTGGAAAAACCGGCAGCAAACAGAAGTCTCCTTGAGACTGCCAGTTACGGGCGGCAGTTGGTTCAAGAGGACGCTACCAGTGGCGCGGGCGGCTTTGCGCGGGCGACAGAGGTGAGTCGACGCCCCTTCTGCGGCGACCTTTAAGTTTTTCAAAATAGAAAAATCTGGAGTGTGCTCCGCCGAACTTTCCAATTATACTTCATAACAAAAAGGAAATTATCGTATGATTTATTCCATCACCTACTGAAAAAAAAATTATTTTATCTTCTTAAGCTTCATTAAAATATTTTTTATTCCAAACTTTAGTATTCTCAATTTTTATTATTTCCTGATTAATAATAATTTTCTTTATTTCTGTATATTATTATTTTATAATAAATAATTTAATTATTATTTCCTAGATAATTAAATTGGGTTCAGCTCCTCGAACAAAGCTAAAGGAATGAAAAAGAAATTGATATGTTTGCACAGAACCCAAAAGAAAATGTTAGACTAATTTTACCAACACAACAAGGAAAAAAATATAGATTCGAATACCTTTGCGTTTCTGACGCGGGAGGATAGTTGGAAATATTTTTCAATTTTTGGTGAAATCTCGAATTGTTTGTTCATGAATTCATTTGGGCAGTATGAAAAATGATGTATTCAAAGAAGTTCATTATGTTTATTCATACAAAACTCTTATCTTCTCTATTATATTCAAACTACATCATATGTTAGTTACTAATGTTTCATATTAGTAATAACTAGAAACGGAAACCCAATTTGTATCCAGGTTTTTTGTTAAGTAACTAAGACGGACCGTGAATTTACTTCATGACGATTGTAAGCAGCTTTACTTACTATCAGCCAATGTATGTCCACGACGTATCTATACAACGGCGGACAGGAGGTGAAACGAGAAGAACAATTTTTATAACTCTTCGGAATGTCCGGTGCTCTCTACAAGAATATTCCAAAAATTAATACAGGATTTTGACTACAGTCTAAATAATGTTAATTATTTTTTCATGACAGGTAATGCATTTCACCCTAATAATACGTAGTCTACGTATTGCTTAAAGGTGTATTTTAAATCTAAAATGGATATAAGCAAGTGTTATTGCATCCATGTATACAAGCTTGAGACATTTCTGAGTTTTATTCTCTCCGTCGGCATCTGACTGATCGGTCGCTGCCTTGTTGGGGACACAGAAGAAGCCAGCGCTTTGTGAATGAACGGTCTCCTCTCCCACCTGGTGCTGCCTCATAAGGACGACAGGAACGAGTTGTTGGAGAGAATGAGATACAATATCTCCCAAAGATCAAAATTAGTGAATAATGAAAGGAAACTGGTGAGTTTACAACGGTTCTGTTAACTTCGGTGGAGTAACTGTTATAAAACGGTGTCAACAAAAGTCTACACATAATAACGGGGCATCTATCTAGACGTAGCTATAGACCAATATTGTTTAAAATATAAGATGAGACGGGAGGGATGCATAATGGTAGATGGACAGATGCTACGGCAAGAGGAGAATGGATGAAAAAGAAACATAAAGAGAGTTTTAATCGGATGTTGGCTAACAGGATGGACAGTAGCAAAGGAAGGGACTGGTTTAAATTTTGAACTAAAGTTGACTTCGTTTACAAAAATAAATGGTTTAATCCCTGACACAAATACTGACTGAACACGGGAATTACAATAATGACTTGTATAGATTTGGCATAGTAGAGGACTGAAATTGTATCTGTGGAAATGGGGTGGAGGATGAGACTCATATAGTACATGAATGCAGGATAACGGTGGCAGAGAGGGGAAATTGGTTTGAGAAAATGAAGACCAAGGGATTAAAGAATTTAAATGACTAGACATTTTTGATTGGAAGTAAAAGTAAATATACTAATTTTACAGATTATCTACCAGAAATTATGACAATGCGTTTTATTAAAATACAAATCTGCTGGTATTTTGTTAATATTATAACATACAGCGAACTGTTTTCACTCTATGAGTTTGCTGAAATTTTTGAATCCGCCCCTGCCTTAGGGCCATTGATCGGAATTGATGGGTTGGTCCCTAGCTCGCTTCCGGAGAGTAAATTAATTTATTGCCCTCCACGTTGTCATACAGAGTTTGCAACTGCTTTTTTGACAGTAATTTTATTATTATTATTATTAACCACAACCACGCGTTTGACTATACAAAACATTACAATTTACTGTGGTTGTGTTGCTTATTTTTAAGTTTTTTTTAGTACTAGCGCAGGAAGAATTGAATCACTAAAACACCTTCAATCGGCGTAAATAAACAGAGTAACATGTACTTATTGTGATATCAACGTTAGAAAAACATACTTCACCGGCCATTGAAATGAAATAATTGAAATTATAATTGATGTTGAAATAAACAGTGTCTAATGGAGAAAACACTAATTACAACATATTCGTACATCACTTTTATCTATATTTCACCGTACATCTGACAAAGATATTTTAGTTTTATCGAGGTGAGATGCACAAATCGTGAAACTGTAGCGCTCGGTCGCCATGTTTTTCCATGCTCTTGTACATATCAAAAGAGTCAAGCGAGTTCTTAAATATTATTTGTACTATATCATTAACTGATAGATAAAAATGAAATTATGTTTTTCATCATTATAATTCATATCGTTGTGTTTTGTAACAATTAGAATAATAATAAAGAAAACAATTATACATCTCAGTGATTTGACTAACTTGGAATGCTGCGACCACCTTAACAGCCGTATCGGTTTTCCGTGTAGGTGCCTTTGTGTTCCATTTCGTATGATCAATATAATCAGACAGCAAATACTTCATTTTTTACGCAATTTCAGAATGTTTAATACAATCGAATTGTGATACAAATTTTTTCATCTGTACCTCTTGACTCGATAGAGTGAACAATCAATTTTTATACCAGTCACATGATACCATTTTATTGAATAATTACACTAATAATAACAATAATACAACATTTATTCTTTCAATTTCTTTCAAATTTGTTTACAAGTTTTTCACTTAGGAACTAATGCTAACCACTTTAACACAGTGTGATTAGAAAACGTTACATAAACAATTAATGTACAAGGCAAAGATTTTAGTCATCAATTTAGATCGCAGCAATCACCAATGTCGCTCCCTGAGGCATCTGCCCTGAGCCCTGGTGTCCATTTAAACAATTACTACTCATACGTAATAAAACGAAGAAGCCACAATCTTACAGATCATTCGGTTTTCTGCAAAAACAAAACCTTTTTCCAACTAAAACTGTAGCAGCTACAGTAATGCAACACTGCATGCATTAAAGATTAGAAAAAAAATACATTCTAACTCATTACACAGTACCTAGTTGTGCTAAGACATTTTATAATAATAATAATAATAATAATAATATTTATTTACTGCAAATGAGCAAATCTTACCCGGTGGCAGAGTATAAGGAAATACGATACAAAAAATACACTAATACGTATCACAGAGCACTGAATTAATAAATTATTAAACTATATGTTTCAACTAATATTGAAGTATTAAATATAAAAACACTTTACCCTAAAACTTCTAAATAATTTAT
>NNCF01127762.1:429551-442001 GCA_002313205.1 Laupala kohalensis | reverse complement strand
TACGTATATGAGAAAATAAAAACAAAAATAAATAGTTTACTCCAACCATGATTAAAACCAAGGTGACAACCAGTCAGTTTCGGAGGGGATACCAAAAGCAAACGTGTTATTCCGATCCTCCTCTTTCTTAACCCTCTCGAAACCCATCACATCTTTTCCTCTCCTTCCTGTTTTGGAGCTGCACTGATTTCGCCTCGTCTTCCGCCGGCTTTTTGTGGCGCAGGTGTCTGGCAGCGGCGCCGCCAAGGATTACTTCCCAGCTAATGGCAGGTTGTCACTCAGACCACAGTCACCGCTAGACGCAATCCTTGTGTGTAGTGCAGCTCTCGACGGTGGTGGATACCGATCTCGGTGGTGGCAGCGTGGGTTGTTAACTTGCTTAGAGGGATGAGGCAGTGGTTGTATTACAACAGACGCGGCCACTTCTCCACACATCGCATTGTGTTTCTCAGAGGTAAAAGAGAAATTTGAAATTAAGACACGGACTCTACTACAATTAACGTACACTATATAACTAAGTAAATAAATAATGAAAAACGTATTACCTTCTATGGACGAATAATATTTATATTTTTTGTGGAAAGAGCTCACAACGTTTCGCCTTGGCTCCGTCGTTACGTTTCTCCTTACAATTTATTATTATTATTATTATTTGATCAAATGACGAGGTCTTCAAACGAAGTCCAAATGTTGTGAGCTCTTTTCACACACACACTCTAACAAACAAAATATTATTCGTCCCTAAAAGGTCGAAAGTGTTGAATCACTTATTAAATTAAGACCTTAAATTAAAACCGTCAGCACCGCAAAAGAAACTAACAATGTATACGGTTAAAGGTAACACTAAAGACGGTTTTTAATAGACAAATAATTAACGTAGAAAAAAGTTTATTCTCAACCGATAAAATATATTTTTTTGCCAAAGTTATCATTGCGAAATATTCACTAAGTTCAATTTCTTCAAGCAATTACTTTTCCAAACAAACATTTATCTTGAACAATTAATATAACTTTTATATATCCAAAAACAATTAGTATTAAATTTTCTCTGATTATTATTAATTATACATACTTATCCTCTGTATTTTAATATATATTTTTGTATTTATTACTTTTATTATTATTAAAATCATTTTGACGTGTATCTGCATTACCCAATTATTAATAGCTGAACACTTAGGACCTTCGTACGGACGAATACTATATATCTTGTGATTGGAAGTTCCATACTCCTGACGACATCAACGTTAAGTCGAAACTTCATATCACAAAATATAGAATTATAATCCATACTAAGGTCGAAAGTCTTTAACTATTTACTCATTTATTTTGATAATAATAATAATAAATTTATTGTCAAATAAACAGTACAAACTGCATATGACCACGTGGAGGACAATAAACTAATTTACTCTCCGGAAGCAAGCAAGGGACCATCCCATCAATTCCGATCAAGCGCCCTAAGGTAGAGGCGGATTCAAAAATTTCAGCAAAAATTCCTAGAAGATGAAAAGTTAGCTACGAGTTATAATATTAATAGAATGTCAATATGTTTGTAATTTAACGCAAAAAATTTACATGTACAAATTGTTATCGAACTATAGATTATTCTGAGTATAATGTTTAAAAATCATAAGAGTTGAAGAAACACTAAATTCACGATTTCTTGTTACAATAAACACGCCCCTGGACAAAGTCTAGAGAACCAGTATAAGAAATCCGCCTCTACCTCTACGGGTATAATGAATGTTAATTGTAATAGAATTTTTAATAGACTTTGATGGCGAAATATTGTAGAAAAACAATGATATACCAGTAAATAAGCGTTGTTTAAATTGTTGATTAACATATTGCCAACTGTCTGTCATCATATCCCTTTCATTTTCGTTAAACGCGCATGGCTATTTATTGTTGGTAAAGCTTTGTTCTATGATCAAGTTTTTTGCTGTCTTTATCAGAAGTGGTTTGTTTCTCAATTGTTTTCACAAATGAATACAATAAACAGTTTGTATAAATATAAACGGAGGTTCAAGTAGAATTATTTAAACACAAAATAAAAATCCTGACGCGAGTGAATTCCTAGTAATATCTAAGATGAATGATGATTGGAGAATTCTAGTTGCGAGTACTCTTTTATCAAAGGACTTAAAGAGTTCGAATCTCGATCCAATCTCCCATTTTCATTCAACATAACATAATTATTAGGACTTCATGAGAAAAATAAGCAGTCAAAAATAAATCCTAAAATATTTTGCCTAGCTACCGTCCTATTCTTTATCTGGACAGAAAAATATTTCACTGAATATGATTTCTTTCAATTTTTTTTCTTCAAAGATTCGCATACTTTGAAAAATTATTTTATGATGAAATAAATATTTTTATAGAGANTGTGGGGCTTTAGGGCTCGTCAACAGCGAGGTCATTAGAGCCCTTAAAACTTGTACAGGTAGGGAAAATGCAGTTACGCACTAGGGATAGCCAACATGACTCTCACCGCGTGTGGGACTCGCCGAAAGACTCAGCCATACCCACTAAAAACCCTCCTGCATTACAACTCAAAACAAATTCCAACATATCGCAAAACTTTCCTATAAACATTTAAAAAAAGAAGAAGAGGAAAGAGGAAAATGAAAGATACCCTTGCCGTAATAGCGTCGGGATCGAAAAGAACAAGAGTGACCAAGGGATTTTATAGAGAAACCGAAGGAAAAATTGAATCACGGATAACGTCTCGTCTAATTATTCGCCTGTGCAATAGGTGCTGCGGAACAACATCATTTTGTGGAAATGAAGCTTTAATGGTCCTTGGAGAGTTGCCAAACTATTAGTCTGGGCGAAACTGTAGACGAAGGGCGGGAAGCAATTTTCGCGTCTCAGGGAGTTGGAGAGGGAGTTTGTTCGTTCCCTAATACGCGGTCCACCACAAAGGAAGCGCGCGCGCGCGCACACACAGCCTCTGTTGAGAGACCTTCGATCGAAACGTGAACACGCCACAGGATATTGTCTCTAGGTTTTACAACAACACGCAGCAAATTGTGGAAAGAGATCGGTCGCGTTCACTGGTTTATCCTGTCACTTCCGATTAAAAGTCCCTCCACGATAATAATAATTAGCTCTCTCGTTTCTCATCGCGCTCGCTAATGAGAGGGTAGGTTTCCTCTTGTCCTTAAAGGGGCGGGTTCCTACCGTTGTAGATTACGGCCAAACGCCGATTAGGAACACGACGACGCTGCGAGGGCCAGGTCAGATTCAGTGCATCTCTCACCCGTTCATAAACAATCGATCAAATCAATTTTTATTTTATTATTGCTCAACTACCCGGCATTGCATAGGAAAATTAAAGCAATCATTACTGGACATTCTAGCACTAAAACACCCATTAAAAGGTCTGCATTTTTTATGTCTAAATAATATTCTAAATTCACATGTTAGTTTCCATTTTTCTCCACTTTTGTGAAATTCAAAAATTAAATACCATCCTGGCCCGGGTTTTTCTCCTGTTTTCCTTCGGTTAGAGGCGGATTTCTTTTACAGATTCTCTAGGCTTTTGTCTAGGGGCGCGTTTATTGAAACAAGAAATCGTGAATTTAGTGTTATTTCAACTCTTATGATTTTTAAACATTATACTCAGAATAATCGATAGTTCGATAACAATTTGTACATGTAAATTTTTTGCGTTAAATTACAAACATATTGACATTCTATTAATATTATAACTCGTAGCTAAGTTTTCATCTTATCTAGGAATTTTTGCTGAAATTTTTGAATCCGCCTCTGCCCTAGGGTCCTTGATCGGAATTGATGGGATGGTCCCTTGCTTGCTTCCGGAGAGTAAATTAGTTTATTGTCCTGCACGTGGTCATACGCAGTTTGTAACTGCTTTCTTGACAATAAATTAGTATAAAAATTTATAAAGTCGACAAAAATACACACATTTTTCAGTTCTGTATGTTTCTAAGTACGTAATTACGAATTATTTTAAAATCGAGACAGAAGGAAAATGAACAGTACACAGAATGCTTAATAAACAGAGCGCATGGTGAAGACCAGTGAATTCTTTGGTTTTCATTTTAGCTTTAGAATATGTTCTTGAAAGCAATGTTCCTCACAGCCTTTAGATAATTACGCATTTTTGCTTCGGCTACGTAGATTATACGATTGTCCGCTTCACGAACTACAACAATTGACTCTGGCGGACACATTAGCAAGCTTCATAATCTACAGTCATGCGAGCGGATACTCAGGTCTACTGATTTAGATACCAATTTGAATTGTTTTTCTACCCTTGTAATTCATCAATATTAACCATTCTTCGCATTTACTTGTCATAATCCTTTAAAAGAGTATTTTCAATTTCGAAATAATTTCATCGTTTACTTTTCCAGATTTCCCTGTCACGGAAATCGGTTCCCTACAATTCACTTATATTGGTAGACTTTCAAAATGATAAGAACATTTTTTAAGATAAAGTATCAATAAATATTTGCTAAACATTTGTTTATCTTGGCCCAAAATGTTTTTATCTGGTGCCTAATAACATTGAATCAAGTCCGAATTTAAAAAATATTTATAAGGAAAATTAAAATTGCCTCAATGATTTGATCGTCTTAAACCTACTTTTTGGCATTTTAAGATAGCATTAACCATGATATTTTTTGTTAGTTTTTTAATTTAGTTTGAGTAATTAGGTACTACTGTTAATGCCGTGTTCATAACTGATAAAAGTGTATGTTTTCAGTGACAATTTTGTAGCAGTCGATTATATAGCCTTTTTTTTTCAGCGAAACCTCCGTTATACTTGATGTTGGTGGTTATTAATTCCTACAATTCAACCTCTATAAAAAATTGTATCATGGAAGGACTAAACTATTATTATTATTATTATTATTGTTCTTGTTGCCCTCTACTTTCACGACTGCAGGTTGTGGTAGTGGGATAAATCTATGAAATACCTCCAGGTCACAACCAGCTTCCAAAGGACATAATTCACCGTATGCCTTACAGCTCTTACAACACTTTGCGCAGAATTTTGGCTGTTCCTCGTAATTGCTACATCGTGGACGTCCCATTCATTTGCGTTTCCGGGGATCTTCTTTAAATTACTACCAAGACTGCAGGGTAAAGTACCCAATGCGCCAACAATGATAGCTACCACTTCTGCCTTCACACCCCACATTCGGCTGATTTCTTTTTCTTCTTATTATTATTATAATGAATTTGTTTAATTCTCCAACGCGGGGGAGAATTATTATTAATTATTATAATTATATTATTTTTATTAATTTAAAATCTCTTTTTCGTATCCAATTTGAGACAGAAATAACAATTATTTTCCTGACTCGTCTCTGTCGCCTCGGTACGGTTTCTTTTGCTATCCACCACTCTTTGGCACATATCTCATAGCGCGTGCTGCGACTGATGCCACGTAGCCTGAGGTGCTGCGCTTCAGGCGGAAAGCACTCCTCTAATGGCGGCGTATCTCTGCGACCATCTGCGTGGAGAGACGCGTGCGAGCGCACGCCGGAACCATCAGCCTCGCGTGCACCGGAACTGGAGCGCCCTCATACCTCACGCCGCCGCCACGACACCACGCGGGTCATCGGAGGAGAATGATAGAAATCTGGGCGGCGAAAACTCTCTCGGGTGGACATTACGTACGTGACTGCTTCAGTTCTGTTGCAACTACCGGGTGGGTATAATTAACGTTACTCTATTTCGACCTACGTACAGCCTGTTCTGGTGAGCGCATATAAACTTTATTGTCAAAAATGCCGTTACAAACTGCGTATGACCACGTGGAGGACAATAAACTAATTTACTCTTCGGAAGCAAGCAAGAGACTATACCATCAATTTCAATCAAGGGACCTTAACATTTCATCATACTCCTAACAATAAAAAATACTTCGACACGTCTTATAGTACGAACAAATACCAACAAACATTGTATTTAATAAAAAATAGAAAAGTCATTTCAAAAGGACGTATTTTTATCAAGCTATAAATCATTAGGAAATTATTGTTGATAATTCGTAACTATTAAATAACACTAAATTCGTGAATAATTATTTCAATCCAGCCGCCCCTAGACAAGAGCCTAACGAGTCTTCATAAAAAAATCCTCCTGAACCCGAAGGAAAACCGGAGAAAAATCCGATCCAGGATGGGTTATCGTTTAAACTTGGTAAATACGTTACATGGATCATGGGGAAAAGAAATCTGCAATAAAAAATAGTTCAAATTTCGACCACCAGGTAAGGAGGAGGTACATAAAAGACAAAAAACAAAAAAACAAATTGAAAACAGAAAAATTCTATAATAATAATAATTAAAACTTGATAATAATTTTAGATTGTCGTTTGACTCTTTCTTTGAAATTTAGAAGGGTCGCATTGTCTTCAGTCACGTGATACGTCTGCCATTTCCGTTAGAACAGTATTTTCCACAATTTTGGAGAATTATTCATGTAAATGCCCAGTAAGGTATGGAAATCTTGTCGTCATTGCGTTCGTACTGGCTATGTTTACTTGTTTCTTGTTGCTGTGTTAAGCCAGAAGTACTTTTGTCAGGATATAACAAAAACGTAACCCCGCCAAAGTTTCTCCATATACGTCCATAGTAATTTAGAGTCAAATAATTCAAAAATTTGCTCCGGAAGAGTATGAAAATACATCGCCACTGGATAGAGAATGGTTCATTCAATCATTTGAAACATTTTTGAGGGGTACAAGCCCAGTCGCCTAGACGTAATACTTAAGCCTAGGCGTAATGCCTTAAGAAACGGGAAAGTCCAGCTTCGATGTCGGGGTCTGCGATCGTCTCCCTAATGCAGCTGNGGGGGGGGGGGGGGGGGGGGGGGGGGGGAGGGAGACATGTTTGACGCCTACGATTGTGGAGACGCACAGTGGCAAGCAAAATTGCGACAGTGAACGAAAAAGAGGGATTTCGTTCCTCCAATAACATATTTCTATTTTAATCTTGCATTGGAATGGATCTGTGCCAGTCCAGTCATACGGTAGTTCGGCGGGGAAAATACAGAAGTTTTTTTCTCAATCGTTCCTCATGTTTTCGAAGTAGCTGAATCCTATTTGCAACTTTGCCACCTCGTAAACCCTGTGCGTTTCGAGAAAAATTCGAAAAAATAAAATATAACAGGTCTTTTCTAGTTTTTTATTTATAACTCAAAAAGTACGCGCTTCTAGGGAGAAATACGTAAGCAAAATTAATGTACATTAAATTTCCTACAAATTAAGTCTTCGCGAAATTTTTGTCCAACAAAGAGATATCGCGCTAGAAAGCGGTGAATTTTGAACAAAATTTTGAAATGGACATCAAAAAGCATTTTTTCTTATATTGGTTGCTTACGTCTCGAGAATTCCACTTTTCGAGAATATTGTCCAACACAAAAATAAACAACATTAAATTTACTTCAAATTCTGACTCTTGTAGAGTATTTTTCGTCAAACAAACATTTGAGGCGGAAGTCAACATGTGCGAGCGCGTTGAACTTGAATGTTTGTATAGGACGAAGCCGCTCTGCTAAGAACGTCTCAGCGTGAGTTCTACTTTCACAATATCCTATTTGAAATAATTCAACATGTAATTTATATGTATACATAAACTAAATAATTACCAATAAATTTAATTAGTTGATTAATTTTTAAGTAGACTTTATCTCTTCAAGTACTATTTTTTCCCATTGCTTTTCTGGAAACTTGTTCTGCTGGTGATGTATAATGTGACTGGCAATATTTTCATGTTCTAATATGTGCAAATATTTTATCATTTCTTGTCAAATAAATACTCCATTCTCCATTTGCTCTGCTGGTTTAGTACCCATCTCCTTCCGTGTACGCGGCCCACTGTGGGGCGAGCGGAGCAAGGAAAACTGAGGAATAGCGGCACGCGTGCCTCCTCCATAAATCCCCGTTTGCCGGCGAATGAGAGGCAAACGACGCACCGACGGGGGCGGAGGTGTGGGCGGCGGTGGTGGCGACGGCGTCGAAGCAATGTTTCCCAATTGGTGTTGTCGTCGCGAGGTATTTACAACGACTGAGTAGGCCTACCTCGACCACTGGCCGCTTGCGTGGGTGGGTGGGTGGGTGTGGCAAGCGAAGAGGACACCTGGAGAGAACTTACGTCTCGTCTTCTAGTAGCTGAGTATCCACGACTTCGTAATTATGTGTAAACTAGTAATAGTATCATATAATTTTGAACTATGAGTGAGTTACACGAAGGGCTTTATATCATATGGAACTAGGCGTTGCCCGGCACTTTACAATAATCTTAAAACAATCATTACTGAATAATCAAAATTTTAAAACAATTCACTAATAAAACAGTAAACATATGAAAAGTTACACCAATATTCAAAAGAAAAGTTGATGTTAATTGATATAATATTCAAAATTTATCTGTTAGTTTCTTTACTTTCGTCAAATTTACATAAATAAAATTCTAAATTTGTTTTCTAATAAATATTCCATTAATAAAAAATAAAAAAATTATAAATATAAACTCAAAAGTCAATATTGTTTCAAACGCTCATGTGATTACATTCTCTTAAAAAGTCTTAAAAGACTTTAATTACTTCTTTTTCTTTCCTTTTCCATATCTTCGATTTGTCTCATCGTTTTTTCCTGTGCGGACAGATAGATACAATCGCATTACATTCGATTAGATTCCTCCAGATGGAGGAAAAAACCACCATTGAGCGCACCTGGATTCACGCAAGTGGTTTCGGGACAGGACTTAACTCCGTCCGCTACCTGCTTCAGATGCTTGAGGTGTCCCAGTGATAACCAACGAGCATTCCACGGTTTTTGCTCTTCGGATTCACCGCAATTTCTTACAAATGATCAGGTATCATCAATATCATAAAAGACAAACAAACGCCTACCTTTGTGACGCAATTTCAAATTGTAATATTTGTAGCTTAGTGCTATTGAAGCTCATCTACTTGGAGCGACAGAAGGAAGGATATGGGTGGCAGGGGCTGTTGTTAGTTCGTGGGCCGGTTAACAAACTTGGCCCAGGTGGAGGTATCAGTAGGAGTAGTTAGTAATAGTAAGAGTTCGTTACACTCGCAGTACTGGAAGGAGGTGGATTCGCTTTTAAGTAGTCACAGCTATATAAACTGGGACATCAATATTTTTTCTGACCCTACCGGGAANGAGGTGGATTCGCTTTTAAGTAGTCACAGCTATATAAACTGGGACATCAATATTTTTTCTGACCCTACCGGGAATTGAACCCGGGATGACTTGGTGATGAACAAGGACGCTACAACCTGAACAACCAGAGGGCAATTTTAAAATGATTAATACCTTCAAACTATAATGAAAATACAGTAGATCTCTTCGCCGGCCTCAGATCTACCGGTTCTCGGATTCAATGACATATACCGTGAATTTCCTTCTCTCTTTCAACATTTAAAACTCAAACATTGATTCTTCGTCGCACCTTTGCTGCAAAGTTCCTTATAAGTCAAACGGGGTGACACGACGTTAGCTGCTATGAGCTTGTGAACGGGGGAGCAGGAGGGAGTTCGCTAGATTCATTCCCAACTTGCTTTTGAGACCTTTTCTATGAACCAATATGTACATATGTCTATTTTTCTATGAATCAGTTGTTTCGTGTTTGTTCGTGTAAGTATATTGAGTACAATAAAATGAGTTGCAATTGCCTAGAGACGGCATCAATTGATATAATTATTAGCGAATTTAGTGTTATTTAATAGTTACGAATTATCAACAATACTTTTCCGAATGATTTATAGCTTGTTAATAATACGTACTTGTGAAATGACTTTTCTATGTTTTATTAAATACAATATTTGTATTTTTTTATCGTTAGGAGTGTGTTGAAATGTTAAATCCGCCTCTGCCTTAAGGTCCTTGATCGGAATTGATGGGATGGTCCCTTGCTTGCTTCCGGAGAGTAAATTAGTTTATTGTCCTCAACGTGATCATGCGCAGTTTGTGCTGCTTTTTTGACAATAAAGTTTATCAATTACGTCTCTTTTGCTTGTTTATTCGTGATAACCTGTTGAAATTGTTGGATCTGTTTGGACAAATTTCGATTTTTCATGTGGACTCGGATTTATCGACCAAACGAGTAATCGGTCAGGGGGGTCTTCAGACCGGTTATGAGGAGTTTTATTGTAGATTCAATGAACAATATCACAATTCTATTTGTATGCGACACATAATACCACTTTAAAATATAGAAGGTCACACGGAGTTTGATCCAAAAGAAAGCATGGGATTGGAAATTACAACGATACTTCGTTGACGATACAAGGGAGACACGTCCGCCAGGAAGAGTGAACCCCGACGAGCAACCGAGGGGTGAACCCACCCTCGAGTCTGCTGGGGTGAAGATCCAATTGGGGGAAAAAAAAAAGAAAAAAAAAGAAAGAAAGACAAATAAACAAAACAACGCAATATGGAAATATCATCAAGAGTTCAAAAACGTTCTTTTTACGATTTGTTCCTTTCCCCAATGACAATTGATCTCGAAAATTTATGCTGTTTGAAGAAAAATTCTAAGATTAAAAGAAAAGAAGTGTCATGAAAAAATTGCACCCAAATTTTGAGGTCTGGGTTTTTTTCTCGTTTTAAATGAAATTTTTTTACAACACAACAAATAAAGATTTTTTTTTCTTCCAGTCTCATAAGATCAACGAAACATTGTTATATGAGTAGAGAGAAAAACAATACTTAACAAAAAATACCCTCCCATTTTCTTCATCTTTCTGTGAATAGATGGTAACTTTCTTCATCACTGAAATCACCTGAAAAACAATTATGTTTGGCTAGAAAGCTGTAACAATTCTCTTCAATTACATTGTTTTTGCGTGTTCCCTGTGGTGACAGGTATTACTGATTATTCTGTGGCAGATAGTGTCTGTTCGATTGTTCTCTGTTGACTTAAAAGAAGCGAAAGATAGCTGTTGACAAAACAATGTTAATGACGTGCATTGTCTACAGAAAGATAGGATTCTCTCCGAACTGAAATCGTTGAAAAATGTGTGGGTTGCAAAGCTCCCAACTTTTTCGCAAGTAACTGCTAGGAGACTATTTGAGAGTTCGGAGCTCTGTCAGACATGAAGTGCCTATTGCTTCGTAATATCATCGTATGGTTAATTCGAGATAGAACAACACAAAACAAAAGGATGAAATTAGGAAGCACCAGTAAAAACGCATTATAGCTGAATGTGGTCCAACTTGAAATATATTTTATTTCGATTTACTGCAGAGTGGCCGTATTATAACTTATTATGTCATGTAAGAATGACAACGCTTCTAGTAATTCTCGAGACTAGAAACGAAATGTTTTCAAGAATGGAAAATAAACGTATACCCTCGATATAATGGAACAAATGTAGACGAGTTATGATGCAATATCAGATCACGTTGAATGTGCATTTGTATTGGAATTCGTATAAATCTCTTTACTATTCTAATGATGTTTGACATTTAAAAGGAAACAAACTCTATCATACTACATGAATGATAGTCGAATTGTCATTACGAAACCTTGGAGAAAACAATAAAGAAAAATTATGATGTATTTCGATATCAAAATATTGGCTAGATTATTTTTAAAATATGAAAATAACATAAAATTACCACGGTGCAGAATTTTTTTTGTGTGTTACATATTTCCAACATGCAATGTCAACTGCCAGGTGAAAATTGCAATGAACCGTAACTCGAACCCAGGACATTCTATTCTCACCGCAGGTATGCTGTCCTCTGCACCACCTGCCTCGACTCCCCAAGTCCGTACGCAACATCAACCCAGCCTGTACGATGAGCATAGTTCCCATTTCCATTCAGGGGATAAGTGACCACTGGCGATTCCCATGCTGGGAACACTCATCGGGACTAAAAGAGCTGTTGAGTACTTTCTTAAGGAGTTGAAAAAAATCATTCTCACCAATAATCAAAGTGTAATATTAGCATAATCAATTGAACCGAAGAAAATACTAAATAAACTTGCAAGAAGTAATTGAATACGACCTTATTTTAACAGACTCAATTTGGTCGTTTTATCAAAATAAGGTCGTATAATTTATTTAATCTGTAAAAATAAAAATTAAACGCTGTTCGTTGGTAAGCGCATCACTTGAGAACGGCCGGACCGATTTGGCTATTTTTTAAAAATGTTACTAATAGTCAGGATAAGGTTTTTAGGAAAAGAAAAATTGAAAACAGTTGCCCGGAAAATTGGAAAATTCTTATAAACTGAAAGGTTTTTTTCCATGGGATTTTTGTATCAACTGAAGACCATTCACAAACTCACGATTCGAATGATGGATTCGATGCGTAATTCTTTTTTTGTTTTGTTCGTTATGGTCCTGAAAAAGTTTTCAGGAAGAAAAAAATTGGGGAGAGATACAAAGGAAAGACGGAAAATTCACACAAACAGTAAAAAAAAAAAAAAA
>NNCF01127762.1:401100-425828 GCA_002313205.1 Laupala kohalensis | reverse complement strand
AAAAGTTTCTGAATTCCAGCATCGGAAAAGTATTCATTTCATTTTGAAATTATCATAATCACACAATTTTATTCGTCCTTCAGGAATAATGTTTTATTTAAAGAGTTAATCTAGTAATATGCCTGCTCTCTCATGTACGTATATTCGTATATAAATAACAACCGTTCGACCGAGCACTTTTGAGTGAAGGGCATCGTCTACAGAGAAGTGGAAATTACGACGGACGCACTTAAGAGTAATTGATTAGAGCAGTAATAGTTTGTCTTAACCCCTCCCCCCCATTTATTATTCACTTTCGATCAATCGGGTCGGCACGGTACGGAGTTTGGCGAAATATTGCCCGACGAATAGAGCTAATGGATCTCTTTTAGTTATTTATTTGTTTACAAAGTGATATATCGATTCTCTTCGACAAATTCATATTATTTAAAACAAGAAAAGTGTATTTCTTAAAACGAACTTTAAAATGTACAATCATCGGACATTTCCCATCAAATACTAATTCTCACAACATTGATTTATAACACACAGTTGTGGCCCCCAGCGTTTGATGTAAAATGTTCTATAAACACGGCCACCACTTGGATCGAGTCTCGAACACTCAAGAACTGTGTCACAGAGTGAGGTGCTCTTTCGTTATATTATATTGATGATTAAAATGAATATCTCACTGATATCTATACATTTACGAATAGAATATTTTAGAATATAATATTTAATGGATTTGGCTCAGACCATGAGGGCCGCTCTTCAGCCGAACCATGTACAGAAAATGCACATACAAAACAACAAAGATAATTTACAGGAATAATTAAAATTACAATAATAGTTAAAATTTAAAATAATTAATAATGTACAAAATTAATTAGAATTACCATAATAATTGAAATTACAATAATAAATAAACTACAAAATAATTATAATTTAAATAATAAAATTACAATAGTAATTGAAATTGAACGTAATAAATAAAACCACAAATAATTAGAATTACATGAAAGTCGAAATAACAATCGAAGTTAGAGAACCGAAGTTATTAAAACAATGTAAAAAAACAAAATTCATTTAAAATTTACATATTCTCTCTTACATTCTAAATATAATTTTAAATATGTGTCACAATCTAATGGAAAATGTTGTTTGACCTATTTCATTTATAAATTAACATCGTATTATAATATATAAACTTACTAAATATATTTTAACCTACAAATTTCTTGATATTTACAATAATTCTCAAATACGCAGAAACTTATTTCCCTAATGCTAATACAATTTCTTTTTACCAAAATTATGCTGATTTTACATTTTTAAATAAGAAGAGCGAATCTGTTCTGAATACTGGGAATTTATGGGTAGATTTTATGTTTATTGAAAACTATGTTTTATACGTAGCATTAACAAAGTAACACTTATGAATAGTACATTATAATACACACAATGGAGTAATCACCCACAATTTTCTACGAGTGGTGTTCATTACTTTCATTTGTACGCAATCAACAAGTCAATAAATGAGTCAAGTAGCGTCTTTTTTAATGTAATTTTTAAATGTTATCTTGGAGAGGAAAATGAGAAAAATTATAGGCAATCGTAGACACATATTTTGCTGGTCTAAAGTGCGATATATCATCCAGTTACGTGGGAAAGGGACGAAAAATCTCCGGGCCACTTGCGTATTCATGTGTATGACGAAGAGCAAGTCCTCGCACTCAGTAGCGGATCCAGACCGTAATCAAGGGGGGGGGGCTAACCGGGGAGCATTTTTTATAATTATGGTTTTACAACACAAATTTTATAAATATTACCTCTAAATAAAATGCATCATATAAATAGCTAACAATTAACAATCTGGTATTATTAATAACAATAAGGATTATTTATTGAAGTTATTAATGTGGTATTGTTAATTTTATTAATCTAATGTTATTAATAACAATAACAAGTATTAACAGTTATTAATCTGGTAATACTTTTACAAATTCAGGTCCAATGGAGGGGGGGATGAGCCCCCTAAGCCCCTCCCATAGATACGCCACTGCTCGTACTAGCATTTATTCGAATAGAAGATTACTCTGTTGCCCCCTGGTCGACTGCATCATTCACTGCAACGTCTCGAAAGCCAACTCCAACGGCGCCGGAGTCTCAGTTGATTCAACAAAGCGGCATAGCGTTCACAAAGCGCGTTTTGGATTCCTTCCTAAAAAAGGCATTTTCCGTGTCCACAGGAAAGCATGCGAACCTATTTGCTACTAAAAACAAATCAACATTCTTAGTTGCTTCGTAATACATAGCATGCAAGATGCTTTCCCACGGTATAATAGGTAAATTCGTCAGATTTATCCCTTGTCATTATGTTTTGAGAATCAAACTGAATTCGCGTCATTTTAGGTTCATAAAGAGGGTAACGAGAATGGAAAGAACTTTTGCTTTCAGTGTTCATTACATAACGCTTTATTTCATGAGATTGGTTATTTGAAAAACGAAGTTTTTACTAATTTTTTCTTTCTGTTTAACTGAATCAACTTCAAACGACTCATAAATATTCTTCGTTTCACGTGAATTAAATAAAATTAAATAACATATTTGGCGCAATTTTACTTTAATTTTTTGTCCCAATTAATGATTCGAGATAACATAGTGTCGCAATGAGCCCTAAAGAATTTCACGAGCATCCCTTGTCACAGGGTGCACACAATAGTTCGTCTTCAGCTCTGGTATTGTTGTATCGAGGAAAGAAAGTAGGCAATAGTTTCGGCAGACACAAAAGCAATCATTGTGTGTCAAAGTCATTAAAGATGAGTCTGCAGACAGAGTATTAATTGTTTCAACGCAGTAGATTTTTAAGAGATAATAAACTTATACGTATGTCAAAGTATAAATACTTGATCCAGTATTTTCGCACTGACAATTAAACGTTGCCTTTTGTAGTTATAAGGGGAATTTTGAAAATTTATTTTTCTATTATAGAAAATGTCAGATTTTACCGTATTAAATTATTTTCACTAACATCGAGTTCAAAGGTTCATACAATATTTTCAACTACACCAAAGCACTTGAAATTTACCAAGTCCAAAGTTGATAGTAAGTAACCTCATTGTCAGATTCCAAATATTACGTATTTTCATTAACTTAATCTTCTTTTGGAAAAATATTTAAAATAATTTGAGATAATGGTTGAGTTGAGTGAAACATTAAGCAATATGCATACTGCCAACGTTTCGGACAATTACTTGTTCTTCAGGACTAACTCAACAGGTTTACAATTACACCAAAACGTGTCGAACCCTGAAGAAGGACAAATAGTGTCCGAAACGTTGACAGTATGAATATTGTTTAATTTTTGAGCCAAATACTCAGCAACCTATAACTCATATTATGAACGAAGTCAACAACAACGTGGAATTTAAAATAATGACTACAGTATTTTTGCATTGTGAACTTGAATTAAAAAACTTCCATTTATAACATGCCAACGTTTCGGCCCTCTTTCTTTTGGCCTTCATCAGGGCTACAGTAAAGTTGTGGTTTTCCAACATACAGATATTTACGATATAAAATTCTTATTTTACAATTAAGACACTGTGTCAAACTTTTACTTAGTTGAATCTGCCGAAGAAGACCAAAATAAAGAGGGCCGAAACGTTGGCATATTATAAATAGGAGTTTTTTATTTCAAGTTCACAACGAAAAAATACTGTAGTCACTATTGTTATTGAAAATGGTCGAAAAACAGATTAATAGAATGGTTTAAAATAATTATTGACAGAATGTAAAGGAAATAAACATCATATCAGTTTCAGTCTCGAGAAGAAATCTCATCACGAATCGTGCAGGTCCCTTTCTAGTCCCCCCTTCCCAAANCCCTTTCTAGTCCTCCCTTCCCAAAGGGTGAAGGACAAAGGGGATTCTTCGCAGTCTCCCTTTCTATCGCACTCGAGAAATATCGCGTCCGTGGATCGATCGATCGGTCGACGAGATCGCAGGTCGCCCGCCTCACGACCGATGCCCGATTTTCGCTCGCGCGGCGCAGAAAGAGCGTTCCTTTGCGGAATAATAAAGCCCATCAGAAGACCAGAAGGGAACAAACGCGAAGAAACCTCTCTCCCGTGCATTGTGTGGCGGCCACGCGCACTTGCCCCGAATCGACGTTGTCTCCCCTCACTGCGTTCGCACAGTGGTACCAAAAACAAAAATACGTGGTCAAAATTGAAAAAAAAAAAAAAAAATCTGAATTCTAANCCCCCCCCGGTCTTTTAATTGAAGGCTAGTTTCACACGGTTTCATATTGAATATTAACAATTAATAGAGGACATCATAACAGTTATGAATAGCACATGATATTATACCATTGATTATGTTACTCGCGTACAATTCGCTATGGATTTGTTTATTTGAAAGGAAAAGGTATAAAAATAAAAAAATAGGAAAAGACGCTCTACCGAACTGGACCGTCATTCGTATGACGTGCTCCATCCAGTCACGCAGGAAAGGAACAAAAAACCTAGGGATCATTTGCATATTTAGATATAGGATGCTTATATCGATTTTCTATTTGCTTCGCTTTAGAATATAAAATATCCCGTAACAATTTCAGAATATACATATTGTTGGATATTTGAATGAGATACATTGTCTTCAATGAGAAAATAATTCATTAAAAAAATAAATTACTTTCCGAATCATAGAGTTAGTTGAATTTTTTATCTCCTATTAGAAATGTACATTATTTTAAAAAAATATTTTTATAGAGATCACTGGGCAATTTAAAGAGATATGAGTATTTAACTCTTTCCGTACAGCCGTCCACCGTGGCTAACCACGTCACGGGTAAACAGAACTATAAGCAGATGATGCGTATTACTTACGAAATGGAGTAAGTTCACGGTTCATATTACTTTAAGAAGAATAAATTGAATATGTGGTGTTGTCTACTAGTACAACTGTTTATCCTTGTTATTAGGTAGCTTAGCTGGCATCATCAGTCAATAAAGTATAATGCGTTAGGGAAGAAAAATTAATTGTTAATATTATTAAATTTACACGAGAGATTTCGTTAGCGAGCAATATCGGAATAATCATGATTGTCAAATCTCATAAGTTGGCCACGTTCATATGACGTATATCTAAAAAAACTTCCGGACTCAATATTATACATGTCGTAGTGTTGTGTCCATATCGGTGAGTCATAATTTAGAACAGAATAAAGAATAATATTCTGGAAGAATGGGTGCGTTAGTGTAGATGGGAATCTAGTGAAGTGATAGGAGGAAAATAAGTGATTTAGAAAAGATCGGAAGGGAAAAGTGAAATGAAGTGCACGAAAGGGGAAAATCGAGTGTTCGGGTCGTCACAGTAAAATGTGCAATATGTAATTATTAAAAATAGATTAACTTTTTAGTTGTTTCATGGTCGCTTCTTTTTATATTTCATATTAGTTTAATCATAAAGTTTAAACATTTATTTAACAATTTTTAATTTCAGTTCTCTGTAATATTTACTTTTGTTCCATTTGCAGTTAAATTGTTGTTATTATTATTATTATTAACACATTTATTTATATTGCCCTTTTGGCGAGGTTCAGACCATGAGACCTGCTATTCCACCTAACCGAAAGATTTGGGAAGGAGAGATGTTGAGTTGCCGGGGAACTTATGGTACCGAACCGACACTTGTCTGTAGCAGGTGAGCGAAACCCCAGTTAAAAACCTCATCTAGTTCGTCTGTGCAGGATGTGAACCCACGCTCTACCGCTCAGCGGGATCGTGCAGAAGGAGACGCTACCACTAGACCACTGCTGTTTATGACCAAGTGTTTGGTTAGTTCGAAGCACTGTGCGCCACCACGCCTGTGAAGCCACCATCCGGATTTGAATACCCGCCTCGTGGTCAGAGGGCAAAGCAGCGATAGTGGGTGTCAGGAAAACATAAAGCGAAAATCTCGAGCGGATACATTGGGTGGGGCTGCAGTCGAAGAATGGTTTGAAGCTGACAGAGTTGAGCTTCGCGTATCGCCCGCAGTGTGCAAACTACTTGTCGAATATATGTAAAAGATATATCGCAACCTAAGAGCGAAAGTTCGTTACCTTCACAGAGGCGATGGATGAAGAAATAACTTTCTCGAATGATATGGTTCGTGTCATAATGCATTGGTTCCGATCTGCGGACGAATCTCAAGGGAAGTAACAATCCATACGTAATGATGTAAATCAGAGCGTGAGAAAAACGTAACGTCTTCACGCATGAAGGAAAAGCGAAACCACTTTAAAGGTGATGTGTTTATAATTTCCAATGTTCTATACGAATTTCGTAAAGGTAGTGGGATACTGAGATATCTAACGAAATTAAATGCCAACGGAACAAAGGTGCAGCGTATGAAAGAAGAAACATTGAGAGACATATATTGACAATGACAATTCAACAAAAGGTGAGACAAACATAAATGGTGAGACAGGTAATGATCCTTCGACCGAGATACTGGGCTGGCATTGTATTAATGAAATGAACGTTCTATACGAAAAGAAGAGAATTGAAAATTAAACATTTCTTTAAATTTGATATTAAAATCATAAAGATATTTATCTACAATCTAAATTCAACCGCTGGAAAACAAATCAGAGGAACAATATCTTTAAAAATTTCCTCAAATGATACGAATTATTTCAGAATAATATCTTCTCAGACAAGAAGCATTAAAAATATGATACATTTTGAAGCATCGGTTTTGTGAGAAGAGTTAGGTGGTGGTAGAAGTACTTTTCGTTTAGATAATTTTTTCATGTTTTATTCATAATAATAATTTATTAGTCTGCTAGTGAGCAGTGCTCGGTGGCAGATAGAAAAGAATACATACATAATAAACAAATACGAAGTTAAAAAACAAATCATCAATATCTATAAAAATATCTATAAAATACACACAGAAACGGAATAAAATGCTTAGAAAATTATTACACATGGTTACAACGAGAAAGAAATTAGATTTAAGAAATTAATTATTTACATTGGGTTCACATGTGCGTATATTGACATACATACACGAACACATTTTCGCTTACAAACCGTTACAGAAACACACTCATACGTACAAACACGATCAATATACACGCATATGTCATTACTCCTATACCCTTAGCGTAAAAGTAATTGCTATAACGTAAATAAAAGAAATTAATAACTATAAAAAATGAAACCAAAACAGAGTTGCTGAGAGCAATCATGTACACCTCACCTCACTATTCACAACTTTCACTCTGAGAATTTTCTATACCCTTAGATTCCAATCATCTCACTACACTTCACTGCATATGTTCCTATTTCAACGAAGCAAGAAGACGGTTGCGGAAACATTTTATTCTTTTAGGTAAGTTAAGTGTTGTTGCAGGTAAGTTATTCCAGTGTACAATGGTTCTATTTACAAAGGAGTATTTACCTATATCCGTTTCAGTTTCCTACATTTTATTTTACGTTTGTGGTCGCCGCGACTGATGTAATTCGGTTCGGTTCTCTGATTTCCACGCAGGCTCTCCCACTGTTATATTATAGACTATCAATAGACAATTAGTAATGCATAACGGAATACAAAATGATTTATGCATTGATAAATCTCTCATAAAAGTTTAATTGTTATATTGTTCCAACTCTTCTACTCCGAACCGCTGAATCCAAATGTGTCAACGAGATGTATCTTTGGGAGACAGTTTTTGCACGTTGACTGGAATTGGAATATCCTTTTGCAGCACAACAGTCAGCCATTTCTTTTCTATAAAATTTCATAAGTATTTGTATAACTTTCAAAATGACACCATCTGTTGTGAATAGAGATGTAATTTCTTTCTTCCTGTGTTTCATGGAAACGCCGAGGAAGTAACTCTGTAGAGATGACTATTATTGAAAAACAAATAGTTAAATAAAGTTCGATTACAGAAACATTTTGACACAAATTTAAAACGCGTGTGACTTAAATATAAGTTTCGTGTTACGTAACATTCAAGTCTTGACTGAAAAACACAGGTATGCGTAAATTAGAAAATAAAAATGCATGAGGCAGTCGAAGTACGTACGTTCTTAATATCGCAACTCTCTTTCCGACTGAACATAAATAATTGTAAGTTCCAATAATAATAATAATAACAATAATAATAATAAATTTATTTATTGTCAAAAAAACAGTACAAACTGCGTATGACGACGTGGAGGACAATAAACTAATTTACTCTCCGGAAGCAAGCAAGAGCCCTAAGGCAGAGGCGGATTCAAAAAAATTCAGCAAAAATTCCTAGTTAAGATAAAAAGATAGGTGCGAGTTATAATACTAATAGAATGTCAATATGTTTGTAATTTTACGCAAAAAATTACATGTACAAGTTATTATCGAACTATAGATTATTCTGAGTATAGTGTTTAAAAATCATAAGAGTTGAAAAAAACCCATTAAATTGAAGATTTATGGTTACAATAAACACGCCCCTAGACAAAACCTAGAGAACCTATAAAAATCTCATTGCAACTATCTTTGCTTGGGATTGGTGTGTGGATCTGACTCTCATATTTTCAAAATTGAGATCTTGTACCCTTTTTCTTATCAGTGGCAACACTGCTTGTGGGTGGAGGTTGCGACCAACACGCCTTGAGGAAGGGGGGATGGGATTGTTGCGTGAAGGCATTGCGTCTCTGCTAAGTAGTTTTCATTGAGGACGCAGTTCACACCACAAGTTTTTTCCGCGGCAGCGAGTTACTTCTTTTCTTTTTCTCCTTCACGTCGAAGTTACTCCATCGACTGGTCTCGTGTCTCCTGAGAGCGCACAGCAACCGAAACGTCCATTCATGAAACTCGTACAGCCTAATGAACTTCAGGAATTGGGACGAAAAAGTTTTAGAGAAATACGACAAGTTTATGTAAAACATATTATATTGTTCCTGTATATAAGGACTGTTCTTCATTTCCGTACACATATTACTTTCACGTTTCGTCTTTAAGTTTTACTTGGTATAAGGTTGCTCACAATTTTTACAAGTTCATATTATTCTTGTCTTATTTTTAATTGCTGTAATTAATTATTTCTGTCAGTTTAACTGGCAATATTCTTGTGTCCTATAACATTAGTATTGTAATATTTTATGTAGACCTCTTATATTGACAAAGCATTTATTTTACTCACAACAGCTATTTCAGTCATCATCAGTTAAGTGTATATACGTGAATAAATGAATCTTCACAACAAAATAAACAATGTAAAGAAACTACATATAAATAAATGAACTACATATACATAAATTATATTGCAATATAATTAATGAAGAAACAAACCCTAAAATAAAAAATATAAGTTTTTAGATATCAAACGGATACAGAAGGATTATTTAAAATTATTTTTTTTCTTTTTAATTATTTTTTCTAGGAAATCCTTTGCGACCGCTTTGAGAACCCGATATTTTAGACCTGACTCAAACTGCACGTCCGCTGTCCCTGTTTTGAAATGAAGAGCATATCATATGTTATTTGCGAACAAACACAAAACTCACCACCAGCCATCGTGGTTTGAGTCGTAACGAAAATACGCACTTCACTCCTGCAATCACACCGGAGTGAAGGCAGAGCATAATTTACGCCATTCGATACCAAGCGGTAAAAAGCTCAGAATGTTCCGCGAGGTATTTCTTCTTCTTCTTAATAGCCTCTACTATATCTCTCTTGATGTTTTGGTCCGCTCCACGACAGTTCTCCATCTCTTTCGGTCTTGCACCAATACGGACCAGTTCGTAATTCCAAGTTCTTTGATGTTTTTCAAGACGTCTTTGGTCTTCCTCTCTTCTTTGTTGGTGCAGGCTACCAGTTATAGATTTTTTTTATTGTTCTTTCATCTGCATTCTATGCATGTGTCCAAACCCGCCAAGTCTGAGTGCTACTATATGGTTTATCATATTCTTTCACTTGATGAGGTTGTCAATTTCGTAATTGTATCTGATTCTCCAGGTACCATCTGATTCTTGCACTGGACCATATATTCTCCTCATGATCTTCCTCTCGAAGACATTTAGTCTTCTGATATCTATTTCCTTTGAGAGTCCACGTTTCTGCCGCATATGTTACTATGGGTCTTATAACAGCTTGGTAAAGTGTAAGCTTTGCACTTTTTGAAAGCAGCTTACCCTTGAATAGTTCCATATTAGCATAGTAAGCTCGATTACCAGCTGCAATTCTCTCGGAAATATCTTCTTCGATGGAATTACTTTGATTTAAAATTGAACCTAAATATTTAAAGGAACTGACTTACTGGCACTTTTCATCGTCAAATGCTTTTTCTGGTGAGATAATTTCACCAGTTTTACATTTTATATATTTGGTTTTTCCTTGATTTATTTGTAATCCAAATGATAATGATTCTTCCTCGTAGCAGTTGATATTGGATAATTTGCGGTTCGTTGGGTATGTGCGTGGAGTGAGACTTTTGTGGTTCGACGTGGTGCGTTCTCAAAGACACCTGCGGAGATCGACCACGGACGTTCCAAGGCGGAACCTCGACCCATCCCTAAAACACTCAATGAATGCCTTTCAAATTTCTCGGATGTTAATCACATCAGGTCACCAAATTGACTGGCGAATATATATTTTATTAATTTGTAATGTACAAATGAATCTACAATGAAGTAAATGGCAATGTCACAGCTATCCCAGTATTTTGTCAAATTACTACACTCAATATAACGTTACTCAGAGAAAATAAAATGTAAGAAAAAAATAAAACAAGAGCGGTACCGCACAATTTATTATTATATTGTAAAGTTTCAGCAGTAAATAAGTTGATCGTACTCAACATGGTCATAGGCAGTTTAATTGTAAGTGCTTTCTTGATAATAAATTATTAATTAGTTATTTTACTGACAGTCCAACTGGTTTGATGTTGGTATAGAGTCTGTACTCAATGTAGCCAACGCTTTTACTTCGCCATCGTCCATAAGAGTAATAATATTTGTACTTCGCGTTATGTTGGCGGGACATTTGAACTTTTGAAAACTTAAATCCATTGCCAATATCGTTGATCAATTCAATGCACATGCTCTTGTGGCACTATTCTATTCTTTCTGCATCGAGCGTGCGGAACGAATATTAACTTGTGTCTTAATTTGTTGTGTTTTAAAATTGTATTTTTTTTACAGCAAAGTCACTTTTGTAACTACTATAAATATTTATTGGAATATAACTTGAATTCTTAGAAGTTGGTAATTCCTCCTAGGCAGTAATATTGCATAATTTTCGGGACAGTTACATGGCTTTGAAAATATATACCTGACAGACTCCACGAGGTATATTAAATGTCACAGGTTTTTATCACATTTCCGTTCACTTTTGAATGAGAATATGCTTGTAATTTTTTTTGCGTAAAATTACAAACATATTGACATTCTATTAGTATTATAACTCGCAGCTAACTTTTTATTCTAGTCTATGAAGTGTGCTGAAATTTTCAATCCGCCTCTCTCTTAGGGCTCTTGATGGGATGGTCCCTTGCTTGCTTCCGGAGAGTAAATTAGTTTATTGTCCTCCACGTGGTCATACGCAATTTGTACTGTTTTTGACAATAAATTTATTATTATCTAATACGCTCCGTAAAAGATCATCATTGGCCCTCTGCACTGAGTCACTGAGGATCAGACATCGTGTCTCCATGCTATGGCTGAGAATGCCTAAATAATTCCTTTCTCACAGATGAGTCATCAGAGAGGTGACCGCAGTGGGCGAATAAAGGTGGAGCGATTGAAAAGAAGAAAAACAAGGCTGCGTATGTCAGAAAGTCAAAAGGCCGCGTCCCAAATCGTTTTTGCGAGGTTCTTCTTCAGGACCAGCTATTCTTCCTGCACTTAGCATATTGAAGACATAGAAGATTTAGTTGCATGTCGGTGAGGTGATACTAGTAATCATTTTTAAGAATAAATGATAGATGTGGTATGTGTCTACTAGTAAAATATTTATTCACATAGTACTTTCGCCAGCTTAGCTTTTAGTTCAGTAGCTGTAAGAAGACTCTTTCCTTCATTATTTGTATCCCATTTTCATATTGTGAGTCGACTAAATGATATCATTACAGTAAAATATGTCTTCACCGGCCTCGGATCAACCGGCCTATCCCGTGGAAGAGATTTTCAACTCCATGCGTTTCGTTTTGTACAAACATTAAGTTTTCAAAGTTTACATACGCTCGTAATGTTCAATTTTTTTCATGTTCATACAGAAATCTCTTAAAATGCAATGAACCACACCGCCAACACATTAATTATGTTATGTTGAATAAATGAAAATGGGAGACGGGAGCGTGATTCGAACTCGGGAACTTCAGCTCAGCGCGCTGATGCGCTACCGACTGCGCCACGAAAACACGAGTCGCCTCATGAAACTCACAAGAGCTTTATCTTCATATTCATTAAGCTTTTTAATGTCCTACCTAGTAAAATTAGAAGAGTGACTAAGGATGTACAAAAAAATGAATTAAACAATTTCTCCTTGATAATCTCTTGAGTAGTTGAAGTCATGTTATGTGAAATAGTGGTTGTTTAGTATCTTGGTTATGTAATGTGTTGTATTCTGTTTGATGTATCCGACGATTGTAAAGCTTTTGATGTGCTCAGAAGTTATCAAAAATAAGACCATTATTAAGTGTATTGCTTCTATAGTGTGACAGAATTTACTGATTTTCATAAAAGAGGTTTATGAGAGATTTCATTTCCCAATAAATATTGTTTACCATATGATTTCGGGTGATGTAAGTGATGTTAATTTCTCTTATACTTTGTCACGCCATTGTTATAGCACTCTAGATACCAATTCAAATCTTTTTTTATGCCTGTTGTTTTTGATCCTTTTTCTTTATAACAGTTTATTCCTAACTGTACGTAGCCTTGGCACGGTTGTTTGCATTATCTCTCCAGCCCCATTCTGGCCCAGGTTTCTCTCCGAGCAATGGCGGATTTTCCATGGACAGAAATGTCATTAAATACTTTGTTACGATTAATCTCGATTTATCTCATTATATTTGAAATAATAAATGGATAACAGTACGTATTTGATTAAATTAATCCTTATAAATATTAAATTTGCCTCTGCCTTAGGGCCCTTGATCGGAATTGATGGAATGGTCCCTTGCTTGCATCCGGAGAGTATATTACTTTAACGTCCACCACGTGGTCATAAGCAGTTTGTAACTTTTGCTTTATAGACAATAACATTTACTTATTTGCAGTGAACCGAGATGAGATCGAAGTGTGATCATTTGGAATCTGGTTGCGTGATCTTGTCATCGCTTTGCGGTGACGACGGCGTTCACACGCGGGCGTCGTGGTGACCGCACGCTGGGTCTCGGCCGTCACCACTTCCTGTGGAAGACGTGCGGAAATCTCCCCCACCCCCTCCGCCGCCGCTTCCACCGCGCACACACAGACAATGGAGCAAACACAGCGCTCTCACGTTATATAAGATCTCGTCAATTCTTATCGATTGGAATGATTCGACTTCTATCCACAGAGTCGATCACTCGGTCACGGATCGATCAACAAATCAGTTAAAGTGATAAGTCTCCGATTTCGTAGGCGCGTTTACGAGACCTCACTGCTAATTTTACTGAAAGGATTGTTATGTTTGCAAACTTTTAAATAACAATAGCTTAATTTTTGGGGAGAATTCTTGAGCGTCACTGACACAGGTCGATCCGAGTGACAAAAGACCAAAACGAGAAGTGACACCAAATAGTTCCTTGATAAATAAACAAATAGATTTACCGTAAAAAAAGGAAAAGTTACAAACTGCTTAAGATTGCTGTGAGGATAATACACTAATTTAGTCTCCGGAAGCAAGCAAGGAATCATCCCATCAATTCCGGGCCCCAAGACAGAGGCGGACTTACCATTGCAGCACACTGCTAAGATAAGAATAAAAATAGTTCAATATGTGTTATACTATTAGAGAATACCAACAAATTTGTATTTACTAAAACACAAAAAAGTTATTTCAGAAGTACGTACTATAGATTATCCGGAAAATATTGTTTGTATATCGTATGTATTAAAATAACTAGACTTGAGCCTCGAGCGCCTGTATAAAAAATCCGCCTCTACCCTAAGGAAAACTGAAAAAAGAAAAGAATAAAACGGGACAGGATAATACACAAGGAGGAAAAAAAAGATTGTTACGGAGGGGAATTGTAAAATATTAATTTATTTTTTACTTTACTCTTTTTTTGTTAATTTTATATTACTTTCATATAGTTTTCAGTGTTAAATACTGATTCCATATTTAATGGGGTTTTGGTATGTTATTTGCAGTGTCGAACGAATTAATTGGTAAATATCGCACAAAGAAATTTTGCACTATCATATGCAGACAGATAAAATTGCAGCTAAACAAAATGTTTGAGTAGGAGATTCTACCGCCACCTCTGGATATCACGATTAATCAACAATTATTTAAAAGTAAAGGTTTTAGAAAGTTTATTTTTGGTTCAAGAGAAAAAAATGCCACCCACCCCCCTCCACATCAAGTTCTCAAGTAAAAATTATAGATACCCGAGTTCGCGCTTGACTAGAAAATTATCCACTAGACTCACATGATTACTTGATATACCAAAATATAGTTCATTTTCTTCATGTTGACTTGTTGCTAGCACAAATTTTTATATACCACAAATTATGGGTGGAACAACAAAAAATCGGGAGAGGTTTTTCTGTTCTACACTTCTGGGCGAACCCCGTAGTAAGATAGTTAAAGAAACGAGAACTTTTGCGTCAATTGAAATCAAATTATATACTTTTGTTTAGTAATGCCTTGAAAATATAAAGACATATTTTAAATTTACAATACTGTTATACACCGAAAAAGTTTCCAGTGTGGATTGGCGTAAAAATTAGTGAAAGAAAACACTGTAAAAGAAGAGGGTGTTGAAATTCATTGATTTATGAGAATCTTGTTAAATAGTTAAGTATTCTTTACAACAAAGCAGAAAAAGTTGATTTTCTATGCGTATTAATATTTAATACTTCGATTAAAAGACATTTACGGTTTGTGATATCGAGTAAAAATCATTATAAATCTGGTTACACTAGTAAATGAATGTTAAGTATTTGCAATCAGAGACATGAAACACGACGAAATTTGATTTTTTGCGATCAAATACGTAGTACGTAACTTGATACAACAGTTTTTTTTTCGTTTTTTGAGAGTCAATGAGAAAGTTTAAATGAAAATTTTCTTTTATACCGGTAATTTAAAGGAAATGCTAAAACTTACTTTCAATTGTTGTAATAGGTCTCGTTTTATAAACTTTAACACGTTGTGTCGAGGAAGAAACATTACCCATTTTGTCCCACCAACAAAAAATTAAAAAGTAATAAATATATGTTCTTCCAAGAGCTAGATAATAATAAGCTAGATTTAAGTTCGTGACAACACCAGAAATTGTTCACAGTGCCTTAGTTGTATACCTTAGTTTTAGCTTTTATTGAGTGTGGAGGGAGAAAAAGGGATGGTAAAAAATATATTTTTATGGGTTTGAACAAAACAAAAAATATCTTTTGGCAATTTTGGAGGCCCATCGTTTTCTTGACCGATCTCATATACAATCACTTTTTTATATATATTGTTGTACTTGTAAATGGGAAATGGTGCTATTGAAGCTTATCTACATGGAGCGATAAGAGATAGGAGTTGGGTGGTAAGTTATTGTTAGTAAGTGAACCAGTTAGCTGGGTTCACCAACAACTTGGTCCAAGTGGAGGGGTTAGTAGAAGTAGTTAGTAATAGAGTTATTCGTACTAGGAGGAGCTGGATTGAGGAAGGCTAGGTTGGCTTTTCAGTAGTCACAGCTATATGAACTGAGACATTAATGTGAAAAGCCACAAAAACGTTTCTGACCCCCACCGGGAATTGAACCCGGGATGACTTGGTGAAGAGCAAGAACGCTACCACCTGAGTCACCCGAGGGGCAACTAACAATACTTGAACACAAGATAAGCGGTGAGTAGGTGAGATGAGACTTGGGCGCCATGTGAAGAAGGAACCTCCATGAGGAGACGTCAGCCGGTAGCGGATGTCTGGAGGCCAAACCACAACCGCGGCAGGGGGAAGGAGAAGGGGAAGGAACAGCGGCGTCGAACTTGCATCTTTCAAGTCGCCGTAGCCTCCCCCGTCAGAGACGACGCTAGTGGATCCCGACGCTCCGACGCTGCATAGAGCTTCCTGCATTAAAACGCGGATATTTGCGGAATGCGATCCATGTATTATGTATGCGGTGATCCGCACCTCACACCCGCCGTGTTCCTCCTACTTTTGTCGCTGCGAAGAGGAGACCCATGGCCGCCTGCGGAGAGGACTCCTCGACTGGCGCTGAGTGATAAACGATCTCTTGACAGCTACAGACGATAAAACAAGTTTCACAGATTTTATTTCGTCGCCGTAAAAAGCTTGCCGCTGCCGCCAGCGCGGTGCGTTGGAGACGTTCGAAAGAGAACGCTTCCACACGTAGGGAGTGAGACCTCCCAATGGGAAAACAATTTAATTCTTGATCATTTAGACCCAGTTTCACCACGTTCGTTTAATGCCTTAAACGAGATTTTTTTGTGCTATTAACCGAGATTATCGAAATGTGCGTTCCACCTACTACGATTTACACTTAAACGCTCGGCTACCTGTGCTAATCGCGATTTTCTCCAGTTTTGCAAGCAATATGGCATCCCGTTTGCTTGTGTGCTCGTGACTCGGTTTATAGGTTATGTTCAGTGGCGCGAGGGAGGCCCGCTGCTGCCTCCGGTGTCCGTTGGCGTAGGTGAGCAGCAACTCATTTGTATTCAAAATAACTGCAAAACTACTATCAACCTAGATAATTCTTCAGAAACATTTATTAACATAATCGACGATCAGTTTTGTATGATGAAACGAATATAATGTAATCGTGATTAAATTTATCTGATAGCGATTAAGAAAATAGCAGTTATTCACTGGATTATTACAGGAGTACTATCTTGAGGATTGGATCAGGATGGAAAACAACTAGATAACTCGCCAACGTTTCGGAGTATAATGTATCCATCGTCAGGGCTTGTTATAATATTCTTGAAACCTCCTCCACATCCATTACACCTGCACATTACATGGATTAAGGTGGGACCAGCGTTGCAAATGACTCAGCTCACTGAGCGATGTAATTGTATGTCATAAAACACAACAATATGAATAACGGTGAAAAAACATGATTTAGTTTTTAGCTCTCAGTTAATAACATAGTACCACCAGCATTAAGGAACCCGTTTGACTCTTTTAAAATACACAAGAAAACGTAGAAACTTGTAAAGACAACGTGTTCGTGATTTAAGCATCTCGTCTCGGAATCATCTTTTTTTAGATTTTCGGTGACCTATAAATAAAATGGATGTCAAAATACCAAGGAAAGTTTACTATAAATCAAGGTAAAGTTCCATCACTTTCGTGGTTAAAAACTTGATCTTATTTTGTAAATTAGTGTTTTCACCATAAAACGCAAAGTACTTTATTTTTATTGCACTCATAATAGAATCATAGGGAGAAATTAAATCATGTATTATAATTGCAATAATTTCATTTAAATGGCCAGTGAGGTATGTTTAATAGTTGAAATCATAATAAGTACATGATACTCTGATTATTTATTACGATTTAAGATATTTTTGTGATTTAATTCTACCTAATGATACTACCTTAAATGATGCAATAAGTGAGCAGGATGTACCCGGTGTGCAGGTGTAGTCGATTGCGATATAAGTGAGTGCTTCAGAAGACGTTTTAGGAGTTTTGTAACAAACCTTGAGGGTGATAGAATATGTCCGACGAGATATCATTTTCTTTTATCCTGACCGAATCCTCAGGATACTACTCCTGCTTCCAATGGGAGGCATTCTCATTCACACATATCACCATTGCAAAGACGGCAGATCACATGTTCACATCCGGTCATCACGTCAAAAGGACTGTCGGTGTAATTAAGTCGAATCACGGCAGGTAAGAGAGAAAAGGAACAATCGCGAGGGCATTACGTGGAGTGGCTTAGCCGGACGTTTCCCAGCGGTCAGTGCTAGTAATGGTTGGTTGCTAATAATGAGAACGGGCGGGGGATAGACAGGTTGTTTCGGGGAGAGAGGGCGGTCGGGTGCACGCGAGAAGTCAGCGCCGGGCGATCACCGTCCAGAGACCCGCATCGCGACCGGACGATTCGGTAACAGTGGGAGGCTCTATCCATCCATCCATCANGGTAACAGTGGGAGGCTCTATCCATCCGACACTATACTCGAAACCATGTTTCTTTGCTTCGAGATATTAAACTTTGCGAAGAAAAAAAAATCATGAACGGAAATGCAATATCCAAATACTGTTGGGAAGTTTCCTTGTCATGGTTGGTTTGACTCACAATTAAATGAGACAATTATTTTTAATAGATGTCAATGGGGATTCAATAATGGTTATCCATTAAAAAAGAATTCAAAACCTGGCGGGAATAGACAACAGTATTCAGAATAATATACCTAAGATTATGTAATTCGGCTCTTATGTGAAGTATTCGGTATATGAACATGGTTTAAGACAATTACACGTTGTATACACATCGAAGTCATATTTCATTTCTCTGAGAAATTCAACTTCAAAGGAAAAAAAACACTCATGAACGCAAACTCACTGTGTTTATTAGTTTATTAGTCGCAGTAGATTACTTGATTGTCCTCAACGTGGTCGTACACAGTTTGTAACACCTCTCTTGACAATTTTTTTCTTTATTTTGTTTCACTCTAACTGATTTCATGTTGGTATAGCGCTTGTGCACAGTGCAGCCATTACTTTTACTTCGCCATCGTCCATAAGGGTAATGGTATTTGTACCAGGCTTTATGTTGGCAGAGCGAATTTCTGAAAACTTCAATCCATCGCCAATATCGGCCATCAATTCAATGCACTTCCTCTTGTGGCGCTATTCTGTTCCTTCTGCATCAAATGTGTGGAACGAATATTGAATTGTGTCTTAGTTTGTTGTGTTATCAACTTGTATTTCTTTGCAGAAAATATTCGCTTTTGTGACTACTATAAATAAGCATTTATTTGGATATAACTTTAATTTTTTGAAGTTGGCAATTCGTGTATGGAAGCCATATTGGATAATTTTCGACGAAGTTACGTGACTTGGAGTATACGATACCACAGTCCGATGCAGACGCGCAGGTGGCACACACGGAGATTATGGGTCATGAATCACATGGTAGGACGCTCGGACTGCGATAGCGAGGTAGGAAATGGGCAGTTTGTGGGAAAAATCACACGAGAAGAATTAGCTTCGAAAAAGAATTTGCGACCAAGGACATGAGACTGGCCGACCAGTTCCCAGAGGAATGACGTGGACGCCGTAATATTGACTTGATTTCTGTGAAAACCTCACATATCATATACAACCTGTAATTTAATCCAAGAACACAAAACCATGGGAAAATTCGAAGTCTGTTTATTGCCCATAACTTCGCGATAAAATTTTAACTCCTTAAATATTTCAATAGTATAAACAAACAATAATGATAATTTTTCTATCGGCTTTAAATCAGTGATAACACTCTTTGAAATACTTACCATTT
This sequence comes from Laupala kohalensis, assembly GCA_002313205.1. Classification (NCBI taxonomy): domain Eukaryota; kingdom Metazoa; phylum Arthropoda; class Insecta; order Orthoptera; family Trigonidiidae; genus Laupala; species Laupala kohalensis. The sequence continues at coordinate 406,198 of NNCF01127762.1, read as the reverse complement.
TAGATAATATGACCATTTAAGATAATTCTCGTTATATGACGGAATATTTTATTTCTCTCACATCTCATGTACTCCTGCAATGATACGTTACAGATGTAAATTTAATCGTGTTTAGGACAGGACGCCCTTATTGACATCAACCGTGTGTGTTACACGTCGAGGGTTGTACCAGAGAAGTGACGTTATCTATCGGGGGAGGGCTTACTATCTCTACTAGTTTCATCAAATCCAAACCGGGGAATGTTCGAAAATAAGTAAACCTTGGAGGTATAATGTTTCATGCTTATTGGAGGAAAATAATAACACAACATATTCCTCAGGGAAGGGGGACGCTCTCCTTTTAAGTTGTAATTTCGTGATGTCCTTTAAAGTTGGTAACCGCGTGCCCACACGCACACCACCCATTCATAAAGAGGCATGTTCCATGAATGAAGAAGGGCTAGCAAGGTCCCTTCGAACCCTAACAATACCAGGAGACAATTCGAAACTAATTCGTCACATCCATCCGTGGGAGCTCGTCATGTCGCATAGAGCACAACACGGCACATCACGGACGCTCGTCCACTCACAAACGCACACGCGCGCACTCGTCGGCTCCGAGGAAATGATAGGTCTGTGACGCGACCCACGCCAGGAAATCCGGAGGCGACCGGCCTCCTTCCGGTCGCTGGGCAGTCGACCACGAACTCCACCCCTTCCACCTGCATCGTAATGACCAAGGGGTGCCGCCCAAGCAAGGGAGGAAATCTGTGCTGCGTCTTCTTCCCATTGACGCAAAGCTGCGCCGTCCTCCTACATCCGACACGACGGCTCCCGTGTGAACACCGCGCCGCAACCCGCACGTCATGGCGACTTCATTCAAGTGGAAGCTTCGGCCTCGTCTTCCCTTAGGAAAGGGTTCTAGAGCGTCCCCGCCCAAAGCGTCCTTCCTCCCATTCAAGGAAATTGTTTCCGGTTTCCGGCGAAGACGCGATGGAATTATGAACGCCACATTATCTATACAAAATGATTCATTCTACGTCGGAATTTATATGGTTGGGGCTTACTACACACAAAAAGAAAGTACACTGAAACAACAACAACAACAACAACAACAACCGGCCATTGTTGTGTGGAATAAATCTCTCGGAGCCCCTCCGGTAGCTCAGTGGCCAGTATCCTTGCCACTCAAAAATTTGTAGCTTTTCACTTCTATGTCCCGGTTTATACGGCTTCGACAATATTGAAAATTGAACGCTCCTAAATCTCCCGACCTCCGACTGCTCCTAGATTCGCAAACTCTAAATATTACTAACTACTCCTACTAACCCCTCCACGTGGACCGAGTTATGGGTAAATCCATTAACAAATACTACAACGAAAAAAAAAGCATTATCCCGTAGGTCGAAGATTAACTTATTCTATTCAAAAATATAAAACATGTAAACTGAATGGAATTGATAGGCGCGTATATGGTTAGTAAACAAAATTAAAATGGGGGATAAATAATTTATGAGACTTACCGATATTTTAAAAAAAACCCTTCTACAAGCAACGTCACACGTCTGCATAGCATTATAGTGGAGATGCTTTAAAGAAAGAATTGTTACAATTAATTCATTTCGTTTGTACCTCATCAAAAAGAGAAAATAAGAATTATTTTTTCGAACACTCGTATGGAACGTCGGGTGACGAAGATCAAATGTGTGGAAGGAAACCGAATAGTTGCTCTGGTCAAACGCGAACAATTACCATCTCAATTTTCAAAGTTTCTAAAGACAAAGTCATAGTCGTCGAAGGAAAACTATTAGAAACCAGTTATAAAGGGATCTTTAAAATTTAAAAGAACCAAGTTTTTTTTTCATTTAAATCTATGTGGTTTAAATCCAGGTGATGCCTGATTAATCTTCGTCTATAAAATAAAACGATCCATACAATATGATGTTGAACCTTTGATAACACGAAAAAGAAGATAATGAAACATTAAAACACAACTAAAAGGTGGCCCGAGAGACGAATTAATTATAATTAAACAATTACTGTATCTCTAATTATAAAATTCTTTGGACCTGAAATATTAGCTATAATATCTAGAATATTAGAATATTTAAAAATTAATTGTAAAAATACTCTACTATAACTTTACCTTGGACTTGTCTAGAACCTATGTGAACAAATTTACTGTATTTTTTTTCAGTTTTCTTCAAGCTCTCAATTCGATTTATTTGACCAGCCTATTTCTATGTGCAAGTTCTTTGTTTATTCGTCTTAATTCACAATAGTGTTGACCACGAAGAGCTATCTCTTAGTCATTCAGCTTGATCAATCTACTTCTGCGCTGTCCAACATATCTTCGCCCACGGGTACACACTTTCCATCGACAGGGGCAGGCATAGGATGGGATTTGACGAATAGAACTAATGGGTCATATTTATTTATTTGCTACATAATATTTTGATTATCATCCACAAATTTACACAATTTCAATCTGGAAAAATTGAATAGTATATATCAAACACTATACTCAGAATAATCGATAGTTCGATAATAACTTGTACATGTAATTTTTTGCGTAAAATTACAAACATATTGACATTCTATTAGTTTTATAACTCGCAGCTAACTTTTTATCTTATCTAGGAACTTATGCAAAAAAAATTTGAATCCGCCACTGCCTTAGGGCCCTTGATGGGAATTGATGGGATGGTCCCTTGCTTGCTTCCGGAGAGTATATTACTTTAACGTCCACCACGTGGTCATACGCAGTTTGTACTGTTTTTTGACAATAAATTTATTATTATTATCATCATTATTTTTAACAGTATTTTTTAAATATTTAGTGTTATAATAAAATGTTTTCATACTGTAATATATGACGAGGTTTAGAACACAATTTTCTATTCACTCTCACGGGATATGCCACGTCACATATTAACTCTGATAGAAAAAAAATTATAACACTAAGTTGTTCTCCCCAACGTTTGATGAAAAAATTGATTTTAAAAACCATTCACGAATCGCTCGTTGGACATCCTTGATCTACTTAGTACGTCAAACACTTTAAATAGATATAAATGGCGATTCGACAACGATTATTTCTGCAAAAAATTCAACTCCTGTGTTGAATGAAGTGGCGAGAACTCAGCTACACTCAAAGTCTCGATACTTTGCCTAAAATTATTCAATATGGTTGCCTTACACAAATTTCCAACCTCTACGAAACAAATCCTTGAAACACGCGAAAATTTTGAGGAAAGCGTGGTCACAAAGAATTTAAGTAATATCCAAATAAATAGTAGTCACAAAAGCGACTATTTGCTTTAAAGAAATACATGTTAATAACACAACAAAGACACTACGTAATATTCGTTCCACGTGCTCGATGCAGAAAGAACAGAACAGTGCCACTAGAGCGAGCGAATTGATTGTTGTCCGAGGTTGGCTATGGATTCAAGTTCGAATGTCTTGCCAACTGAACGCGAGGTACAAATATCATTACTCTTACGGACGATGGCGAAGTAAAAGCGTTGGCTACATTGAGTACAGGTTCTGTACCAACATCAAGTCAGTTAGACTGACAATAAATATATAAATATATAAATAATGTACGGTCACGAGATCTGTTACAAATTGCGTATGACCACATTTAGGACAAAAAAGTAATTTACTGCGACTAATGCGAAATAAAGTAATGAAAACAATGCATTTTTGTTCATGTTTTTTATTCTCTTAAGTTGAATTTCTCGAAGAAAGGATGGTGACTTTTACTATACTATAATAATAAAAGATGGAGGTCGACTCCAACCGAGTGAATAAAAGTCAAACAGGAACTCTGAAAGAAGAAAGGTGAAATCATGAATGGGTCGAGGTGAACGCGGCAGAGGCCCGAAGAAGGGCATCGTAGTAGGAGCAGACGCACGGGAGAGGGCGGGGCGTTGAGGTACGGGAGCTTCCGGAGCAGCGTAGGGCTCGAGAGGGCAAAGGAAGGAGCGCTCCCGTTCCGCCATCACGACGATAATCACCGGCCGCACCCGCCCTCGTCTTCCCATTCATCCCCATTGAGAAACGACGTGGATTGTGGATGAATGGACGGACGGACGGACGGACGCATTCATTGTTCTCGGACGTCTTCGACGCGTCAGCCGAGAGCGCGCCCTTCGCTACTGAGAACGTCATTAAATCCCCAACTTCTGGAAAAGCCTTTGTGTTGGTTTCGGGGGAGGAAATCATCTCATACAGTTAGTCCTCACCTAACCTTCTATCTCTCGCATTCATTCACGAAATGCGTGAAACGAAGTATGTTTCTGTAGCCCCGTCTTTGCCTGGGCGTTTCTTTCAGGTAGAGACGGATTTTATGTAGGTTCCTTCGTAGGGAAGGCGGTTTATAGTAACAATATCGAATTTAGAGTTCTTACAATAGTTACGATTAATAAACAATATTTTCCCATAATATTACGTACTTGTGAACAATATTTTTGTGTGTTTTACTAAATTCAAATTTAGTTAGTATTCTGTTGGTATTATAACACGTAGCTAACTTTTTATTCTTGTCTAGGGAGTGTGCTGAAATTTTTCAATCCGCCTCTGCCTTAGGGCTCTTGCTTGGAATTGATGGGATGGTCCCTTGCTTGATTCCAGAGAGTAAATTATTTCATTGGTTTATAAGCAGTTTGTAACTTCTTTTTTTACAGGAATTTGCTAACCCCTTCCTGCCGCCTGACCACAAAAGCTGTTATCGCGATTTAGATATCTGGTCACGTGGAGGAACGCGACTCCGCTTGCGTGTCGTTCTCTTGACGTCACTGCACTACAACTACTAAAAAAGATGGATTTCTACAACATGTGTTTTTTTTATTTTGTAAAAAAATATAAAGCTTTCGAAATCGAGTGGCCTCACGGCGACTTTTTTTTGTGGGACTTTACGGCTCATGTCGACATAAAAAGGTCATTGGAGCCCGAAAAACTTGTACAGGTAGGGAAAATGCAGTTACGCACTAGGGAGAGCCAACATGACTCTCCCCGCGTGTGGGACTCGCCGAATGATTCAACCCTACCCACTAAAAACCCTCCTGATCTACAACATACCAAAACATATCTCACAACATACATCAAATGGAGG